>JAHHFK020002506.1:0-96267 GCA_024533555.2 Aedes koreicus | reverse complement strand
GAAGCTGTCGTCGGGAACTGCGTGCAGATCATGATAGGGAGCCCATACTTGAACTCCATATTCAAGGATACTGCGCACCAAAGAGCAGTACAGGACTTTCAGTGCGTGAATATCGCGGAAAACGGAACAGTTTCGACGAATAAATCCAAGGACGGCAAAAGCTTTAGCGGAAGTTATGGAAATATGGTCGTTGAAATTCAGCTTACTATCCATCGTTACACCTAAGTCTTTAATCGAATTGACTCGTTCAAGTTCTTTTGAATGTAGCAAATAGTGGAAAGTTATATGCGAACGGCTTCGGTTGAAACTTATGATCTTGCATTTTATAGCATTCATCTCCATTCCATTGAACAAACACCAGTTTGATACAGTATCAAGGTCTTGCTGTAGAGCAGCGCAATCAACCATACTCCTGATGGTTTTGAAAACTTTTAGGTCGTCGGCGTACATGAGTCGGTGTGATTGTAAGCGGTGGCATAAATCGTTAACGAAGAGAATAAAAATTAACGGACCCAAGTGGCTGCCTTGCGGTACACCGGACGGTATCTCGTAGCTGCCGGAATATACAGATCCAAGCTTGATGTAGGCAAATCTACCGTAGAGATACGAGCGTAACCAGATTATCAGCCATGTAGGAAATCCTAATCGTTCCAGTTTTTTCAGCGTTAACTCATGCGGTACCTTGTCGAAGGCTTTAGAAAAATCGATGTATATACAGTCAACCTGGCATCGGTCTTCAAGACTACTGTTGAGAGTGCTGACGTATGACATAAGGTTAGTAATGGTGGATCGATTTTTTACAAAACCGTGCTGAAATTCGGAAATGACAGACTGAGAGGCTCTATACATTTTGTCGTGAATAATCGATTCCAAGATCTTTGAGATACAGCACAGAATTGAAATAGGACGATAATTTTCCACGCAGTGTTTGCTACCAGATTTGTGTATAGGCGTTACCGCAGCCAGTTTCCATGCATCAGGAAAAACTCCTTCCGACAAAGAAAGGTTGAATAAATAGCTAACGGGTTCTGCAAGTACATTGGCACATCGTTTGACAAACACAGGAGGCAGCTTGTCCGGGCCAGGCCCCTTCGACGAGTATATAGAGCTCAGAGCGTGTTCTACGTCTGCTGCTGATAATGTAGGCCTTGAGAAATTAATCGTGTAAGATGGCAAGCTTTCCAACAGATTCTGGGAAACCGGTGGGGAACCCGAAGTATAAACGCTTTGGAAAAAGTCAGCAAATAACTTTGCAGACAAAGTATTGTCATGAGAAGTGGCACAACCCAACGAGATTTCTGTGGGTATTGAATTGGACGCTCCTCTGTTTTTAATGAAGTTCCAGAAAGATGACGGATTGGCCTTCACCTCATCCTGAATTCGAAATACATACTCACGGAACGAAGAAGCTACATCTGCGTTGTATTCAGTCTCTAGCCTTTGGAGAAGAATCCGGTTTGATGACGTTCTGTGCCGAAAAAATCGACGACGAGCTTTCCGAAGAATATTCCGGCGATGTCTTAAGTCAGCATTCCACCATACTTGTCTGTAAGACCGGCGAATAAGAGCTCTGCGTACGGGAGTGTGTCGGCTTATAGAATCGAAAATTTCGGTGTAAAAAACAGAGACCGCTAATAACTTTGGCTCCCCGTTTTCCGACCCCAAACCACCACACACACCATTGTAATCACACCGGTAAAAATCGTAGTCCTGTCCATTGGCTATCGATGGCTGGGGATCCTCAAATCGACGTATGTCTAACCGTAAGACGAATGGTTTATGATGGCGATCAGATTGTTATAGTTAAAGTTGCATAAAGTTGCTAATTACTTATTTCTCAACCCTTGAACACAGCAGTTATTCTTATTAACCAATCCGATCTACGGCAGATCCCAACAGGTTATGGGCCGTTTTTCTTCGAAAGATTCTGGAAGATCGATTTGAAAGAAGAACAGAAAGGAAGCATGTTTTGCGTCGTGAAGCTTCGAAGCGGAAACTACGAAAGCTGAAGATTCAAGGTCGAGATGCTGCTAATTCGCGAAAACCTTTGGAAGCATGTCACGGAAGTCACCCCCGATCCTCTGATAGATTCATAAGGAAGCACAGCCTTCAACATTTGTGGTATATTGGTTGACTTCAATCGTAGGCATGGTAAAATCAAACGCATTAACAGTCAGGTGAAAATTGTTATTGTCTGCGCTTAATTTAACCCTCGAAATGGTAGTTTCTACAGCGGATTTTTTTGCGTGTACGCCAAAGAGCGGACTTTTGGTCTAACACTGCTCATTAGCTTCAGCACAGAGTGTTTGCCAATGATTTTTGATGCTTTTTACCAGTCTCTTTCAAATGTTTTGATGGAATCCGCTGCCTTTTGATGGTAGTACTCTAGCAACTTTCTCGTGATTGGGTGCTTTCGAGGCAGGATGATAGGGAACCTGAGTTCAAAAGTTTAAAGTTGATTATTAATTCGAATTCACTTTACTTACATCCGAAATAGATCAATTACCAACAGCATCCGCACTTCGCATCCATTATCCGCTGCTTTTTCCTCAGGAACATCGCGTTGCTCTCGGTTCTCATCATGCTCCTGTTCCGATCCATTTCGCAACTCGATAAAACGTTCATCGCGGCTAATCCAAATCCGGTCCGTCTCTCGATCGAGGAATCTGAAACCTTTATGGTGGTCAGAGTAGCCAACAAACACGAGCTTCTTCGCCTTGGGATCGAACTTCTTCCTTCGTCTATCTGGGATGTGGACGTATGCATCACAGCCGAAAACCCTGAAGAGAGTTAAGTCAGGTTTCGATCCAGTCCACATCTCGCACGGCGTGCGATCGATGGAACGGGAAGGCATTCTGTTCTGAATGTAAACTGCCGTCAATACCGCCTCTCCCCAGTTGTTGTTCGCCATCTCCTGGAGAGAACGGTTTTTCCGTTCCGCTACCCCGTTTTGTTGTGCGTAGATTCAAATTACGTGGGTCCTCCCTTGGCTCAGTCGGTAAAGGCGCGGCTACAAAGCAACACCATGCTGGGGGTGGCTGGGTTCGATTCCCGGTCTGGTCTAGGAATTTTTCGTTAAGGAAAATTTCTCGACTCCCTGGGCATAGTGTATGATTGTACTTGCCACACAATCATACTAATGCAAAAATGGTACTTGGCATCGAAAGCTCTTAATTGATAACTGTGGAAGTGCATTTAAATAGAACACTAAGTTGAGAGCAAGCAATAAGCTAAGTGCGAAAGCAATAAGCTTGAAACGCTAAGAAAGAAGATTCAAATTACGTGCAACGAAGCAACCCTAGAATAAATTAAATAGATCAAAGCAACCATGTCATAAGTACAGAAATAAATTTTCACTAGTCTTTTCCCATCGTTCAACCAAACCAGTCGGTTCTTTAATTTGTCTGCTCTGCAACACGTTTTGCTGGGGAGAGTAGGGAACCGTAAACTGTGTCTCGATGCCTTCTGCCTTATACAACTTCATCAAGTCGTGTCCGATATATTCACCTCCCGCCGTCCGATCTAATGGCCCTAGGCTTCCGCCCGAAAACGTTTTCAGTCCAACGTATGACGTCCAACTAACGTTGATTTCAGTAGGTACACCACGCAATATCTGCTGAAGTCATCGAAAACTGTCATCAAATATTTGTTGCCACTCGGTGTCTGTTGTTCCATCGGTCCACATAGATCACTATGGATCAAATCCAGCGGATGTTTAGACTTGCGCTCGGTCACGGGAGGAAACGAGCTCCGTGCCAGCTTTTCTTGTAGACAACACTCGCAAACGATCCGTTGTCCAAAGTCCTTGATAACGAATCCACTCGCCAAATCCTTCGAACTTATAACACTCATGACACTCGGATCTCGATGGCCAAATCTTCTGTGCCAAGTGTGTTGAAACTGATCGTTGTGAATTTCAACCATTACCGCTTTGCATTGCTCTGTCATCTTCAACTTATACTGGTTTCCAACCGTTTCTCCCAGCGCAATCACGACAACACGAAGCTGTTAAATGAAGGTGGCAAGCTCCGCAACATCATTATGATTCCCAGCAGCTCGCTCAGTTCCACCCCTGCACAATCCAGCCGCTCGTAGAGGTTTTCAATTTCTTCTATGTGCTTCTCCACATCACCGCCTTCGCTCAGATTCAAAGCACACAGCTGCTTCAACAGCAACGCCTGGTTGCCTTCTCGTGATACGTTTTAAGATTATACCACATTTCCCTCGCAGACGTAGCCTTCTTGACGAACCTCAACTGGTTGTCCTCCACGAACAATGCGATTGTGGTACGGGCCTTCCGGTCGTCCTTCTGCCATTGCCGAAATGCTTCATCTACTTCCGCCGGCTTTGCCTCGTCGATTACGTGCCAAACCTCTTCCCGCTTCAACATCGTCATCATGCGGTATTTTCACGACGCGTAATTGCTGCCGTTCAGCTTGGCAAACGCAACTCTCACGTTCTCTGCCATCTTTTCTCACTTTGCACTGCACAAACAAACCGTCGGAAGAACAACACGATTCTTCCGGAAAACAGCCTTTCTCAACGAATATCCACTTCTTCCGACACTGGGCCCACAACCTGTAGGCCGATTGCGACGAAAAACACGGAGAACGGATCAATTTATGAAAAGAAAACTAAGACGCGTGCTTTATGAGAAAAGGAACAAATTTTATTATTTTCTTTGAGGTTTCAAAGTTTTATGTCAGCAAGAGTAGATCAAGGAATATGAGAAACAAGGTAGTGTTATATTTCTTCTCTACAGTAAAGAATGCGAGGGGTGACACAGTGGTTATTCTTCTTGCACAGTAATAACCATGGATGAACATTTGCAGCCAATCTGACGAGATATCTAAAAGCGAGTTTCCAACTTTCCAAGGATAAACTATCTTTTGTTTTTGTTTTTTTTTTATTTGTTTGAAGTTTGTTGAACTACCATGAAATGAAGATGAAATGAGCAAATTGAACCTTTTAAAATCTAAACTTTGGCAGTTGGTTGAGGTTGATAGACTCTTGAAGTCCGCCTTTGAAGTAGGATTCTACTATCACTGATTACTTCATATAAACCTCTGATTTTCAATTGAAAAATAAGACATACAAATACAAGAGATTTACACTTCGCGCCGTTCTTTTATCACTTCGTTCGGATCGAGAACCGGAATTCCGCGAGCATAAAATACGGCTGCTGCGCCCATAGACGAATTCAACTTGGAAAAAGAAGAAGACACCGAGTGGTGATCAATCTGACAGCTCCCATGTTAAAGTATAGGACGAAAATTTTAAAATGCTCCTAAAAAATTCAAATGAAATTTTAATTAAAAGTGGTTTGTTGTATGATGTAAGAAAAATCCAAAACTGCACAATAGGGGCTTTGTTTTTATTTTATTTTCATTTTGCTGAAAATGTTTCTATTGAGTTGTTTTGGATTTTTCTTTCATCATACAACAAACCGCTTTTAATTAGAATTACATTTGCATTTTCTAGAAGCATTTTAAAATTTTCGTCCTATACTTTAACATGGGAGCTGTCAGATTTATCACCACTCGGTGTCAGCGTTGCCAGGTATACCGATTTTTATTCTCAATACCGATATACCGACAAAAGCTCTGAAAATACCGATTTCCAACTTTTTATACCGATAAATACCGATTTTCAATGAAAGTTATTTCAACATTATATTTGGTTTATGATTTATCAGCGTGTTTTTTAGATTTCTTACCCCTCCCCCTCGCCATTCTTCAAATGGAAAACCCTGCGGCTGCAACTGCGCTCACTTTGCGTGCAGTGACCATTCGCTTATTGCAATTTCGTTAATTGAAACGTCTTTTCATTGCAAGTCCACTAATTGCAACGTTTAGCAATTAAAAAGCAATTAACTGTCATATGCAAATGTCAAGCAGTAATCTGTCATTTACGATCTATTGTTCACGAGTTTTTGACAGTCGATTTGACGTTGTCAGATGTTGCAATGAGCGAATGCCAATGTAAACATGTTGAGCCAATGTAAACATTTTGCAATGAACGAATGGTCACTGTATTTTGTTTTTAGCTTTAGCTTTAGCTTCTGTTTTTGTTTCCTCCGTTGCTCACGTGCTATGCGAGGCGAGCGAGAAACGGAAAAAGTTTCAAGTTAGAGTAAATGGATGCCTGCCATTTTAAGCATTTAATTTGAAAGTAGATGTGTTATGGTTGTATGTCTGTGATAAAATTATCGAGTTTAATTATGATATTAAATGCGTTAACAAATGAAGGCAGGTTGTAATTTTAAGCATAATACCCAACAAACAATCACTCATTCAATAAACATCAGTATGGAGATTTAATTCAGCAGCGTGTTGAATAATCTCTGAACTATTTTCCATCACAGCTTTTGTTCAGGATTATTCACACAAATTTGGAGAAGTTATTAAGCTGTCGCCAAATGCTTTTGAACACTGCCAATTGCATATGCTTAAGAAGCAAGTTTGCAGCAATGGAGTTCAGATGCTAATTGAATAACTGCTGTTTTAAAGCTTTACAGAAGATGAGGGTAATTCTGAGAGTCGAAGAGACCTTTGTTGAGCTAAGCGAGTGTTTGTTAAGAATAATATATTTTTCTTCAACATCATTGAGCATATTAAAAAAGCTGTGGTGTCTTTTATAGAACTT
Source organism: Aedes koreicus (assembly GCA_024533555.2). Taxonomy (NCBI): domain Eukaryota; kingdom Metazoa; phylum Arthropoda; class Insecta; order Diptera; family Culicidae; genus Aedes; species Aedes koreicus. The sequence continues at coordinate 89,622 of JAHHFK020002506.1, read as the reverse complement.
TTGTTCAACTTTTTTAAATTTTCATAAAACTTTGTTGGGGTTTTTGTATGATTTTCCATATGATGCAAACATTTTTATTTGGATTTCATATTGTGTATATTTAATTTGATATTATTATGCATCGACATCAACAGAAACATTTTGTAACATTTATTTATTACCATTAAATAGCGAGATTCGAACTATCAACTTTCGTATCCTCAACCACGTGACTTACCAACTGCGCTATTCTAGAATTGAATGAAGTACAAACGAATCGGCTATATAAGCTCAATGTTATATATTGAATAGTAGCAGAAGTGATGCTCTTATTGAGCTACATTGATATTCTATTTATAGCGTTGTCTGTATATAAGCAATATCAGTGCTCAAATAAACCTTCTAAATACTGTTATTAAACATCTGAATTACCAAGCTTTGATGGTTGATGTTCGGTTTTACTACGTGCATTACTGGCAAGGGCATATTGAACAAGAGACGATTAAAAGATATGACAATGTTTTCTGATGTTATTTGTAAACACTGCGCTGTTTTCTATTCTGATGGGCAATGTAAAGGGTAGCCTTTGAGCTATTTGCTTCAAGCAATTGACTATAATTTCAACTCTTGAAAACAGGTCAATACTTTTTCACCAGTACCAAAAATTAAACCATCAAAAACATAATAACTGATCAAATATACTCAATATACACATAACTATAAATAGCTATATAAACATTTTCAACGTTTATAAACTTTATTCGACTCTTTTTAACTTCATTTATTACTATAAATACTAAAATACTTTTAATAACATTTATTCAAACAAAATGAAACACTTGAAATAATTTATTTTTCAATGAAGACATGGTTATTCACTTATATTTCACCATTTTTTTATTCACCACAAAATCTAATTCATTTAATAATGCACATATCTTATTTACTCTTTCTTTTTTTTGTAACTCACATCCTTATAACAACAAATACTTTATACATTTATCTTTTTAATATATTTTCAAAAAATTATCTTTTATTGATAGTGAGCGCTACTTCGTCGTAGTCGCCTATTTCTTCTCAGCAAAAATAAATCAAAAATATCAAATTCACTATCGCTCAGAGCTTAATAATCGTCATTCTTGCTTTTTCGTTCTAACAATCCTGTTCTTGAAATTATAAAATTGGAGCGTTACACTAGAATTAATCCGTTTTTGTTTAAAATCTATTTAAAAAAAATAAGGGATGTCTTGCCAACGGAAGTTGGCTCAAAAAACCTTATCGCTATACATGATTTTTGTTATCTTAATAACATCTGTTTATTCTAAAAAATATATATTGAAATGCATATATTTATTCAAAGTATACATATTCAACCTCGGTGGTAAATATAAAAAAATGGCTAATTATTTTTTATTTTATTTTTTATGTTCACGGCAAACTTTGTCCTATAAAATTTGAAAATAGAAGAAAAATTATCGCCAAAATATATTGTAATCTTATATCAAAATTAAACTATAGTTCACTTGAAAAAAATCTGAATTTTACTTTATACCGATAAATACCGATATTTTTTAATAAGCAATACCGATATTGTATAAATCCACCTGGCAACGCTGCTCGGTGTCTTCTTCTTTTTTCAACCTGGATTCGTCCATTTCGTTAGAAGTCATTAGGTGCCAATGAGGTCTATACAGGTGGCGAAGAGCATGGTGTTTGTCGGTATTAGTAACGAAAAATGAGTAAACAATGCATGATTTCAGGTAGTGACGTAAAACTCCAAAAACAAGCGAATGATAACAAAGCAAGTTTAGTTTTTGTCCGCATCCTTTTTTAGTGTACAAGAAGGCATTTTTCAGCCGAAACCTTTTAAAAACTACACCAATTACCGAAAATAAACATTCCACCTTGTGATTTGCTGCTATTGTAAATTGATGTTTTTGGAGATCTACGTCACTCATGTTTACAAAAAACAGGCTGTGCATCATCTCACGAACACAATGACAGTATTTTGCATTACACTAATACAACTTAACCACTTCTTCTCCACCTGTATAGACCTAAAAAAAAAAAACATAAAAATAAAAAAAACAAACAACACACCCTAAAAACTCCACATATTTAACCCTTTAGAGTGTTGCAATCCGCCAAAATGATATTTAGTTCATTGAATTGAAACCGATGGATGATGGTTTCCAACTTCGGCACATCACGAAGAACTGCAGCGAAGAAGCAACTATCGAAAAGGCTTGGCCCCAAGCGGCACCCATCGTGTAAGCATCCACTTACCCAGCCTTGCTGAATGCAGATGCTACATTGCGCCGCTTCGAGGATTGCTGGCATTAGATGGAAGTTAATGTCGTTCCAGTTGAAAACTGGAAAAAAATCTTTACTTGCGAAGCCAACATCCACTTTGCATTGGTCGGTTGTTCCAGTTTTCAACTTAGTAGGTAATATTTAGGTACCTACTTTAGCTCTTACAGTAGGAAATGAATGCTGGCTCTAACGATGCGACTCGCTGTTATTGGATGATGCACGGACGAAGCCCACTAAAGAGCTTCACTCACAAAATAGAGAAGAGCATAACTATATTGAAACAACCATGCTTACAGCAATGCCATAATTGCGACATTATTTCTTTTTACAAACCACGTCCATGCTATCATACCAAGTGGTGGAAGAGCTGAGGAGACAAGAGTGCACATGCATGCGGACGAGTGACCGCGATCGTTTCGTCGTCCAGTCCCATCGCCAACATCATCATCTGGGACAACGCCGTGCCGATCGGTGGGTGACACAACGAGTGGACCAATAAGAATATAACGCGCTTATAATTCAATCAAAAGTGCTCTTTCAGGAAACGTATTATTCAATCAGCGAAAGGCAAATTATGTAGCTTAACGGTATGGAAGGAATGGTGCCGCAATAGGCGAAGATGAAGACGGCGAGTTGTTTGTGCGTTACCCGATACGGCTATTGTTGTGCCTGATGGGATACCTTTCGTGGAAAGAACGCACGAAGGAACGATCGCTCAGAGATGCTACACGGAGGAATGGAGCAGAGATCCAGGTCGGAATCAGTGTCAATTGAAGTCAAGTGTTGTGTTGTACTTCACTCATGGGATTGGGGTGTAAGCGCGCAGATTCATGTTATACCCCGTGAGGGTATTGTTTCGAAGATTGAGCGTAATCCAATTTACTAGAGCTAAATTAATACGAGTAAATATATAAGCCACAAAACACGTTACACGTTGGAAATTCCCCTCGAGTTGCAAAGTAGGTGAAGTAGTTGAGAGCTCTATCGCAAAAATCAGCCTTAATTTATGCAAAGTAATTGAACGTCGGCTCGGAACGTCTTTCCAAACTTAATTGAACTTTTGATTGAATAATATTCAAATAAACTTAATTAAAATTCATCACTTTCTAATAAGCAATACCCTTTTTTTTGTAGCTAACCGTTCAAACAATCGACAGGATGCTGTGCGATAACAAGCGTCGATTTGGGGCTCGTAAATGTTAATCCAATTCCGGTTGTAAAACAAAGCGTTTAGCGAAATGAATCGTAAATAAGTTACGTATAGTCCATTCTGCGTTGCCTAAAAGACACGATTTTCGTAGGCCTCTCCATCCCTCCTTGTTTCCTTTAATGATGCCCCTAACCCGAGCCGGTTATTGCCAAGAAGATCACCATCAGAGCTCGTTGCCGCAACACGACCACCGTCATCATCTTTGTTCAATATCGAAATGAAGAGGTGCAGCGCGCCCCATTCAAGCATAATAGCGCACAGTTATAAGGTGACTTTTCCCGTCTCGTCTCCTCCTTCCCACAAAGATTGTATTTGGGAACCGAAAAGTGTGGGTCCATGAGGGAATGTGGTCGGAGGGGAAAATAAAACAAACGAAAACAAATAAACCAACTTGGATGATGATCGTCAGTTTCAACTTCGACTTCGACTGTGAGGAAAAAGTCAAACGATCATTGGCATCGCATCAAAGCGGTGTAGGAGCGGCTTTCTTTACGAAATTGTAGGTTGGGGGAGCAGTAGAGGAAGCTTGCTAGGCACAACATTATTTAGACGATCGAATTCGTGGATTTAATAAAATGCAGATTAACGATCAATTTCAGTGAGGTATTCTGCTATTGTAGTTTATTGTAACGAAACATATAATTTGTTAATTGGAATCGATAGATGCGGATGAACATTTCACTAGTTAGATCCGGAACAGTTATGAATCAAACAAAGGTCAGCGAGAACCTGAGCACCTCTAGTGTCTAGGAGTGTATCTCGGTTTTTCTGACGGTTTGCACACGTAGTTTTGAAAAAGGTAGTCATAGTTCACTTTAACTCGCGAACTTCTCCAACGCTGCACAGGTAATTTTCGGTAATCTTATCTCAACGTATAATGACAAAATGACGCGAAGTTTTGCTTTGCCAAAAACTGCTTTTGAAGCTATAGACGAATCCAAATTGAAAAAAGAAGAAGACACTGAATGGTGATAAATCTGACAGCACCAATGTTAAAGTATAGGACGAAAATTTTAAAATGCTTCTAAAAAATTCAAATGAAATTTTAATTAAAAGCGGTTTGTTGTATGATGTAAGAAAAATCCAAAACTGCAAAATAGGGGCATTATTTTTATTTTATTTTTATTTTGCTGAAAATGTCTTTATTGAGTAGTTTTGGATTTTTCTTCCATCATAATAGATCATTGCACGATGGCGTCATCAATGCACTGAAAATTTATTTTTGTAAATAAGCGTTCACTCGTTTCGTAAACTTGGATTATGTACATAGAACAAATGTCTCGTGAAATGTCTGAAATATTCATATTGCTTGTCATCTAACAAAATGATATCAAAATACCTTTTTTGTACAATGCACAAAACGAATTTCGTGAAGACCAGTCAATCGCTGCTTCTCTTCGATCGTACTCATAAATGTTGGTTTTCCTGCTGGGATGAGCGAAATTAAAGCGCTGTCGAGAGTTAGATCCTCATGCACATTATTCAAGATCAACCAAGGACTCAAAAACAGCTCCTCCTTAAAATACAGGATCGAATCCCATTCCAGAAACATTAAAAAATAAATCGCTGAAGAACTCCTAGTGGTTGCATTTTTTCTTCAATTATATTTTGAGCCGATAAAGTAGATCTGTAAGTCGTTCATGCAACCACCAGAGCGACGTTTCTTTTTTTATTGGTAACAAGTGCCGCGTAGCTCTTTGTGTTGTTTTCGTACAATGAACGATTGTTCTTTCTGTGTCAACAAATGCTTAGTGCGTTTGACAGTTGTGCTTGTGGCATTAAATACGAAGGTAGCTTCTTAAAAAGAACAAATCAGTTTCGTTGCAGAAAACAACGAATAGATTTGTTAGCCCTACCTTCGATTTCGTAATATAAACAAAAATTAATTTTCAGTGTGCGTTTTTGACAGCTCAGGGAGCTTTTTTACGTGGACTTGGAATATTTTCGGTAAGATCGGTTTGAGATTTTGTGCTCTAAATTTATTACGATTGAAGTAAAATTGCTGGAAAACAGACACCAGTGCTTATTTTTACATCATTTCCTGAATCTAATCGTACAGAATCCGGGAAAGCCAACAAAAAATTTGTTTGAGCGGTTGAAATTCTAACACCTTGTAAACAAGCTCCCTGAACTGTAAAAAAAGTGAGGTTAATAAATTCGGTGCAATGATCTATTGGAGCATTTTGTCGCTTTTTTTTTAATGCACGCTTTAGATGTCAAAAGAAAAGGGGAATGAATAAAGCCTGTCCACGTTACATTTCGGACACCAAAATAATAGCAACAAAAAAAAATTCACATAATTCAACAAAATCGATTGTTTATTTCACAATCAGATATCTACATTAGAAACAGTTGATTGAGACGTTAATCCTTCTTTCTGTAAAATTCTCGAAATTTCTGCTGTACACCCGCCATCAGTTTCCATAGATAGGTATCCTCAGATACGCCCGCCGTGACGATTCTCCATCTCCTCTTGAAATCATCGGTACCATTTGCTTTCTTCTTAGTTTCGAAGAGTTTCCGCTGAACTAGGGCCCAGTACTTCTCTATTGGGTGAAGTTCTGGACAGTTTGGTGGATTGGCTGTTTTGACCACGTATTTGACCTCTTGTATCTTATACCATTTCAGGATGGATTTCGCATAATTAAAAGAGGCGAAATCAGGCAAATTTAGAGCTGGAGAGTCGTGGCTTCTGATAAACGGTAGCAATCGCTTTTGCAGACATTCTTTCTCGTACACATTCTTATTGATAGTGTCGGTAGAGACGAAACTTTTAGATTTTCGACCACAACTACATATGGCTAGCCAAATCAGATACTGCTTCGGGTATTTGGACACCTTTCGGCAACGACGTTCCTTTGCAGTGCGGTATAAAAAGCCAGACCCGGAAGCTGTCTAAAGTCTTCGAGTACGTATGTTTCGTCGTCCATTATGATACAAGAACATGTTTGCAAAAACTTGGTGTAAAGCTCCTTAGCACGACTTTTTCACTTTGTACGTCTTCAGCCCTTGGCTTTGCTTTACTTTTTGTTTGTATGATTTTGACTTCCCAACTTTGCGAGCCACATTTCGCACAGAAAGATTGGGATCTCAATAATGGCTACCACCTTTTTGTCCATTTTTCGGGCATATTTTTCGATTTGTTCCACTTCCAACCTTCCGATCCACAGTCTAGCGCTGGTCAAATGATTTGCAAACACAAAATACGGTACTTTTCGGTAGTTTTAGTTTTTTGGCAAGATCGCGTTTTTGCTCGGATCGGATTTTGTTGCCGTTCGTACAAAATGCGCTTGCGCACTTCCACATGATTCGACGCCATTTTACTGAATGTAACAAGAATGTAAACATGTTTTACCACGAAATAAAGTGGAGAGTTTCAGCTGTCATATAAGTGAAACGTTTCAGCAATCCGGGAAATAATTCAAAATCTACACTGAAAGAAAGGCGTCCAAAATTGTACGTGGACAGGCTGTAGTCGGAAAGAATAGTTAAAATAAATGCCTCCAAAATTTATTTAAAAATGGTCGTTGAGAGCACATAGTCTAAGAGTGTTAAGTGATACTCCATTTTTCTTCAAACTGTTGGGACTTTAGAATTAAGTTCATCATTGCACAACAATATAGCACTACAGGGGACGCCAGAGCAAAAATTTATTTCAAAATGGTCATGGATCTGGCGGAAGAACGAAAAAAAAAACATTTTCCTGGTTGAATTCCTCAAAAATCAAAAATCAAAAATTTCTCCTTTTAACAAGGCCGTCTTAATGTCCAATGGATGCACGGCCCATCCTTCATGGCCGTTGTCACAAAGACAACATTCAGACTGTTGTTTACGCGTCACGTTTTCTTCTTGTGTTTGTTTTTTGAACACTCTGACAGTTTGTGTCCTTCTTAGGGACACAAAAAAATACCGAAATTGTTTCTTCTTATTTTCCCTTCTTCTTCAATCCTGAGAATACAGTCACCTCCGACTTTGATGTGAACACCCAGGTAACCAACAAGCATTAGCATGTGCAGTAAATCAACCCTAAATCTGCATTTCAGATGCTACAAGCATTCTATCAGCATCTTGAATGCTTTCTGTTGTGAAGTTGAATTTCAAGTTCTATTTAAATGCTTGTAGCCTGTAATAAGCATTTCGAATGCAAAATAGCATTAATGAAGCATTATCATAGCATTGCAGTAAAGCAGCCGTATATTGGGCCAAAAGCGGCATTAATGTTGCATTTAAGGCAACTTAATTGCTTGATAGGCTGCCGTTAAGACGCTTTGGAACTGCTTATTCGTTACCTGGGCAGGTCTCTGCATCTGGGGTAGCTTGGTAAAAGAATATGTAAGGTGTGGCCCAGTTAGAATTGGAACATAGACTATTGCGCATATTTCGGATATACATTAACAAAATAGTATTCTGTTTTAACTTAAATATTCGACTTTATGTGAACTTTAGAGAGAAAATACAAAAAAAAAAATATCTCGATTTCGAATACGTTTCATCAACCGGCGCACATTATTCTCATCCATCGTTTTGTTAATCTTATTCCACTTGGTTCTCAATTCATTGATGCTTTTGAAGACACTGCCATTCACCTTCAGCTTCCTCTTCATAATAGCCCAAAATCTCTCTATCGGTCTGAGCTGGGGACAGATTGGTGGGTTGAGCTCTTTCGGTATAAACTGAATCCCGTTGGTTTCATACCACTGTAGCACTATTTTACTGTAATGACAGCTTGCATGATCTGGTCAAAACAGGACAGGTTCATTGTGGGATCTGGTGAATGGCAATATTCGCTTTTGGAGACATTCCATTCTGTACAGCTCTGAATTAAATGTCTTAATTGAGTGATGAAAACCTTGGTCTTCCTACCGCAGCTACAGATCATGTATTGACGCTAAATCATGTATTGACGTGCAAATTTATCTGCAAAGACAAACATGAATTTGACACGAACATCCCCCAGAGCCGTAGCCAAGTAAAATTGTTGTCCAGGTAGCTGTTTGAAATCGGCCTTTACATAGGTTTCATCATCCATGAGGAGACAGCCATTGAATTTTGTCAACACCTGATCATACAGATTTTTGGCACGCATTCTGGCCACATTGTTCAGTTTTTTATCCCTATTTGGTTGTCTACAAGCACGGTATGACTTGAAGCCTTCCCGGAGACGAATCCGTTGCATCGTACTGCGTGCAGCGCGAAACTTTTTGGCCAAATCGCGGTCTGAGATGTTGGGGTTTGCCTTAATGTTCTTGATGACTTTGTTCCGCAGTTGACGGTTGACAGTACCCGCCCGACGCTTGCTTTGAGGCTTGCGATCCGTCGACAAAGTTTCTCTGTACTTTTTCAAAACACGCCACACGGTACTTCGGGGAAAACCCAACACTTTACTATGTTTTGGCCCAGGCCACGAAGGGTTTTCCAAATGATTGCGCACAATTAATTTTCTTCTTTCTTCTTCCATTTTGTTTTTCTCTTAAACACGTTCGAACTCCACCGTGAAAAAAAAACTTCTGATGTTGTTATTGTTCTATGGAACACATAAGATGTCATAGTTTACAAATCCGACCACTAGGGTCGCTGTAAGAATCAAACATGTTTGTTCCAATACTAAATGGGCCACACCTTACTCGATCGCATACTACACGCATAAAAAACCGCAGTAGAAACTACCATTTCGGGGGTTAAATTAACAAACACCAACAATTTTCAACTGACTATAAATGCGTTTGATTTTACCATGCCTGCGATTAGATCAACCATGGTGCGGTTGATATCAATAAGAGATCTATCAAATATACCACATATGCTGAAGGTTTTACCACAAATGTAGTAAATTTGACTGAAATTTCATGGTAGTTTTGAAGATAGGCATAGTACCGTTCAAATGCCCCCTCTGCTCGTTTCCAACTTTTACCCTCCAATTCCCCCCCCCCCCCCCCCCCAACAGAACCCAACAATAACACTATATAATTTTCCCCCCTCCCAAACAAAAATAACGTTCCCCCCCAGAACCTCCCTTGTTGACGAAGAAAAAGGTTTTTTGAACACCCAGCAAACCCAAACAGGAGGAAGATCCAAATTTCCGGGTAAATGCTTCGGATGTGATGCATTTGGGCACAAGCGAGCAGTGTGTTCCAAGGTGAAAAACCAACATGTCCGTACGCAAGCGGCAGGAATTCCGAAGGACCGATAATTGGCCCTGGTAAGCCCACGTGAAGCAAGAAAACCAGACAACATCAGGGTGCAGTGGATTCTTGACTCGGAAGCTAGTAGGCACAAGATTAATCAAGTTCTTCTCAACATCGGTGAACCCTCAATACCATTGACAGTGCTAAAAAACACAGCAAGCATAGAGGGCACAAAAAAAGGTATCGTTAATGGAAAGGTGTCAACGGAAAGTGGACCATTATCGTTAAAGATCAGCATGGTTCTATTCGTGCCACATCTGCAGTTCTACCTACTATCGGTTGTAGCTTTACTCAAGGTTGGTGTCCAGGTAGAGTTCAGGCCAGATCCAGCGATCCTTAGTAAGTCTGCAGAAACCATCGGCGAGGCTGCGATGTACGGAAATCTGATCTACCTGTACATGGATGTTGGAACACGTGCTGCATTGGCAACATGGATGGATTTGTGGCATCGGCGGTAAGCTCATTTGGGATACCGCAACGTGCTGAAACTTCAGAAGCCGAAGATAGAGGATGGAATGAAGCTCGACGTCAAGATTGAAGGTACTTTCTGTGCGCGGAAAGCACATTGTACGTTTACCCTTCAACGGCTCAAGAGCCGAGACGACAAGACCACTGGAGAGAAAATATACGGACATCTGTGAAAAATACCGCCGGGCACGCATGATGGTTTTCAGTATTTAGTCTAATTCGTCGATAATCATTTTGCTGTTGTAGGGGAAGATGCTCTAATGTTGGTCTATGGATCTAGGATTCGGCCTATGCTCAAAATTCAATCTAAATATTAATTCACTATTTTTACCCTGAAAATCAAAAATGCTCAGTAGTATTGTCTCACTGACATATCAATATGAAGAAAAAATAAAGACAGGCAATTTTTATCGATAGGCCGAATTATAGATCCATAGACCCACATTAGAGCACTCGAAGTCGAGAAATCAGCTGTTTGAATACTTCAAGGTATGTGGCAACCATGGCAACCGCAAAATTCGGAGTCAAAGTGGAGAAAATACGCTGCGATTTGGGACGTGAGTATTTCAACAATCAACAGCTGTCGTACTATGAGCCACGTGATCGGCTGTACGCCGCAAAAGAATGGAGTAGCTTTCAGCTGAACAGTTCAAGCAAACGGTGACGGAGAAGATGCAAGCTCTTTTAGTCCAATCCGGAGCACCAAAGTCACTCTGGGGTGGAGCTGTGTTGAATGCTGTCTACGTTGCAAATCGAAGCCCAACTGAAGCCCTGAAAAGTAAAACTCCCGCGGAAATGCGGCATGGTGTTAAGCCAAAGGTCGAGAATTTGCGTGTCCGGACGGTATCAATATCCCGCCTCCTCCACCAGTTTATTTAAATTAAGGCTTGTTCGCGACAAAATCTGGACAGATAAAATTAGAAATAAAACAATTTTGCAGTTAAAGCTTGCTTCAGTTATTTATTATTGAATTCAAGATATTTTTTTATACAAATGTAGCGTTTTCTTCATACTTTTAAGAAAAAATACGGATAAAATTATTCGTCACGGTTTCGAAGGAATTCTCGAATGTTTCCTGTAACACGGCTCATTAGGCGGCGCACACCTTCTTCGTCCATCGTTTTAGCTATCTTATTCCACCAGGTCTTCATCTGATTGATGTCTTTGACAACCTTTCCCTTTGCCTTGAGTCTCCTCTTCATGATTGCCCAGTATTTCTCAATAGGGCGGAACTGGGGGCAGTTGGGTGGGTTAAGGTTTTTCGGAACAACCTGGACCCCTTTTTCTGCATACCATTCTTGAACGACTTTGCTGTAATGACAGCTTGCCAAATCTGGCCAAAACATTACGGGATGGTCGTGGGATCGAATGAACGGCAAAATTCGATTTTGGAGACACTCTTTTTGGTATAGTTCCGACGTCATTGTCTTATTTGTAACGAAAACTTTCGACTCCGACGATTGGCTTGAGGCTTCCGAATAGTCGTCAATGTTTCCTTATACCGTTTGATAACGCGCCATACGGTATTTCTGGGCAATTTCAGCTGTTTAGCTAGCTTAGATGCAGACCACAATGGATTTTCCAAATAACTGTGCACCATTTTTTCCCTTCTTTCGGCTTCCATGTTGATTGTTTACAAAGTACAGTCGATTTGCGGAATGTCAAAAATACATACGTGAAGCTGACAAAATTCCCGACACGTGGGCGCCAAGAACATCCAAATCCGTCCACCAGGAGCGCCACAATATGAGCAAATGTTTGTTCCAATTCTAAATGAAGCAAGTCTTAGTTCAATCCAAGATGCATTTTATATTCATTTAATTGTGCATTATTAGTCATCTTAAAACTAATTATTTATTATTTATTTACATGGCATAACGTCACAATACTATAACATAGCCTGATACACAATATTCCTCCATAAATACCGATTCGTGGCTGCTCCTGTCCAATCCCTTGGGCTTGAACCCCCTAGGTCTTGCTCCAGCTGGTCTGACCATCTTGCTCGTTGCACCCCACGTCGTCTTGTACCAACCGGATTCCCGTCGAACACCATTTTTGCAGGATAGTTGCCCGGCATTTTCGCAACATGTCCTGTCCAGCTGGGCATGAATACTGCGTTCGCCGGCGAGTTGCGCGAGCTCATGGTTCATCCTTCGCCTCCATAGTCCATCCTCCCCCCAAAGATGGTTCTCAACACCCGTCGCTCAAAAACTCCGAGTGCTCGCAGGTCCTCTTCAAGCATTGTCCACGTCTCATGCCCGTAGAGAACAACCGGTCTTTTTCTACAAGATGCACTACGGGAGCTAAGTCTGTTTGACCGTAGTTGCTTGTGGAGGCACGACTTCCACTGATAAAACTAATTACAGTTACTTAATTAGGATACATAAAGAAACTACTAACTTTGGAGTTCAATCCAGCCATTAGCGTCTGTGCAGACTTCTCTGCAACCGATTTAGCTGCTTTTGTCCAAGATTTTCGAAATTTTTCTAAAATTGTAGCTTGTTGTTTATATTGAGAGAGTTCTCTGTTCACGAGAGCCCAATACGCGACTTCGGGCAGCTAGGTGAATTCGCCTCTTTCGGTACTACATGGTTTCCATTCGCTTTATACCATTCCAAAGCATCTTTGGCGTAGTGACAAGATGTCAAATAAGGCCAGAATGACGAGGGAGCGTCATGGCTGCGTAGGAATGGTAACAATAGCTTCTTTAGGCATTCTTCACGGTATATTTCCTTGTTTACCGTTCCGGTAGTGACGAAGCTTTGGCTTGTTCGACCACAGCTGCATATCGCCTGCCAAACCAAATATTTTTTAGGAAACTTGGCCTTTTTCTTCGTCCTGAAATGCTCCTGTACGCCGTTCCGTTGCATGGCAGTATAATAAGACATTCCGGGAAGCTGCTTAAAGTCTTCCAGCACATAAGTTTCATCGTCCATTATCACGCAGGAAATCGTCGTAAAATATTCGCGATACAACTTGCGAGCCCGGGTTCGGTTTGGTTCGGTTCGGTACAGTTTTCACCTTGAACGACTTCATACCTTGCCGGTGTTTGGAAGTATGCACGAAAGCTGGGGACATTTTTATTTTTCTAGCCACAGTACGTATCGAAAGATCTGGTCTCTTCTGCAATATTTGCTTCACCTTCGCGTCCTTCTGGTGGTTCCTGAGATCCGTTTTTGTTCCGCTCCCAGCCTTCCTGGTTGTTGGCAAGTGTGTATCAAAAGATTTAAGAACGTTATGGACAGTGCTTGCAGGAAAACAACGCTTTTTTTTGCAAGTTTTCTTACTGACAGATCCGGATTATCATTGCAACCGCACACAATCAGGGTTGCCACATGCACAGATTCATCTAGATTGACACAGATTTTTTTCATTTTTTTCATACAGATAGATTACAGATTTTTGAGAAAAGATTTTTCTCAAGATTCTCGGACATTCTTTTAGATATTCCTTCTGGCGTTTCTATATGTATTCTTCAGACGTTTGTAGGCATTCCTCCAGGGATTCTTTCAGGAGTTTCTTCTGATATTGCATCGGCAGTTTTTTCTAAACTTTCTTGTGATGAAATCTTTGGAGGAATCCCTGATCTTGTGAAGTTTTGTGATTTTAAAGGAATCACTGGAGGACACCTGAAAGAACTACAAAAAAACAATACATTTTTTCCTGAAGTAATTCTTGGAGAAAATCCTGATTTGTTGAAGAAATCTTAGAAGATTGTTTTTGCATGAGCTCCGTAATCTAATCTATTTAATTCTCAACTTTAAAAATTTCGCAATGGGTTTTTGTAGAATTATTTTTCAAATTTTGTCTAGGATGCCTGCAAAGATTCTTACTTATAGTTCTTCAAATATTGTTTCAATATTTGTTTCAGGTATTCCGCTGGAGAAGTGTTTGTTTCAAAGTTCTGCAAGAAACTGCTCAAAATATTTCGGTAGAATTTCTCGCGGTGATTTCTACAAAAATACTATTCTTCTAAGTTAGAAGTATTTTTATGCATTTATGCAGAAGAATTTTAGGAAGTTAGAATAATGTTTTTGATAGTAATTTATGCTATATGAAGCATATTTATTTCGTACGTGAATTTTTGGTAGCTTTAATATAATCTTGCAAAAACCTATACATATTTTGCGCAATTGATAAACAGTTCCAAATCGATGGCACCGTTTACAAAAAAAAAGCTTTGGATCAGATGGAGCTTCGGTAATGATGGGTTCTGACCGGTCCATCACAATGCTGCTGAAACGTGACTGTCCTCATTTGATAATTATCAAATGAACCTGCCACTTTTGGGCCCTTTGTGCAAGTAACGCATGCAAAAAACTGCCATTGTACCTGGAACAAATGATGCGATATATCTGCAGTTACTTGTCCTGCAGCCTCAAACGATTCAAGAAATCCCAGATGACACAGTTCTGCATCCGTCTGCCACTAGATGGCTATCGTTGGAGTCAGTTGTCAAATGGAATATGGAACGGTTTTCGGAGCTCGTGTTTTTTTTTTATCGTTCTAATCAAACTGAGACAACGGTTTTATTGTTGTCATCTTAATGACCCGATGACGCAACCATTTCTCTTCTTCTTAAGCTACGTATTGTCGATTATCATCAAACCGAATCGTATCTTCCGGTTAAAGGCTATGGAATTCCTGAACTTGTGCAATCAGCTGAAGTCTCGCTGATGGAGCTCCTTGCAAATTTTTGTGTGGATGATTACCTAAAACACCTGACGGGTTAAGGGGTTTCAGATTTTGAGAAACATCATCGTAAGAAGTCGGAAATATATAACGGCGAAGCTGCGCCCTTTGAAGGAGTTCAACTCGATTATTGAACAATATCCGAATTTCTTTGAAAGCGGCGAGGAACAGGCAATTGAAAATGATTTTCGTGAGCAGAGGACGAAAATCATTTGCAAGGACAACGAGTTGGAAGAATCAGAAAACTTCGAAACTTGTTGAAGAAAACGTCTGATGGGAAGCGGGATTTTCACTTGCTAAGAAAGTTCATTGCGAACTTTTGACTAATTCCGCATTCTTTTGCAGGAATGAAGCGAGTTTTCTCGGAATACTAAATTCAACAAATAAATGTAATCATAACAATAATTGATTGTTAATTCCGTTCCGATTTTGTTCACCTATCAAGGAACTTTAAGTAATCAAAACAAACATCTCATGATTCATTATCATGTCCAAACTGGTCTGTCAGAAGGGCTTAAGTGCAATGATCGATTTCCCCCGAGAACATGAATCTTTCGTATACTGATCTGTTTTCCTCTTACAACACAACATTTTAAGTAAAGATTTTTACCAAGATTTTTTGCAGTGAAAAACAGATAAAAAAGATTTTTTGGGCAAAAATTAAAGATGGGAACGAAAAATAATTTGGCAACCCTGCACACAATTGCTTTTCGCACTCGCTCTTCTTTCGACGCCATCTTCGATCTTAAAGCTTGTAGTATCCCCAAAATTTGATTTTACACAGTGAAAAGACATACGTTCATCAGTCTGCGAAATATTTCTTGCGTTGATGAAGTATTTTCAGAGATATACGTATTTAGGGGTGCCCAGTTTTTGTTGCGAACAAGCCTTCAAAGGTAATTTATGCAATTTTTGAGATGCAATTACATACAGGATCTTTTCAAATATATCATAGATCGTTTTAAAATAATAATTGTCGTAGTGGGCCATCACATAACATTTAAAAAAATCCAAACGTACCGGGTACTGAAATCAAACAGTGTCTTTTTCCTGCGAGTGTTAGCGGATTTACCTATTAAGAAATAGTGCTTTCAAAATTTACCGTTTTCTGTGCTTTTAACCATAATACGATAAGCTGCTGTAACTTTGTACTGATGGAAAAGTTGAGTTTTAATTAATTGAAGGAGTGTAATTCATTAATTAGTTAATATAGATTGTATTTTAATGATTAATGACACTGTCCGGATTTTTTTTGACGTAGACTACGTCTTACGGCAAGGGTAGGGTGTCAAATGAAAATCTAAAATATTGCGACCGTCACGAAAAACCGTACGTTTTGTACGCGAATAACTCAAATAATCCACGATAGATTTACATGATTTCTTCCTCAATCGGTCGGAAATTTTACCGCGCTCCAATTCAATTGTCAAACATTATTCTCAAACAATAGTAAACTATTGAAAATAACGCAAATATAAGGTGATGTCTTATAATGTCATTTTGCAGAGTAAATTTACCAAATTTCCTATCACAGTTTTCAAATCGAAGCAAGGAACGTCTTGCATCATCTTCTTCTTCTTTGTATTAGAGAGGGACTTTAACCAATCATGTCATTCGTCTCTCCATGTACGTCTCGCATGCAGCTGAGAACGGTATAAAACGCACACTTAGGAAAAATTTGCCTCATTCGTTTGGCAGCATTGAAGCTGTGCGGAGCTGGTCGCTGGTAGCTGGTCGCAGGTAGCTGGTCGCAGGCAGCTGGTCGCAGCTGCTTCATTCGTCCGGCAGCGGAGCTGGTCGCAGAGGCAGCTGGTGGTCGCGTAGCAGCTGGTGGTGGTAAGTACCAAGGCTCTCCCAAACAGCGATCGTCGCGATGAGGTAAAATGGCGGATTATGGGGGCGCACAATCGCGTCGGTTTGTGCAAGCCGCCATCTTACCTCATCGTGGCGATTGTTTCGCCGCGACTTCGAAAACGCTGCTGTTTGGGGGAAAGCGTCCTTGGGGGCGAGCAGCAGTAGGTGGAAATAATCTGTCCTTTTGAGGACAATAAATTAAAATAAAAGAGTTGTTTATTAAAGAACTAATCTTAAATTTAGTTCGGTGCTCGATGGAGGGCGAGCCGTCGGTAAAAATTTTACCCAGCTGGTTGGCGCAACCCACTAATAAATAATCTGTCCTTTTGAGGACAACCAATCCAGTTCAGAGAGTTGTTTATATAAGAATTAAATTAATATTTCGTTCGGTTTGTGCGCCATTTAATCTAGTGCCGATTTGTTCGTCACGACTGCAAAAACGCTACTGTTTGCGGGAGAGCCTCCATGGAAGGCGAGCAGGACAATTCTCCGTCGGTGAAAAAAATTTTTCCTAGCTGGTTGGCGCAACCCGCGATGAATCAATAAATCAATTCAATTTCTAATTTAAGAGAGTTATTTGAATAAGAGTTTATCTTACATTTCGGTCGATTGGCAGTCATATTGGATTTTGCCAAGTCGTTACTAGGCAACAGTGTGCTATGCAGCGGATCCATAAAATCAGTGAAAATAAATCAAAGCCTGCCGGTGCTTTGATTTATTTTCACCGAAAAATCCTACCAGATACAAATCCATCTTTGCTACTTTCAATTTAATATTCTCAGCTTGAGAGTTTGTTTGATTGGGATTTTCGTTTCAAATTGTCGATTGGCAGCCAGTGGTATTAGCAAAACTTGTTTTCCCTTCGTCGCATACCTTAAACCACACAAATTCCCTATCACGGACACCATTTTCGATGTCGAACATGATATTCCGAACCAACATTCTCTGTAAATTCCAATTAGTAGTGTGTTATAAACAGTTGTTCTGTTGTGTTAACGATTCGCGTTGGATAGAGTCCTACCTCTAGGAAGAAAAACTTTTTGAGAAACATAGTGAAAGTGAGAATGCCTAACCGATTTGATCCAGAACGCTTGCGCAGATTCAGGAAGCGCATAAAGAGCGAACATACGGGAAATCCTCCGAAACGACCATGCACCGATGCCGAGCGAGCTCGTAGTTATCGGGCGAAATTGAAAGCAGCAAGAGGTAATGCGTTGCCAACAACTAGTTGGGACGCTGGAGAAGGTCCTTCAACTCGAGGTAGGAAATTGATATTTATTAAATTTAAATCAATTTGACAAAGTGCATGTCATCATAGCAATTGAATATCTCTCTATGTTATCGCTCCCTGTCTTAATAAATTTCAACATAGTATTAATTGTATTCTGGTGATGACATGCGCAGCATGCTTTTACTGCATATGAACCTACAAATGATATCGATACAACTAATGCGCTGAACATGTTTTAATGCGTGATTATTTTCTCAGGTGTTTATTTTATATTTATAAGAATTTATCATATATTAACCAACCTTTTCTCCCATACCCATTGCAAAGAATAATGATATTTTATAAAACTCACTCTCTTTCTTCTGCGAGATCTAATATATTTATATATATTTCGATTTCCTTAACGTTTTAGCCATAATGGATTCACTAATTTACCTGATATTCACATAGAAACATGAATAATAATTTCACAAGAAAACCATAGACCATATTTTAGGTACGCATTTAACCTTATATTCCCAACTATGGCCTAATGTATTCATCACATAGTAAAATGTAGAATATAAAAGTTTTCAATGGAAAAGTAAGAGTGAGCGGTTGTGTATTTTTCGAAGGGCTTATTCATACCAACACCTATATAACTAAATGAATATAGTGGGAATTTTAATGTTTTGAAATGGAATGGCCGATTGATCACATGAGAAAGTCATTTAGATGTTATAAAGTAGCTTTATATTCCGTATAGTATACCGAATATAGCCGAATGCCCGGAGCGATAATATAAATAAATGCCCGGAGCGATGAAATAAATAAACTTTACTGAAATTCGTTCGAACAAGAATCCTTAATGATATCCATATCCATCGAAAGTTTTCGACTCAATAATGTTTGTTGGGGGGGGTTAAAACTAGTTAAAACTATCATTAATTTAATAATTTTATATTCCCTAACAGATCCTCAACTATCTTCTAGGCCTTAAAGATAGTCCATCGTAAAACGTGCAACCGTGGCCGTGTCATCATTTAAACCAAAAGGCCCTTTTCAGGGCCACCAAAGAGTTATAAAGAGTGTACAAGAGAATTTTCCCACATACTGACTTCATAAAACCAAACGGCCCTTTTCAATATAAGAGGTACAAGAGAATTTTCCCATATACTGACTTCATAAAACCAAACGGCCCTTTTCAGGGCCACCAAATAATATCTCAAGAGCGTACAATAGAATTTTCTTACATACTGGCTTCAAAACGCTGGTCTAATGTCCCATAAGAGCCGCACCCGTCATATTGTGACTTAAACTGCTTCTATCGGTAAGGGTAAGCGACCGGCACGAATAATTGAAACCCTTTTAACGCTAATAATAGCCACACAGAATTTCCCTGACATTATAATGCATCACTTGGTTTAACGTAGTCTACGTCAACCGGTCGTGTCTTGTACACAACCCCACTGATTTTTATCTTTGTTACGTTTATTTGCTTGTTTCAAACATAATTTGTTGGTTCTCTGTGTAATGATATCTGATCTGGTGATAACGAAGTAGCAACCTCGGGCGGTCAATCATGCCCATGCTCATGCTCATGCTCTATTAGGCCTTCTACTCTATTAGGGAAGCTTAACTGGCAGGAATCTCCCCATAGTCCACCGTCAATGAAGATGCGGTATAATTGTTCGGTTTGCCAAATATCTCGGGAGAGACATTATCAACTTGAGCAAAAGTTCCTCATCCTGCCAATTTCGAAATTCAAATCTTCGCTCGACACTATAAACCGACGAACATGACTCATTCCTCCCTCTGAAAACTGGCACACCGCATACTGGAACTTGAAGTCTCGGCTTCTTCAGTGCGCATATCTGGATCACCCACAAAACAGCACACAACCGAACCAATCGAAATAGAAAGTTCTGTCACCATCCAGAGCTCGTTTGCGGCCGTGTCGTGGCATTAAGCCATGTACCATCGTCACCGCCGAAGCCGCGATTCACCGGGGACCGGTTTCTCCCGCTCCCACCACCCGTATACTTTTCAATCATACCGTGAAGTCGAGGCAAATCCGCAATCAGCGCTACAAGCTCGCCGAACCATCAGCAAAGAGGAGACTTTCCCAATCAAGCGACGAACTCTCCGTCGGTGTCACAAATTCCATGTTGAGTGCGAGACCCTCTCTCGCCACTCCGGCTGAGTACTGACGACGAGTGACACCGTATGGGAGAGTGAGAACACCGCTTGTGTGAGTTACCTAGATAAGATCACGCATCGATGGAGTGTCCGCGAATTTTACACCGGGGGGATTGTTGGGATGGGATGTCGGTTGGGTGGTCCAGCTAGGTGGTTACCTCGATCGATTTAGTTCCAGCAGTTCAGTCGCTCACGAGAGCGTAGTGGAGACGGTTGTGTTTTTGCTTCCTTTGTTGTTTCTGTTGATTTGTATTTTTGTTGACTGTGCCTTGGAGCGTTTAGTGGTATGTTGTGTTGGAGGGTACCTTTATCGACATATAGCACTTACCTGTGAGTGCGTGTGTTGGTTAGTTAGTTGACCAACCCGTCCACCACCACCACCCCCTCAGCGAGTGGGCATTGCGTTCTGATCATTCTGGGCTGCCGAAAGGGTGGCACCTGGAAGAGCGGAAGAAGAAAGTGCGGTGCATACCAAGTACTTGTACCATTATTCCTGTTATTATTAGTATTGTTAATGCGGTGGGTTGCCTGCGCCAACTACTATCATATCGAACATACACAGTAGTGAGCAGTGATTACGATCTCATTGGACGACTCGAATGGACGACACAGTGAAGAGCGCTGAGTATTTGGATATGCTTCGCCGAGTTTTGTTGTTTTCACAGTTCGTGTCGCGATCATCTTCGTCGCCGTCATCTGGATAGTAGTCGTATATTCGAATCGCTCTTTCTCTCCATCCGTGTGACGTGAAAAGCAGAAGTGATTCGTGTAATTAAGGCAAAGAAGACCAAGTATAGGCAAAGTACACAACCGAAAGAAGTAGGAAAAAGATATAAGCGAAAACGCAAAAAGGCAAATCAAGAAAGAATAAGAAGAAGAGAGAAGTAATCACAAAGTGCACTCTCTCGGGTGCGATCGCGAGGAATAAGTAGCGAAAGGAAAAGAAGACGAAGAAGGAAACATAAATTGCTGAAAAAACGCGACAAATAAAAGAAGAAGTCTCAGGTGTGTGCGACGCCTCTTTACTCTCTCCGCAGATAGCTCGATTAATAAGTGTATGTGTGTTCGTTGTATGTGTGCCTATCCGTAATCACCCGAGTGGAAAACAAATTAGAGAAGAATAGAGTCTAGGAGATGTTGGATAAATTCTGCTGAAAGTCGTCGTAGTCGTGATCATCTTCATCTTTATTGTCGTCATCGTCGAAGTCGTTGTGTCGAGGAAGCGAACAAGCAAAGTGTGAAATTTGTTCCAAGCTAAAGCCTGCTGCCGCTGTTGCCTGCCCTGCACCGGTCGCCTCGAATCTTCAATTAACGGATCTCGAAGTCTTCCTCTGACGGGGGAATTGAGCTGTGGTGAGTGGCATATACCTACCTCTTACATACATACATCTCGTCCCGATTGGACACATACGACAGAGCTCCCCATCTACCTTGTGTATTGTGAATCGTTTTGAATAGCAGCACTAGCCCAGGTCGTCGGTCTTGTCGTCGGTCCGTCGATTGGGGAAAGTGCGCAAGGGGACTCGGGGAGGGAGGTTTAATTTTCTTCAATTGCTTATTACGTATTGTTGGCTGCTATAATGGGGAAGTGCTGTTTTTGGGTATTTTTCATTAAATCATCTGACACACGTTGTTGTGAGCAACGGCAGGGCAAAAGGTCATGACTTGATCTTTTCTGCGTGTATTTTGTTTTCTTTTGCGGGAGATGTTCGTCGATTGATGACCGCGGGCACTTGTCTTACCGAGTCGGATTGGGTGAGCAAACGGCGGAATATGTGGACTTGAAGGGAATGAATCTTTATTTACAGTTTGTTGACAGGTGCAGGCCAATTAAGGGCACACACATTTAGGGATGTTTTCTCCGAGTATATATTTCAAGTCGACAGATGCAGCAGCCATAGGGCCACAACCCGTTATGGTAAAAGATGTTTATATTTTCAATATTTTCTTGCAGAGTAGGAGAATGCTAGTAATCTTCGAAGTGATGTGAAGTTGCTTTGATGGAAATCTTTCGACGAACATCTTCGAAGTATTGTGCGGACCGAAAACGGGAAGCTAATCAAAGTCTTTTATTGCATAACAAAGAAAACAATTTCAAAATCACCAGCTGTGGTATACCATGCACGGACTCGGAATGCTGGATAAAATGTGCAATTTACAAAGGCAACGGTAGACCCGTTCTTAATGTCGAAAATAATGTCTTAGGATATGCGATCTCAAGAAGATGATTATTTTATTATCAACATCGTCTTGAATCTGTTGGATGTTTCACGGTGAATATGCATATTTATAGGGACATTCTCATATTTGGATAACAATAAGGATGAGTCATTTATATACACAACCGTTTTACTTATCGTTGAGGGATACGCGTAATTAATTAAAAATAAAAATTAGTGTATTAATTGTCTTGTATTATTACTGAACAAAAGAAACCGTAGCAATTTACCGTATAAATATCAAATTTATCATACGTGCATTTTACGTATGTAAAATAAGAGGTAAAATAAAGTATGAGCATGATTGACTGCGATTTCGTTCTTGCTAGATCAGTTGCATTTACATAAAGCACAAACAGACAATGTTTTAAACTATATGAGTGTAAACTGGCTGTTGTGTTTGGAACTAATTACACAATTAGAAAATTTTACAGTATTCGGTAATTTTTTACCGAACTTTCAACAGCTGAACTTGTCAAATTTTACCAAAATCCGTTAAATCGGTTTACCGAACGTTCAGCTGTTGAAAGTTCGGTATTAAATTACCGAATACTGTAAAATTTTCTAAGTGTGTATATGAGTATTTACCGGTGATCTCAAACTCTCAAATCCATGACAAATAACGAATATATAGTAATGTCCTGATGTGAGACTCGATTTATTGGAAGCTGAGAACACCTCTGCACTTCCATGAGATTCCACTGTTATGTTGAATAAGAAGATTGGGTTGGTAGCAGAGCTCGTTTTGGTAAGCGTTATTTTTGAAAAAAAAATTTTATGACTCTCCACTAACCTCCACACCAAAGAGCTCACTCAGAAAGCCCCCTGGTTGTGGACACTTAGGGCATCTTCAGCGGCGGTCTATTTTTAGATCGTCTTTATACCTGATTTGCATCAGTGAAACTTGAATAGAACTAGCTAAAGTAGACTAACTTTGCGTTCCCCGCACCGGTGTTGTATTTCTTGTTGTTAAACCCGCCAACACCTGTCATCCTGTGAATCATTCAACATCAGAGATCAGAAGTTTTTTTTTTCATAGATCGCAGATTTTTCACAAACATTTTGCCGTTGATTGGTTTGACCAAATAATTTTTAATGACAGTAGTGCGCCGTTAGCTGACGACAAGGAATACTTGTTCTTTCGTTTGGTTGAAGGTGAGTGTGTTAGATTAGATAATGCTGAATTGTAGTTTGGCAGTGGATAAACAAGAGTCGAAACGGAGAGGGTCACGTCCTGGATGACGCCCCAACGTCGACCGTGATTTTCGTTCCGGTCAACAGAAGCTTTTCCAGGACTACAAAGGACACGCAAAGCTACAACGAGAAGCACTTTCTGCGTTTCCGCATGCCAAGGGATATGTTCCTGGACATTATACGACAACTAGAGTCAACTAGAAGCTTCTCCAAAATTTAACTGTATGAGCTATTTGCAAGTGCTTATCATGACCAATCTATCAATAAACCGATTTTTTACTTTGATTTGATTACTTTTCATTTCCGAGCTATCAAAATACTAATCGGAATCTCGGAACCTCCGCTATTTAGTCAGCGTTTTCGGAAAATGCTGTGGCTGTAAAAAAAACTAAGACAAGCATTCGCTATTTAGGAATGAAACGAAAAGGCAATTCACTAGCACCGGGAGCAACTTGAGGTAATTATCAGCATCCAAGACGAGCAACTTTTTGTCCGCCGCCAGCATCACCCGCAACAAACACGGCCACTTTTCGGCTCATAAATATACCTCAGAATATACTCAATAAAATTGAGTTATTGTTTCGTAAAGCCTGAAATTTTACTCAATAATTGGTATTTTCAAGTAGCGTGTAGTGTTTTGAAACGGTATTTTTCTTGTTCCAAATTGCTGCAAGAATAGATCAAAACATATGCCAGTTTTCAAATGATGCAAAATAGATCCAGTATAAAACAAAATTTACAACACCGGTGCAGCGATGTTTTTGCGTTTGGTCTAAAAAAATAAATCCAATCCACGATTTGGATCGCCGTTGAAGATGCTCTTACTAACATTAATTAAACAAAAAAAAAATAAACGCGGAGATCAGAACAAAAATAAAATGCAATGTTAATCAAAAATAAAATGCAATGTTAAATCCCAGTAGACTTTTATTCCTTTTAAGTGATTCCCAAAAATAAAAACCTTTAATTTATACTATGACAACGTATGCTGTCTATGGAAAGATATTGACAATGTTTTACTTGAATTATTATTTAAAATGCAGGAAAAAAAAAATCTAGTTGGAACCCAAAATCAAAACCCCCGACATGCTAAACTTGGTTCCATTTGCTTGATTAATTCTCGAGTTAAGCAGTAATTTGTGTTTCATTTGTATGAAAGCCCCTCCCCCCTTCAGAAAAGGGAGGGGTCTTGAATCACCATAGAAACATTCTTGCCTTCAAAAGCCCCACATGCCAAATTTGGTTCGATTTTCTTAATTAGCTCTCGAGTTATGCAGAAATTTGTGTCTCATTTGTATAAGAGCTCCCCTTCCTGAGGAAGTGGGGGTCTCAAACAATCACAAGAAACTTCTCTAGCCCCAAAAACCCCTGCATACAAATTTTCACGCTGAGCGGTTCAGAATTTTCCGAGTCTATATAGGTCAGACAAACAGAAATTCATATACATATTTATATATATTTATATATAGACCTACCTCCAAAAAACCCCATATGCCAAATGTGGTTCCATTTGCTTGATTAGGGGACATAATCAGCATGTTAGGAAATCTTAATAAAGAACAATTATTGCACCTTTCTTTAAAAATAATCAATGGCTATATAATTCGATGAAATAACGAACTTTTCTTCGGATACCCCTCATCATTTCTTGGATACTCTTAAGGACATGCAAGTTGGCCATTTTTTTCCACCATATATGCCGCTCTGCAGCATTCGAGTTAAGGAGTGTATCGAAAAGTAGTTATAAACTTCCAAATAATAAAATAGGCATGAAAACATGGTTAAAATTAACATACTATTTCAGTTTATTATAGCTTAACATGTTTACAAAAGATCCAAACGGAAAAACTAGTCATCATGTTCATTTCTGTAGAATGCCCGTACCTTTGATTTGACACCTGCCATCAAATTCTGCACAGTGACCTTTGTGCACTTCCTGGATGCCGCTGCCCAATTTTTCTTAAAATCGGTCATGTTTTGGGACACTGTACCATCCTTCTTAAATATACGCTTGACTATTGCCCAATAGCGTTCGATCGGTCGCAACTGGGGACAGTTTGGTGGGTTGATGTCTTTTTCTACGAACTTGATGTTATTCTCCGTCAGCCACTGTAGAGTGGATTTGGCGTAATGTGCCGATGCCAAATCTGGCCAGAAGAGAGGAGGGGACTGGTGCTTTCTATACAATGGTAGCAACCTGTTCTTCAAACATTCCTTTTGATAAATCTCAGCATTTATAGTTCCTTTTGTATAGAAAATTGAAGAACGCAAGCCACATGTGCAAATAGCTTGCCAAATGAGCACCTTCTGACCGAATTTCTCCATCGCAACAGTCGTATCTGCGGTTGGCACACGTTCCCCAACAGATTTAGTATAAAACTGCGGCCCCGGTAGCGTTCTTGAATCTTCTTTAACGTATGTTTCGTCATCCATCAAAATGCACTGGTCGACATTGTCCAAAATGCAGCTGTACAGCTTTCGAGCCCTGGTTTTGGCACGAGACTTTTGTTCCGGAGTTTGTTTGGGCACTTTCTGCTTTTTGTACGTCTTCAAGTCATTCCTGCGCTTGATTCGTTGAATCATTCCGATGCTGGTCCTGAACTTCTTGGCTAGATCGCGAGTAGAGGCAGATTTGTTCCGTTGAATATAATCCACAACTTTTTGGTCCAAATCGGGGTTGCTGGAGCCGGGTTTCCGGCCACTTCTTGGTAAATCCTTGAGGGAGCACTCCTTACCAAACTTTTCGATGATGCGTTTTACACTTGCCGGGTGAACATTTACTCTTTTCGCAATCTGGTTGTAAGTAACACCCTTTTCGGTGCACCAAGTGTGCAGAATTTTCTTTTAGTCTCAAATTCAATTCGCGACATTTTGAATACAACTTTATCAACGGAAATGAATGAACCGAATAATCATTTTTGACATGTAAACAAAGCAAATGGCGCTTACACGCTAAAAATATATACAGTAGTTTATGCGTAATAACGCATCGAATGTTTATAACTACTTTTCGATACACTCCTTAGATTCGAAGGGACTTGAGAGTGTTCCTGATTCTCGGATGACACACATCACTCGATCCATCGTTACTTTGATCAACCGCGTCAGTTTTTCCGGAAATCCATATTCGTGCATGATCTGCCATAGCTGGTCTCGATCGATTGTACCATACGCTGATTTGAAGTCGATGAAAAGATGATGTGTGGGCACGTTGTATTCGCGAAATTTGTGCAGCACTTGCCGATTCGCGAAAATCTGATCCGTAGTAGCGCGAGCACCCGTGAATCCCGCTTGGTATGGTCCCACGAACTTCTTTGCAGTTGGTAGACTGTACAGTCCTGGTACTATTGAAGTGTTTCGTGACTATAACGGTAGTTTACCAAATCTAGACTTATTTGCAACAAAAACACGTTTTTCGTCCGCAGACACTCCTAGTTTCATCTACAATTTCCTTACAAATTTATCTGCAAAAAACGAATGTGAACTTTCTGGCTTTGTAGAATTCATGATTCATCTTGACCTATGTTTCGTCGTCCATGATTAGGCATCAATGGTATTTCGTTGCTACAAAACTTGCGATCGCGTGTTTTGGCCACTTAGTTCTGCTTCGTAGTCCGGTTTGGTTGCTTATTTGCACAAAAAGAACGATAGCCTTCTCACACAGTAATCCTTTGATAGTTCCACTGACATTGTTTTTTTTTTTAACAAGATTATAATCCGAAAGGTCCGTGTTAACCATGATTGTTCTTAAAACTTGCCAACGCAAAGGCGATCGTAAGTACCACTGCGACGCGTTCCCTGGTCATTTCGAGCGATAGTTTTTCTTTTTGCATTAGCCACTTTCAACGTTGTGCATTTGTTGAACCAGACGTGCGCGTTAAAACGAGAAGAAGTTCCCCACAAAGGTCAGTCAAAACATTAAAAACTTTAACACTACAAGCTGTAAAACGGGCTAGGGCATCTAGATTCTAAGTGGCTCAAGCTCTACATGAACGGCGGTATGTTTTGATCACTCATAAAACAAAGGTCGTTGAGAAAGGAGACCATTTCTGCACTGTATCGGGAAGGTGGTAAGCAACGGAATGGAACAATGACGCCGAGTTTTCAATCTATATATATATAAAATGAATTTTTGTCTGTCTGTCTGTCTGTCTGTCTGTCTGTCTGTCTGTCTGTCTGTCTGTCTGTCTGTCTGTCTGTCTGTCTGTCTGTCTGTCTGTCTGTCTGTCTGTCTGTCTGTCTGTCTGTCTGTCTGTCTGTCTGTCTGTCTGTCTGTCTGTCTGTCTGTCTGTCTGTCTGTCTGTCTGTCTGTCTGTCTGTCTGTCTGTCTGTCTGTCTGTCTGTCTGTCTGTCTGTCTGTCTGTCTGTCTGTCTGTCTGTCTGTCTGTCTGTCTGTCTGTCTGTCTGTCTGTCTGTCTGTCTGTCTGTCTGTCTGTCTGTCTGTCTGTCTGTCTGTCTGTCTGTCTGTCTGTCTGTCTGTCTGTCTGTCTGTCTGTCTGTCTGTCTGTCTGTCTGTCTGTCTGTCTGTCTGTCTGTCTGTCTGTCTGTCTGTCTGTCTGTCTGTCTGTCTGTCTGTCTGTCTGTCTGTCTGTCTGTCTGTCTGTCTGTCTGTCTGTCTGTCTGTCTGTCTGTCTGTCTGTCTGTCTGTCTGTCTGTCTGTCTGTCTGTCTGTCTGTCTGTCTGTCTGTCTGTCTGTCTGTCTGTCTGTCTGTCTGTCTGTCTGTCTGTCTGTCTGTCTGTCTGTCTGTCTGTCTGTCTGTCTGTCTGTCTGTCTGTCTGTCTGTCTGTCTGTCTGTCTGTCTGTCTGTCTGTCTGTCTGTCTGTCTGTCTGTCTGTCTGTCTGTCTGTCTGTCTGTCTGTCTGTCTGTCTGTCTGTCTGTCTGTCTGTCTGTCTGTCTGTCTGTCTGTCTGTCTGTCTGTCTGTCTGTCTGTCTGTCTGTCTGTCTGTCTGTCTGTCTGTTGTCTGAATCCCCCAGGCTCCAAAACTACTGCACCGATCAGCGTGAAATTTTGTATGGAGAAGTTTTTGGAGGAAGGAAATGTTTCTATGGTAGTCAGAGACCCCTCTCCTCTCTAGAAACAATACAAATCCCATACAAATGAAACAGAAGTTTCTGCATATCTCAAGAACTAATCAAGCAAATGGAACCAAATTTGGCATGTGGGGTTTTCTGGAGGAGAAAAATGTTTCAATGGTGGTTTGAGAGCCCTCCCCTCTCCTAGAAGGGGTGCTGTCATACAAATGAAACTAAAATTTCTTCATAACTCTAGATCTAATAAAGCAAATGGAACCAAATTTGGCTTGCGGGGATTTTTACGGCAATAAATGTTTCTACGGTGCTTCGATACCCCTCCTATCTCTCTCTGGTAGGGGTGGGGGGGGGGGGGGGACGTTTCTCCCATACAAATGAAACACAAGTTTCTGCATAACTCTAGAACTAATTAAGTAAATGGAACCAAATTTGGTAGGTAGAGGTTTTTGAAGGCAAGAAATGTTTCTAAGGTAACTCGAGACCCCTCCGAGGGGGGACTCTCATACAAATGAATCACAAATTTGTGCATAACTCGAGAACTAATCAAGCATATGGAACCAAATTTGGCATGTGAAAGTTTTTGGAGGAGAGACATGTTTCTATGGAAGTTTGAGACCCCTCAGCCATCTGGAAGGGGGCGGGAGGGGGGTTTCTATACAAATGAAACACAAATTTCTGAATAACTCGAGAACTTATCAAGTTAATGGAACCAAATTTGGCATATGGCGGTTTTCGAAGGCAAAAAATGTTTCCATTGTGGTTTGAGACTCCTCCGCTCACTGAAAGAGGGGTCTCTCATACAAATGAAACACGAATTTCTGTATAACTCGAGAACAAATCAAGCAAAGGGAACCAAATTTGGCATGTGGAGGTTTTTGAAGGAAATAAATGTTTCTAAGGTTTGAGACCCCTCCGCCTTCTGAAAGGGGAGACTCCCATAAAAATGAAACATAATTATTAGCATAACTCGACAGCCAATGAAGCAAATGAAACCAAATTTGGCATGTTGAGGTTTTTGGTGGAAAGAAATGTTTCTATGCCAGGACAATACTCCTCCCCATTTTGAAGGGGGGAGGGGGCTCCCATACAAATAAAAAGCAAATATCTGCATAACTCGAGAACTAATCAAGTAAATGAAACCACTTTTAGCATATGGGGGTTTTTGGAGGCTAGATTTTTATATGCCTAAAAATGAATTTCTGTCTGTCTTTTTGTTGGGGTTTTTGGAGCTGGAGAGGGTTCTTATGATTGTTTGAGAACCCCAACTCTACTACAGTGGTCCTGATCGGCTTTAAACATACGCAATCGTTGTTTTCAATAGTTTTCGTCTTCAATTTGCTACGCACAGTAATCAGAACAGCAGATTTTCTGCTGTTGCTAGGAATTCTATCCTATAGAAAAACCTCATAATCGGGGCCAAGGACTTTATTGAATAGTCGATAGTCGCACATCGAGCCTTGTCTCGATTAACTTCACGATTACATGACAACAACTAGTAGTGGGCGCCTCCCTTAGCTCAGTCAGCAAAGGTGCAGCTACAAAGCAACACTACCCAAGTAACCACAAGCATTATATTATTGCACGCATTCAACCCAAAATCAACATCATTAATGCGGGATCGCATTTATTCGACATCATTATTTCGGGATCGCATTTATTCAACAGTTGTCAAGTAATGAAGCGTTAGATTAGCTTTAAGAATGTAGTGATGCATTACCAATGCAATAATGCTACTTTAACAATGTCCTATCCCAAGTAATAATTTTAGTTTTATTCCAGCCGTATAGCACTTCTCCCAGCTTTGTTGATAAAACTACAATCAAAACTTTTTGGTCTACCAACACCTCCTTTATGCTTCTTTAAAGCCGAAATTTGTATAAAATGGCCCACTCTTTAGACGGTTGTGAAAACAAGTTAATAAAACCTTTATAAGAACACAAAGATTTTGAAAATGTTCTAGTGCAAGATGTTATGACCACTTGAGAACCTTCATAAAACCTATTGGCTGCCGTTAAAACCAGAATGTGGCAAAATGGCCACAGCTGTCAAACTTCACTGTGAAATCGAGGATGGTTTTTGTTGTTCTGCTTTGTTCGCTTCTCTGATCTTCTGATTCATGTAGCAGTAAAAAAAGGTCTAGTTTTGTAAGAAATTTTGTTTGATAGCAAAATATCCAAAACAAATTGTGTTTTCTACAGCGTATTATGCTCCAAATTATATTCGCTATTAGTCTTATGGTGAATATTGGCACGATAAGAGCTGAAAATTAATGCGCCTCGGAAATTAGGCGAGTTTACAACAACATAAATCAAATTAAAAAAAATACATTCGAAAAATTATTCATGAATATCCTGAAAAGTGGTTGGAATTGGATGAGATTATCTAAAAGAATGCCGAAACGAGTCTATGATCTACAGTTTATTTGCACATCATTGAAAATTTGATGCATTTATTTTTCCACATTTCAAATATTTCCTATATTTCAATATGGCGATTGGAAAAAAAATCACAGTTTTCCCATAAAGCCAATTTTTCTTCACAATGACTATTTTAAAACTATTTGGTCTTCCTTCAATGCCAATTTGCCGTTTAATGCATTTACTGGAGGCGAAATGGTTTTAAAATGCTTTTTCAACTGACCATAATAAGATAATATCAATGAGTCCTAAAACGGCATTTCAATACAGCATTTTACGAGTTCATAAAGTCGAAATAAAACCTTTGATAGGAGTAAAGGGAATTTGAGAAACAAGGTTGTAAACAAGCTGTGTAGGTTCTCATAAACCTGACTAAAATATGAAACCTATTGGCACCTCTTGGTGCCATAATAAAACAAAATAGATTTCAAGTGGCTGTCATAAAACTTTAATAAAACTTAATAAAGCTGGATGGTGTTAGCAATGTTACTTGGGATGGCATGACAAAAGATATAGCATTAGTTCGATCTTGGTGGGGCCCTTTTCAGCATTAATCCAATTTCAATGATGCACTAGACGTATTGCATATGCCCTATATATGCATGCTATTATAGCCTCGTGGTAACTTGGGTATGCTGGAGATGGCTGGGTCCGATTCCCGGTCTGGTCTAGGAAATTCGTTCAGGAAATTTTTTCGACTCTATGGGCATAGGGTATGATTGAACTTGCCACACAATCATACTAATGCAAAAATGGTACTTGGCATCGAAAGCTCTTAATTAATAACTAAGGAAGTGAATTTAGAACACTAAGTTGAGAGGAAGCAATAAGCGAATTTGCTTTCACAATAAGCTTGAAATGCTAAAATAAGAAGAAGATCTTTTTTTTCAATCAATTCATTAAAATTTAATAGTGCCTTTACCGACTGAGCTAAGGGAGGATCACGAATCATGAGATTAACATTTCAAAGCTTAAAAAGCTTCTGAGCATCAGCATCAAAAACGCTTCTGAGAGACGGCAACTTTTATAAATACTGTTGCAGAATTATTTTAGCAAAAACATGCAATGAACGCACTGTTCGTTTATGGTCTTTATTTGCACTTACATATATACGCTATGACATACGATACTGTGTTTGCTGGAAAAGGTGTCAATGATTGAATTCACGATAATGAATTAGTTGCTACCGAGCCACTGAGTTCCTAAAACCTAAGAGACCTTACATTAGCTGGTTATCAAGTTAATGGAATGTTGAGCTCTCCAAATCTTGTAAGACTTTGGCAAAACTTCAAAATGGTTCGCGTTTATCTTCCAATTTTAGCCGGCAAAAGGTAAGAAAATCGGAATAATTCAGAGTGAAAAAAATCGAATAAAACCAGCTCTAGTTTGGTACTGAATTGATCCAGCCCTAATACATCCCAACATTATTAATATATGTAATCTAGAGAGCATAAATGTCTTATCAAGTACGAAGTCACACATTCACCAACTTCATCATCCAACTAACTGATCGCCCCTAATGATAGAGAATCTCTGCCTGCCTGTTGCGATTACATCTAATGACGTATCCACCCTTTGAGCCCGTCGTCGACATCGTCATCCAAGGCATCATTAGTAATTCCAAATGATATCCGGCTTGTGCAGATCTATCCCGCTGTTATACGGCCCAGCTTCTCCAGCACTTTGTTGCCCACCCCAACGACCATTGAGTGCAGATACTCCACAACGCAGCCAACGATTTCACCGCAAAGCTCTTCAACGTCTTCTCCACATCTTAGTACCCACCTATAGACGTCTTTTATTAGCGATCTCTCTAACTCTGTTTCAGCGCCCAAGCTAACCGCATCATAACGTTTCGTTCGGGTTCAGTTTTAAATGTTATGCATTATTTGCATTTTTATTCCACACTTTCTGCTCGCTCATCATCATCATCATCATCATCATCATCGCATCACCCAACCCGATCACGTACCCATAGTGATGATCAGCATCTTTAAGCAGCTAGCCAGCCAGCGGTCAAATGCTGTTGACCGGTTCTTCATCGTTGAAGCCGAGGGAAGCACTATTATTAGCAGTATGTGATAGAAGAGGGGCGTCAGGTTCTTCATTTTTTTTTGCACCGCTTCTAAATTCCAAATTGGTGTTCCCCAGGGTTCTGTCGTTCTGGAAGAATCCAGAGTGATTGTCAGATTGTGTGACCTCAGCAGTTTTTTTTTGAAGCCACCCAAAGTACGTCAATTTGAAGAGACCTGATGGCTTTGTCTTGTTCTGATGGGATGAACTTCTTCTCGCTAAAACTAACAATGATTAGCGAATAGTGTTGGTAAAAAGACAACGCCAATCATCTTTTGAACGGTGGAAATTTACTCCGTTCAAATTCATCGCAATTGCACAATTAAAGCACGTACAGTCGTCGTCGTTGTCGAGGTGAACCGGTTTGAGACTGAATATGAGCGGCAATCAAAAACAGTAAACATAAACAGAAGGAAAGTGCGACGGTCCATCATTTCGTAGGACGGCGAACGACGATAATTGAAACTTGGTGACTCTTGGTTATGAATCATATTTATTTATTATTTTGTCGCAATGTGACACGTTGCAAATTTTTGCTCCTCTCGGTTCTGTATCGAGTAAGTGGAACATGGCTCGTGGCGAATGGGACACACAGCACAGTTATGCGAAGCTTAAGCAATGTCAGTAGAATGCAAATGTTTGCTCGAAGAGTGCAGCTTAGGCATATTGTCTTACGATTTTTGTAACAGGATCCGAGCCAAAGTAGTAGTAGAAGTAGATAGGCTACTCGGAGTCGTATTCAATCACTATTCTGAGATATCATAACAAAATTTCACTTACTTTTTCTTCTTATTATTCTTCTTCTTCTTCTTCTTCTTCACCATCTTGGATGTTAATTACGTCCACACTAGGAAGGTTTATTTGATCTTGACAGTGCTGATTGCGTTTCTGAATCTATGGATCGCGGCCTACTTCATGAGTCGATTGCCTTCAGTTCTGTTGCGGCTAATGAACCAACTTGGTTTGAATTGGACAAAAATTGTTATTCAGTAAAACAAGTGAATATAAATGAGCAACTTTGGTCAATATTGTGGAAAGAAATCCTACGCTCAAGAATTATTTCTTATAATGGGAAACAGCCACTTAAGGTTTTCATTTTGAAAACCTCGATAGTTTCAAATTGGACCTTATTAGCCAATTACCTAAATTAGCTTTCACTCGGTTCGTAAACATGGATTTTGTACGTAGAACAAAAGTCTCGTAAATTGTATGAAACATTCATATTGTTTGTCATCTGGTGAAATGCTATCATGCGCTATCCAGAGTTGTAACTTCATACTCATTAATCAAGTAACCTCTCACGAGTCACCATGGCTAGTGAGATCAACCACGGCTCTTCCAAAAAAAAAAACAGGATCGAACTTCATGTCAGAAAAAACGCTTCAACTACATGTTGAGTCGATATAGTAGATCTGTTAGTCATTCATGCAACCACCAAAGAGAAGTTCTTTTTTATTGGTAGCAAAATATTCATAGCTTTTTGTACTGTTTTCGTACCATGAACGAATTTTCTTTCTGTGTCAACAAATGCTTTGTGGTTTTGACAGTTCGCGTGTGGCACTGAATACGAAGGTAGCTTTTGAAGTAGAACGAATCAATTTCGTCTCAGAAAACAACGTAATATAAAGGGTGTCCACAGTTAAAGTGCATCACTTCAAACTCGTCCTCAAAAACAAATCTCTCAACCGATTGTCATGAAATATTCAGGGAATAAAATACAATGTATAATCTTGGTTAAGGTATTTTTATTTCACTGTATTTCTTTACCAAATCCAAAAGCCCGAACTTTCTTCTTAATACCACGCATAAGATTTTGTACAACGCTTGAACCGACATTTTTCCCGCTTTCAACCATGACTTCAACATTTCCTGTTCTGTAGTGACAACTTAGGATGCTTATGAAGTTTGTGCTTCATTATAGCCCAATATTTTTCAATTGCCCGCAACTATGGAGAGTTTGTGGGATTATGATCGGCACGAAATTGGCATTCATTCATGTATACTTGACCATTTACAGTTGAAGTTGTCACGAAAGGCTTGCTCCGTTTACCACACGAACAAATCCCCTGCCAAATCATGAATTCCTTGGGGAACTTTGACAATTGCTGTTTCCTGAGAGACTCTGGGACATCGAACTTGTCGTTCGCAGTCACATACTGGTTGCCGGGAATTTGTTTAAAGTCCGCTTTTATGCGTGTTTCAGCCGTGTTTCAGCCGTGTGGTTTCCTCAACATTTGTGTGTACAGCTTACGCGCACGTGTTTTAGCTGTCCTATTCTGTTTGTCATTACGGTTTGGAGCTTTCTGAACTTTGAATGAACGGAGCTTGGCTCGTTTCAT
Source organism: Aedes koreicus (assembly GCA_024533555.2). Lineage (NCBI taxonomy): Eukaryota > Metazoa > Arthropoda > Insecta > Diptera > Culicidae > Aedes > Aedes koreicus. The sequence goes on along the minus strand of JAHHFK020002506.1, from coordinate 54,234 downwards.
GGCTTTCTGCTCGAAACTTTTGGTCAAGTGCAGCTTTTTCGCGACATCCCGAACGGAACAGTTGGGTTTGCGTTTGAAGGCAGCAAGCCGAAAGAGATTGGTAGTAGGGACAAGGTGGTAGGGTGCCATTTGGCAACAGTTTACCGCATAAAAAAGTCCCTGCAGGATGGTCCTAAGCAGCGAAAGCCGGGAAGCGGACGTCCGCGCTTTGCACGCACGCCGAACGTGATGAAATCGGTCCGTGCAAAAATTGATCGCAACCCGGTGCGTTCCATAAGCAAACTTGCAAAGGAAGCCAATATTTCGGAGAAATCCATGCGGAGAATCATCAAAGAAGACCTGCGTGCATCTTCCAGAGCCAGAGTGAAACGCCACTTCATTACGGACCGGGTCAAGGAACTACGAGTGACTCGTTCCAAGAAATTGCTTTCTTTGGTGAAGAAGGAAGAAATGATAATCCTGTTCTCCGACGAAAACCTTTTCAGCATCGATGTTGTGGCCAGCAGCTGCACGGACCAGTTCATTTCACCGCAGAAAATGGAGAACGTTCCGGAAAAAGTGAAATTCAAATTTCAAACCAAACATCCGGGTGGTGGCATGATGTTTGGCTTGGTGGCGTCCAACGGTTTGAAAATGCCGCCTGTTTTCATTGATGCTGGAGTTAAAATCAATACCGAAGTGTATATCGGTATTTTAAAGGACTAAGTGCTTCCCTGGGTGAAGGCCAACTTCTCCGAGGACCAAAACGTTGTCCTACAGCAGGATGGAGCGCCGTATCACACGTCCAATCGAACCCAACAATGGTTGAACGATAACATGAAGTTTTGGCCGAAGGATTTGTGGCCCCCTAGCAGTCCAGATCTTAATCCGTTGGATTATTTGATTTGGGCATTTGTTAAAGCACGAGCCTGCAAAACATCACACCCTAGTGTGAAAACCCTGAAGTCAACCATAACAAGCACATGGCAGTCAATGTCGGAGGACTACGTCCGAAAGGCATGCTCTGGCTTCCGGCGTCGGCTCAAGGATGTTAATTAATAAAAATGGAGGACACATTGAATAAATTTGTTTAAAAGGACTTTATAAAGATACTGCACTCAAAAATGTTGATATTATTGCTTGAATTAGTTGAAAATGGGATTTGAAAGAAATAGAATAAATTTTCGCATTATTTTCTGCCGCACCCTGTAGAAGTGATCGCCAATGTATCACTTAAAGCATTGTGCCAGGACGGTATAACACATGGAATAAAGTGCACTACCGTACTGGGAATTGTTTTCTAGATCTCAAAGGGTTCTGTTAGCTCTTTGCTGAAGAACTTAAATGTTTCTTTGAAATTACCGGGTAGTGACATAACTAGTGTTCTGAGTCTTCTTTATCCATGTCACAAAATCGACATGCATCATCTTGAACTTTTCCTATCAGCTTCAAGTGATAACGGCTCGGATAGTTATATGGCATGTATAAAGGCTGACTAACAGTAAATTGGTACGCACAAAAACTCCTGTAATTCGCGATTCAATCACTTTTTAATGTCTATTAGTGGTTGCTTGACAGTGCTTTTATTAAAACTTCTAATTTACAGCATCGGATGGTTACGTTTCTCCAGTTCGAACGAAATCTCGAACCTTCCTCTTGATGGAGCCCATCAGCACCCGCACAGTGGAAACGGACAGGGAATCAGCGCATTTCTTCCATTTTGCCCGCATTTGCTGGATGTTATTGACTGCCCCACCGCTTCGTCGAAGTCGCTGCTTTGAAATTGCCCAGTATTTTTCGATTGGCCGATATTCCGGGCAATTTGGATTTGAATTTTTTGCTAGTTTGTGTTTTCGCGGTATGTTTAAAGCAAAAATGGACCAGGAAAAGCAATTCTACTTGATTGAGCTGTGGGAGCAACATCCGGTGTTTTGTGACCCGACTAATCCCGATCACCGGTGGAAGTGTATACTTCAAAGTGAGTGTATTATTCTGCTTTGCAGTTCCTCATCCTAAGTAAGTCTAGACCAGGGGATATTGATGCCTAGCTAGGTACTAAGTATTTTCAATATGATAACGTTGAGAGGCAGATTGCGATTCTACCAGTTCCGAAATTCAACCTTTGATTTTGATCCCTGACTCCAACGTACAATCACTCCTTTTTGAAACTTGAAAATCCGAGTGAATCGAAACCAAAGCCAGCAGTGCGCAATTTGAAGCGTATAAAGTCATCTGATAAGATGGCGCTTCTCTCCAACTGAGTCAAAATCGTGTCCGAACACACGGAACTTAAAAAAACCCAAAAAATCGGGCCACAATAGGCAACTCGTTGCTGGAGATGTTGTAGGCTGAAGACTGCCTTGTATAACAAATATTCGATGGCTTTAAGGAATTTGAATAACAAATTTGAGCAGTCCTATGAAGAGAAACATATTTTCAGAATGCCTCAAGAGCAGCTGATTGTCCTCGCGTCAGATGAGCCATACAACTGGCCCACCATCGGAGCTGAAACAAGCATCTCAGGAGTGTTGTCAAACGTAAACTTGTATTCAACATCCACCATACCCATTAGAACGATGCTGAACTACTTTTTATAATTTAAATAATCTCTGAAGGTCTTTGCAGGGGCTTTTATACTAACGTGCTTTCCGCCTAACGTTCTTACACAATTGGAAAAATTCCATTTTTCTTCAAAATCACGTAACATTGACAGCCAATCCTCTTGTGAATAATATACGTATTTTAAATAAAGCTGACATTTCAATTTAATTTAATTTTTGCTGCTCTAAGCACCGGTACGAATAATTTGAAACCACAAAGCAATGAATTAAACTACTTTCCCTGAAATTCTCTCAAGAACTTCCCTGACCTTCTCAGAAGAACTTCCCTGAACTTCTCTGAAGAATTTCTGTGAAAAAAAATTCCGAAGATCTCTGAAGAACTTTCCTGACGTTCTCTGAAGAACTTCCCCGAAGTTTTGTTCAGAATTCCACCAAAGTTCTCAGAAGAACTTCCCCGAAGTACTGTGAAGTAAATTCAGGGAAATATTTCTGTGAAGAACTTCCCTGTAATTCCTCTGAAGAACTTCCCTGAAATGACTTTCCTGAAATTCCCTGAATAATTTTCCCGAGCTTTTCTGAAGGATCTTCCCTGAAGTTTTCTGAAGAACTTCCCCAAAGTTCTCTGCAGAACTTCACCGAAGTTTTCTGAAGAAATTACCCGAAGTTCTCTGAAAAACATCCCCGAGATTCTCCGAAGAACTTCCCTGAACTTCTATAAAGAACTCCCCTGAATTTCTGTGAAGAACTTCCCTGAACTTCTATGAAGAACTTCCTTGAAGTTCCTCTGAAGAATTTCCTTGTAGTTACTCTGAAAAACTGCCCTGTAATTCCTATGAAGAACTTCCCTGAAATTACTTTCCTAAAATTCTCTGAAGGATTTCCCTGAACTTCTCTGAACAATTATCTGAAATTCTCTCAAGAACTGCCCTGAAGTTCTCTTATGAACTTCTCCGAATTTCTCTTAAGAACTTCCCTGAAATTCCTCTGAAAAACTTCCCTGAAGTTTCTCTGAAGCCCTTCCCTGTAGTTCCTATGAAGAGCTTCTCTGAAATTACTTTCCTGAAATTCTCTGAAGAAATTTCCAAAACTTTTCTAAAGAATTATCTGAAGTTCCCTGAACTCCTCTAAAGAAATTCTCCGGACTTCTCTGAAGAACTTCCCTATATTTTTCTGAAGAATTTTCCTGAATTTCTCTAATGAACATCCCCGAATTTCTCTAATGAACATCCCCGAATTTCTCTAAAGAACTTCCATTAACTTCTCTGAGCTTCTCTGAAGAATTTCACTGAACTAGTGATCCGGATCTTCATAACCCAGCTCCTTCAGCAGATTAGCTTAAATTCCTTAACCTTCAAGATGAACAATCCACGATTTTGTCCAGACTTTGTTAATTTTTTCGTTTTATTCGCCTTTTCAATATGATGTACGCAGTAACTGCAGCAATGTTTCATTCTTTGTCCATACCTCCTGAATGTGACCATGATTACTTAACAAATTTATTTTTGAAAGGCTCGCAACTGAATATATGCGACCGCAAAGAAAATCAATCGTGTGTACACCGAAAAAAGTTAAGTGGTAGCGCTGCAGCAAAGATTTCTACTACATAGCTTCTATTACTTCATAGCTTATATTTTTTGCAAATCGAATCTCATAGAACTATGAAATAGATATCTATAACGGCTATATCATAGTAAACTATAGCAAAGATTTCAAGCGCCGTGTGGCGACATCTTTAGATGTAAACTTGGGATGTCAATGGGACGAATGGTCCCATTTCCAGGCCACAACTGCAATTCGCTTGCCAAATCATGGCCTTCTTCGCGAACTTGTTGGCAAACACGAACTTGAATCTGGCACATCCTACGTCCAGTCACTATGTAAAACTTTTAACCGAGAAGCTACTTAAAATCGAGTTTGACGTATGTTTCGTCGTCGATCAAAGTGCTGCCCTTGTGTTTCGTCAAAGCACGGTCCTACCAGAGCCTTGCACGCTTCTTGGCCATCGAATTCTGCTTCATGCGCCGGTTTAGATGTTTACTGGCTTTGTACGACTAGTATCCTTCCCTGGCAAGGATGTTTCACAGCGTTTGAAAGTTGGCGTTGTACCTTCTGGCCGCATCTCGGATCGAAAAACCGGGGTTGGCTTTAGCGCATCTCAACACCTTGCTGCGCAGCTGACGATCCCTGGTTCCAGTTATTCGTAGGTCCGCTGATTCCTTTCTACACTCATAGTTTCCTTGTAGGTTTTGAGCACTCGACAAACTGTTGTTTTCGGTTTCCAGGTGTTTGTGCACAATATGTTTTCTTCTTTTGAGTTCCGTTTGACGTTATTTTTTAACACGATCGACTACTTTGATCAAACTTGCACCAGTTGTTCTCTCTAGAAGTGTAAACAAACCACTGTCAAAGATGTTTGATTCTCAACACTACACAGAAAAAATTCTAGTAGTAAAAACTACCATTTTAAACGACTATGACAATCTTTAAAACTACCATGAAATTTCAGTCAAATTTACTACGTTTATAGTAAAACCTTCAACATTTGTTGTATATTTGACAGACCTCATATTGATATCAACCGCACCATGGTCGATCTAATCGCAGGCGTGGTAAAATCAAACGCATTTATAGTCAGGTGAAAAAGGTTGGTGTTTGGGCTTAATTTTACCCTCGAAATGGTAGTTTCTACTGCGGTTTTTTTGGCGTGTAGAAGCGTGCTAGCGACGCGTGAGGGGCGTACCAATTTACTTTTAGTCAGCCTTTACTCAGAATTAAAGCTGAACAAACATATAAAATACAAGTTCTTTGCGAGAGAAAGAAAAACACAATCTCTATTATTGCTGCTACCGGGCGACTTACGTGTGTGGGCGTCAAACGTCTACGCACGAAGTGGATCGCAGCGAGGGTGATGCAATCAGCCGAGCACACAGTGTTGGCAGGCTACTGGTGTGCGTCATCACGAAGCGAAAAGTGGCTTGCCGATTGCCAATTGCAATTATTGACTTCTTGCTATTGCGCTGCAAAAACTACACTTTTTCTTTTTCAGAAAAAATACATTCAGAAAAAAAAACACTTGAACCACAAATGACTCTGATGGGAACTATACCGAGGAAGAAACAGGATTTCTAAGATACTGCGATATAATTTCCAAATAAACGGAGCGCAAAGCAGATAAACTTTACCGCTTGCTAGTGCAGAAAGCAATGAGAAAAAGCAATCCCACCTAGATATAAAAAAAGGAAAATATTAAGTAGTTTTGATAATTTTTATATTCTTGCCGTGAATTTTCATGATTGGATGTACAGGGTGCGGGACTTCTTTCAAATCCCATTTTCAACTACTTTAAGGAATAAAGGTTGTACTCGAAAGAAAAAGCATTTTAAGTCGGATATTTTTGCAACTCTCAGGAAATAAGTAAACACTTATTAACTATGTTTTTGCAAAGTTGGTTTATTCAACCTCCTCTCCTAGGCTAAATACCCGCACCTCGGATTTAACGCTACCCATCAAATCTTGTGCAACACTTGCGAAGATCTTCCCTATTTTCCGAAGCGTGCCCTTCATAATCGCCCAGAATTTTTCTATTGGGTGAAGTTCTGGCGAGTTTGGCGGATTTGCCTCCTTCGGCACAAAAAAAAAACATCTTCGTACCACCCCATGACCGGTTCGCGTAATGGTACGATGCCAGATCCGGCCAAAACAGAGTGTCACCTTCATGGGCCCGGAGGAAGGGCAGCATGCGCTTTTGGAGGCATTCTTTTTTATATATTTGGCCGATGATTGGCCGGTCGTTATGTACGGCTTGCTGAATTTGCCGCACCCACACCAAGTACTTCTTGGCATTTGTCGACCTTCTTCTTCCGGAACTTCTCCGGAACATCCAGGCAGAACTTGCCGACGAAAAACTACAGGCCGGGGATCTGCTTGGCGTCTGCTTTAATGTACGTTTCGTCGTCTATTACGAAGCATTTCGGCTGCGCCAACCACTCACGATACAGCTTCCTTGCGCAGGATGTGGCCACCGTATGCTGTTTGTCGGTTCGGTTGACCTTCTTGGCCACGTCCCGAATCGAATGGTTCGAATTGCACTTGAAGTAATCCCTCACCTTCCTTGCGTTGACGGGGTTGGTCGTCTTCGATTTTCTTCCGCTGCCACCTCGCCGCTGGATCGTCTGGGTTAATACAGAATACAGGAGAAATATTCAGCTAAGCTTCCTGTTTACCGAATGCGAATTGCCGGGTCTTTCGTTTAACACCTGCCATAAGATTTTGTACAGTCTCCTTGTCCACTTTATTCGCCGCAGAACGCCAGTGTGCCTTGAACTGTTTCTCGCTCACAACAGCTTTTTGAGTCTTCTTAAGGTTCCGCTTGACGATGGCCCAATATTGTTCGATTGGGCGGAGTTCTGGCGTGTTGGGAGGGTTCTTGTTCTTGGGCACCACTTGAACGTTGTTGGCAACTTACCACTCCATGGCCATTTTTCCGTAATGGCAAGATGGACGGATAGGTTGGGGTTCCACTCGAAACAGCGGTCAACTCTTTTTGTCGTCGGCTTTCGATTTCCCACCAATCCAGCTTTCCTGGCTGTCAACAAACGTTCACCGAACACTTTTAATACGTTGGTAACAGTTCATACAACTCCCCACCTTCCGTAATTGGAGTTTGTTTTTCTCTCCCCGCCCACATTTTGCTTCTTTTCTTCTCTTCCTTCGCGACATTTTATACTAAGCTAATCCCAACACCAAAAAAAACACAAACCCCCCCCCCCCACACCTACAAAAGAGGGGGGCAAAAAAATTTAATACACGAAGAAAGGAAATGCGTCAAGTTTAAGTCGACCAAATTTTGATCGAAACATCTTTTAGTGCAATGAATAATATATGCGAAATAACGAATCAAATCAACATTAACATTAGAGTGGACTCAAGAATTATGGGTACTACAACAACCCGTTGCCGTTAAATATCTAGTTTACAACAGTTGAATTCATTTATTTTACGTAATGACAGGTCGGGAATCGAAATTGCGATACACTAGTTTGCTTTCAATAGTTTACGTCAGGGCTTATGTCTACTGAGTTATGACTTGATGAGTGAGTCGTCTTCGGTCCAAAAAAAAAAATTACTGTCTATAGTCACCGTCTAGTCTAGTTGAGCTGGGGAATGAAGGATTGTGTTCGACACGTGTCACGTCGGGACTATACCACTAAATTAACCAACGTTAATTTCCAAGAGACAAAAATCTTCCAACAAGTTCAGGTGTAAATTTGGCAAGTCATTTAGTACGAAAAAATAGAAATAATTTCATTCAGACCACGGCAGAACTCCTGCTTTCGTTCATAAACAACGTAGACTCATTTTTGAAAATCTCAGACAAATCCTCCGTAGACTTTTCTCCATAAAAAAAAATATTTTTGGCGCACAAACTCCCTACCCCACCCCCCACCCCACGCCCCCCCCCCCCCCCCCCCCCCCCCAACCACCTCCCTCTTCTCCCTCTTTTATTTTCCCAAATTTTTTATTAAAAAAAAAAAAAATATACTATTCCAACACTTAAAGAAAAGAAAAACCAAAAGAACTTACAACAGAAAAAAAAAAATAGTGACACAAATCAACCCAATATAAAAGTTTAAACATGTTTGCATTTTTCCTGCTTTTCCCTGCATGTACTTTATTGCAAATGTTATTAGTCTGATTAAAATTTACACGATCTTTTTCACCATGGATAAAGAAACTTAACTTAACAGAATCAGTTTTTATCATCTCTTGAAGAATACTAATTTCGGTCGCCCCATCCCTAAAGGGCGAAAGTTATGCAGGATATAAGTGGCAAATGAAGGATAATGTCTCCACACCCTGTTAATTCATGAACTACACAAAAGCGAATGTATTGAAGTAAGACAGATTCTTACGAAAGAGCCGCTACTGTGGATCTTTTGGAGCGAGAAGATGTTTTTATAAGAGCACGTGGTTACAAAAACAAACCACTTGCCTAGGAGATAATTGAAGAGCAATCAAGCCGTACAGTCACCCCAGTATTATGGGCCTCCCAGTATTATGGACCAGTCGTTGATATATTTTGATTTTAAACAAAATTCAGTATTTAACTTATTGCCATCAACTGAAAAGTTTCAATATGAAGATAGACTATCCTATAAGTTACTAAATTTAAATAACGCTGGGTAGCTCAGTGGGCTGACTGTATGAACAAATAAAAATAATCCTGGACACCGATGCGCGGTGGGGATTTTTCAGGCCAGAAGAATTCAAATTGTATAAAAGGAACTATCACTAAGCAATTCAGTCATTTGGTTATCTTCGTATTACAAGCTCTCTCACGACAAATATATAATTAAAAATCAAGCACTACAAGTTTAGCACATAAAATATTTTAAAATTTAGCATGTAACTCGAACGGCAAAGATGAAACAAGTCATACTCAAACTAAATGATCCGTCCCAGCTCTGATCATGGACACATCCTCGTAAAATCTACTCCAAAATGCCTTTTCAAGTCAACCGCTCCCTTGGACAAAGACGCCGTAGATGGAAGTCATGCAAAGAAACTGGTTTACTCCCACTTTCCTATGCTGCGGCACCCTTTTCTTCAAAAGGCACACACAGAAAAGCGATCGGCCTGAAAAGCTCTAGGAAAACAACGACCTCACCGTCTCTAACTAAAATCATCTTCAACGTCCATGAACGCGATTTCCATTCACGGCGGCGTCGGTGGTGGTGGTGGCGGCGGCGTTAGCATATAAGAGACCACCTCGTCTCATTTGTCTTCTCTGTCGCTATGTTTCACTGCTCCTCGCAATAGCTTCAGCGAACTACCATCCAAGATCTATCCGGTTTGCTTGGCTGAAGCCAAAAACGTCCGAAATTGACACCGAACACACAGTCAGCGCCAGCGGATTGGTAGCAAAGGAAAAAAGAAACGACGGAAATGAGTTGTTTCTCTGAACGAGCTCTTGTCTGTTTTGCCGAATGCTTAATCTTAAGAAGTTCATCGACTTCGAATGCATAAATGAAGAAAAAAGCGTGAAAACGACGTTCGTTAAAACGAAAATTCAGAATTTTGGCTCTAAGCTCGAGCCTGAAAAACTGTAAAAATGGTTAATGAAAGCCTACTCAGTGGGAGGTTGAGTAACTGTCGCTTTTCGCAATACAAACACCACTCTGTTAGTTACCTACTTAAATTGGAGAATTAGAAATTTCGCGCATTGCCTTTCTTTTTCACTACAACCAACTTCCTTCTGATCGTTCCTCTTATGTGCGTGCTTGTGTGTTGACGACGCCCCATAACATCCAACCATTGACCACCAGGCGAACCGGACTCGAATCGAACCCCGCCGCTCGCCGGCTCTACATGCTGCTGACAACGATGAATGGTTTCATTTTACCGGGGAAGTGAAAACTGGTCGGCTTCCCGTGTCGGTCAGCTCGGCCAGTTTCGATAAGTGTCTCACCATTATCACCACACTTGTGAGCACGCTCGTATGTCGACATGGGATGTGAATGTGCACTTAAAGAAAGTGGCCGAGGCTTTCCGCAATCGTACGCGACTGTATTTGTTGCCCAACCGAGGCGAGCCATGGTCCAAATTTGGCACTTTATTTGGCATTGTTTTGGGTAACTAAACGATGCATCTGTATCGTTACAAAACAAAGCTGTGAATCGTTTTTCAAGTTGGTACCGCGTGCGAATGATAAGGTTTTTAGATGTTTGAGGACCTATTGAAAGTGTGGTGCTGATATTTGTATGCATGATATTTTAAATTTTTATGTCGATTGTTTTGAAGTTTACTGATTTAGAAGAATTAAAGAGAAAGTATTGACTTGAATGTAAGAAATTGTCTCTAATAGCGAATTCGTTTTTGATTCAGTTCCAAACTGGATCAGGTATCAAAATTGTGTCGGCTTGTTGTGTGTTAAACGTCAGTGTGTATGGTTATATTTGTAACTGGTATCGGATTGAAGTTTGCACTGACAATAAGTTCGGGTATCGCAGGTTGGAACTAGGGGCAAGACACTGAGCAATCTTGAGTAACTCTGAGCAAATATGAGCATCTCGTATTCACTGGATTCATATTGTGATATTGAACATTCCTACCCTTTGTGAAGCTTGGTTTTGGCAGTGAAATTGCATAATAAAAACAATACAGTTCTGTCGTCAAAAATACCATGTCAACATTGCGGATTTCCTCACCCGCTAGTCATTATTTTATATTTCTTGGGGAATGCCAATTCCTCAGCGACTTCTATTAGCCTAAAACGTTTGGTAAGTATTTTCTGATGATGTTTGTATGATGAAATAATTGAATAAATATACATTTATTGGATACATATATCATAAGAGGTTGGTAATGTACTGGTGCAGATTTAAAATGTAAAAAAAGTCTACACTGCTGTGGATGCTAAGCGAAGGCAGGCACAGGTTATCTACGGATAGTGTTGGCTCCTCATGCCAACGTTTACAGCGGAAACGACAGCAGCAAACAGCAACGATTTGTTTTCGACATTAACAGTACCGAACAACTCAGGGGACCTGCTGCCGAACCATATACTCACAACGACGGGCTGAACTACCTGTGTATGTAGCGAAAGAACTATGGCCTAAACCAACCCTTCAAATTGGAAGGTAGCGAGAGATTGCAGCATTAGACAGCCGGCAGATCCTCTGAGTGGCAGCGATGAACGGGGCAACAGCGACATTCAAACAACGGCGGAGTTTAAACAGCAACACGTTTAGTTGCAAATTGATTACACCCTACAGAGCTCGATATACAAATGATATAATCACTACTTTTTACTAATTGTTTATTGAAGTTCCCTTTTGAAACTACACAAAACTTCTGCTCTAAACTGCGTCAATACACGTCTTTTTATACTCTATGTGGAGTAAGATACAAACCAAAAAGCTCATCGGATTGGTCCACCAATCGGTGTGAATGGCGTTGCAAAAAAATGAACACAAAATGTTACACCTTACGGTAGTCTCGTGGGGCATGAACGGTTGGGCTCCTTAAACTTCGTTATCGTGAACTGCATCAACGTCGAATGGGTTGGGTCAATAAATCCGTACAATAGGAATATGTGGTATTTAGTGACTGTCGAACGGATCACCTCCACAATGAAACCAAGCCGGATCAACCTATCGCGAAACCGGAGTTTTCAATACTTGCGGTTGGCTTGAACTGGCTTGGTCTCTTTTTGGAGGTGATTCTTCAGGAATAGTTCCTAAATTCCACACTATTCTATTCAAAGTTTCGTCTCTCTGGGAAAAAAATGAATCGAGCAACATTAAATAATTCTACTTGCCGTAATCGAGTCTCAATTTCTCCTCCAAATACTGCGACCTATATTGCTATCTTACGAAACCAAAATAAATAATTTTCCCAGACAGTAAACATACTGCTGTTATTGGTTGCCATGGTTGCCACCGTCGTCAACAACAAATTCAAGCCAGTGCCGCCAGCATACTTTAAAGCGAGTAATAAATTGTACAAGTTGATGGAAGCTAATGCATTCTGAGCAAACGTGAGTTTTATGATCAAATATGAGTGAAGTTGTTTTTCTTCGTTTTTGCACACATTTTTTGGCATTCCCACCACTCTGTATCTTGGGAGGAGAAGAAAATCATAGAGTGTGCAAACCTCATGAATCCTGAGTAATTTTGAAGAAAAATGTTACTCAGGAGAAAGCCGTCTTGCCCCTTGGGTTGGAACTAGTTCCAACCTAGGTTCAAAAACGAATTCGATATAAGTGTGCTTTGATTTTTGTGGGAAATAACATCAAACGTTCAACTGTCAGTATTTCAAGTACAAGATAAAAAATCCGGAGTAACCAACATTGGCAAACACGTTTCAGGAGGCATTCCTTGATAAACTTTTGGTTGTTGAAGTGACGTACGGATTACATAAAAAAAGGAGGCTTCGTGCATGTGAGCGGACGTGACGTTTGTTTTTTTCGCTGCAAAACAGTAAATTGAGAATTATAAAAAATACTGATATTACAACTAACAGTAGTATCCAAAGTAGTTTTTGAAATTAACTGTGATGAAGCAATGTTTTGGAAATCAACCGAAACAAAAACCGGTCACGTTCTATTCGATAAAAAATAAATGTAGTTGTTGAATTTGTGGATCGTGAAAATAACATTCTATAAATGGTGAAAAATATAGCGCGGCTTACAGTGACTGAGTAGTTGGAGAAAAACATTATCAAAAAGTCGCAAAGAACAAAACACGAGAACAAAACGGTGCATTTTTCAACTTGAAAAAATTTTCTGTGGCTCATCGACCCAATTCGTGTGTTTCTTCGACGAAAATGGTTGTCTGCTTGTTTCTCATAGATGGTAAACAGGATCCAGCAAAACTCAGCTAAGTATTATATTTAAGATGTACATAGATAATCCAGACTACCTGGGCTGTACAACATGTGGAATTGAAGGTCTGAATATATTGATGCAGTTCAGGCCCAACTTTGGGTTTTATTTTACTTGGCGATCTTCGCCTCTGTCTCACTCTCATATACCGCAATGACGTCGTAACGTTTGAAGTTTTCAATCGTAGTGCAGAAAGTGTTTTAAATGTATATTATCCATTTCAGATTTTTGATTTATTCACCAAAAATCTGCAATTTTTGGTTTCCCGTGAATAGCCAATCCACATTGGACCCATTGATCTCAGATCTGATGTTCAAACTCACGGTTTATTGAACAGATGCAGCTTCGAACGGAGATAATGGAAATCAGCATCTGTTCGGTCAGCTAAATTTCTCCTGACAAATCATCACCAATTATCCAAATTGGTTTCCATGCAGTGTTGAAAAATTCCTTGTCTTCCCAATAAAAAGCCACGATTACTCTTCGTGAGTGGCTCCAACAGCATCCTTACAGTTGCCTTAAAGACTGCCCCAGATAGTACGGACGCATCCAGTTCTCAGTAAGAATATTACACAAGTATTGGAAATTCAATTTTTATTAGATATACTTTAAACATTTGATTAACACATCTGGTTAGTGCTCTCAATATTTGCAATCTAGCGATTGTATGCTAGCTGACATTCTTCATAAGATTCAGCACAAACTTCTTAGCGACAAGTTTTGACACTTTTTTACTATCTTTTTCAAAGTGTTGAATGGTATCTGCTGTCGAGACATGTTTCCTAAGAAGTGCCTTCGTCAAAAATCTTCAACTGGTCGAATTTGCGAGCATTAGAAGGGTTCATGCCCTTTGGGCAGCTCTTCTGGCGCTTGCATCGTCTCTACAACAGCCAACCCAGGATTATGTATGGTCGGAAAATGCTATGCTATGCTATGAAGTGACGTACGGATTACATATTTCGCCGGACTCGCATATTGTTTGCAACATCATCACCTTTTATCATTTTTCGGTGAAAATGGCCTTCATCGTTTCGAAGATATCCTGTTTCTTGCGAACAGTGGCGTATTGGAAGTGATGTCCTGGTTTTATATTCCAACTAGTTGACCGATAAAGCAGTATCTAGTGGCCAGATCACGCGCCCGGAATTTGTACGTCTGGGTACTGAAGAAGTACAGAAGATGCCTTCTCATGGATGACGAAACCTATGTCAAGATGGATTCCAGGCACGTTCCCGAGCAAAAGTTTTATCTGGTCACAGAAAGGGATTGTTTTAGTTGACTATAGTTTTCGCGATTGGTCGCAGTTGGTTTGAAATCCAATCATAGAAAATGCCGGTAAGCGTCATGACAATGACTCATGAATTGTAAGAAATATCTATATCTAGTTTAATACCTCAAAAGGTGTGTCTTTCAAGGTTTAAAAAGTCTTTTTTTATTTGAAATATATAGGCTGGTATCAGCTTTTATTTTGTAGTTTGAAAAGAATAAAATAAAGCCTTAAAGTTTTAAACCGCAGTACACACTTGCCTTAAATAGGCGGAAAGATAGGGTTTTAGACCTAGATCAAAAGCAAATTTTCGTTACACAAAGTTGATTCACATGATGTAACTATTCATATAGAATTAATTAAAACTAGGATTATCCTTATTTTCCCAAAAAGAAAATTTCTTAGAACTTTACTGCCGTACGCCACGTTCGTCTATAGCTGGACTCAGCTTGAATAACGGGCTGGCATTGGGAATGGTGCGTTACCAGCAACAATCAATGTGCAACTAGCAATTTGAAATTGGTTCACTGTTGTAGAACCCCTAGGTCCGAAGTATACCTTGCCGTCTGCACCTTGCAATAATTCTTGCGCTTCTCTGTACCTTCCGGTACTAGTATCTTGGTTGTTGTTTTGATTCACTATGTTATTTTGACACAACATTTGAGAATGTGTTGGTGTGAGCTACGTTGTTAGGGTCGAATCATTGAGCTTGGGACCGAGCTTGGGACCGATGTGCTAGTACTGACTGAGCCAAGAAAAATATCGCATTTGTTCGGGACCTACTGGTCTTAGAGTTAGTCTATGTTACCAGGGTTGCTAGACATGAACCACGTTGCCCAACAGGTCAATTGGTTCAACACGATTCTGTTCCTCTTGCGCAAGTGATCCTAGCTCGATAGGTAGCTGCTTGATTCAATTTCGGAGGTTCTCGATGTGTCAGTGGCTCCGTAGGATCGTAGGATAGAAAACGCTTCTAAGAATCTCCTCTGCAACCGACCTTGGATCCCCGCCTTCAGCTGGCCACTCACTTTTCGATTTCCATAGGAAGTTTGTTTCGTAGGACCAGCAGATTGTCAGTCTGGCAGCCGTTGCCACTTCGTTCCGTCGTCAGCTTCATTCGATTTCGTAGACACCGATCTCCATTCATCACCACCGGTAGTTTGCAGCAGCTTACTCACTCTAAACGCAACGAATTGATCGTATCGTATCCAGCAATCTACGACACGGGAAGCAGTCCAGAGTATTCGATGTGGAATCTTTATTCTGTTTCAGCTTGCAATGCTGTCTGCCAAACGTCAGCTTGTAGTTCTAGATGTGGACTTAAGAGGAATTTCAGCGGTGCTACTCTGGTCTTTGATGGGACCATCGCACATTCTATCACTTCATCTTCTTCAAATCTAAAGTATACAACTGCAGAAATTCTGCTTTCGCTTGCATCGCAGAAGCCGTGCAGTTGAACAACGTTTGTAGATTCAGCTGATCATCGTACGTCGGGAAGCACTGCAATCCAGGTCATCCAGTTCTCAACCAGCTTTCCTGTGATTTGATCCTCCCATGCACACCCGGAATGTTAAATTTCTTAGAATAGAATTCCCAAAAACATCAGGGAATTTACAATAAATCCCATCAAATCATATATTGTCACCAGCGTTCTTCACACACCTCGTTTCGAAGACATTCTGGCTACGGAAAAATGCTCCGCATTATGTGTCGGTGATAGTCTAAATGTAAACGTGTCGGTGATGGTGTCCCATTACATTCCGAGTGCTTTTTCCGTTGCCGTTTCCGTACACAAATTCATATTCTTCTCCTTGGTAGTACATTTTTGCAATGATACCGGTACTCTATTGGAATTGGACAGCCAGTTTCGAATCTCAAAACCTCCTTGCGAATGGACAAAACGCACATCCTTAGCTAACATCATTACTTTCTCGTCGGTCTTTATACTGGATGCTCGTACTTGACGTTCTCGGTAAGTACGGAACTGCTCCACGAATCTGTCTACATTCAAACTTTTCACCCTTGCTGACCTCTCACTCAGTTCAGGCATAATAGATGAGACGTTCCATTAAGATCCAGTCCTTTCACCATACTGTGCTCCCTAAAGGTTTGCGACGATCCATCATCAAGAAAGGCGAATTTTTCCTCTGTCTTCCCTCTTCCGTAGATAGTCACCGGCACGTAACGAAAAAGAACCTTCCCAGCCGTATTTGAGCCGTATTTCGTTGTTTTCGCCGGTTCGAAGCCTGCAGGCTGGTTGTTCCGTTTGTCTTGCAAAAATTTGCTATGCAACCGTTATTTCCGCATGGTGTTTTGACACCACAGGCGCCGAAATCTTTCAGTAGACACTTTCTACACAGCTTCTGTTCCTTGACAATGGCCCAACGGGCACCGATATCCATGTTCAGGAACTTATGACACGTCTCTGGACCGCTACTTTCCTTTCGGAGGTGTTATTGCACGTCATTTCTAACGCGGTCTTCGAAGGGACTTCGATCCGAATGACCGTTGTGATAGTCCCTGGTAGTAATAGTTATCCTCCTTTTGTCCACGTCTCTCCGGCTTCGTGACACCGATGGATGCGATCGTGACTACGCTAGCTGCTTTCACCAAACTTCCTCAGGCAATCTCCAAAGTCCGACAAAGTAACTCTGTCAAGCGTCTGTCGATGATACGCCCAGCCTCATAGCAGGTGACAATCTCTGCGTCAATTCTTACGTAGCAGTTGACTTTTCTCCTCCATATGTATCCGTTCTAACGCTTGCTTCTCTTTTAGTAACTGCAGCTCATGTGCCCGAACATATCCTATTTGATTGCTAGTCTGATTGGTGCCGCCGAATTTGCAATTGGCACACCCCTAAGTACAGGTTCTAGGCGCTGGCGAGCCTCCATCCGTTCTCAGACTCTTCGACGTGAATCCTCTATCTCTTTATCGTATCTGTCTCGTTGCTCTCTTGAAGTCTTCCGACGTTGATCATCTTCTTCCTTCATAGCTCGCTCCTCTTTCTTTTTTTTTTTTTTTTCTTTCTCCCCCTCCCCCCCCCCCCCCTGTTAACTCTCTTCCCCCCCGACCGCGTTCTTCTTCTTCCCTCCCTAAATTTTTATATCTCCCCCCAAACGGGTTTTATAAAATGTTGTTCCTGCCACCCAACACCCCAAAAAAATTTCAATCCCATTTTCGTAACGTTTATTTTGTACTGTGTTATAAAATCCTTTTGGGAGAATGAACATATAGTTCTGTTCGGATTTTATTTAGAACAAAACTTCTTCACAGCAGCCTTTTACGAGTAGCAGCTTGAAGCTGAAATGAAGTAACTTTAATTAGCAACATAGGTATAGGTTACATTTAGGGATCTTACAATTTTAGTTTCTCCTGTTCTTCTTGCTGGCAATTGGCGCAGTAAATAATAAGGCTTCCAACTAATTACTAAATATTGTTTAAGATTAATATGTATATGGTTTTGTTAAATTAATTCAGTACTAACCTAGCTTCAATATTTCAACTAACCAATTTCAGCGTGGTTGCCGTCAGTTGTGTCTAATATTAACCAATATTGACAGTTCCCTAAATTCGCATTATTTTATTAAATTAGTGTCGTTCGAATATAAGTTTTCGGTACAAATATTGATTTACTCACTCCTGATAGTTAAGAAATAGTTCACTACTTTACATTTCAAACTTGTGACAACTTTAGATTTAAGAATAGTTGTAGAAATTAGTTTTAGAAATCAAGAGCGGAAAAACGAATTGTATCACTCGTGACTTGCCTTTTTCTATTCACTTCCATGACGTTGTCAGCTTGACAGACATCACAACCTAAGGTTAAATAGCCGGCGATCCTCCGTGGACGTCTGTATTGTTGCAGCTGCCCAGTGGTGTTGTACGCAACAAATCCCCGACCTGTAAACCTGATCCGGAATCGTAGACTGGATCAGGATTAGCATCCTGAATCTCTAGTACCGCTAGCTTGGCAGTTGCACGCTTAAATAAGCCGCTGTTGGTTCGCACCATAGCCTGACGAATTCGGCCGTCACTAGACATGATCGGTTCTTCAACGACTCCACGTACCCAAGCCTTTCGACGATCACCTTCGATGACGTACACCAAGTCGCCCCTCTTCAACGGTTGCGATTCTCCAAACCATTTCGTTCGCTTATTGATGGTAGGAACGTATTCGCGTATCCAGCGCTGCCACATATCATCTGCTAATTGCTGGGAACGTTTGTACGAGTCTCGAAGAGCTTGAGCGACGTTCGTGGGCTTTACACTATCCTGAGGTTCATTAGGCATCGTTCCTCGCAGGAAATGATTTGGAGTGATTGCAGCTTCAGGAGCACTTTGAGGGACGAACATCAGGGGACGACTATTTATCATATCTTCTGCCTCGGAGAGTGTGGTTAGAAGAATCTCATCGGACAGTTTGCGCCCGTCATTCAGTGCTGCCATCGCCTGCTTTACAGTACGTACCATTCTTTCCCAAACCCCACCCATATGAGGTGCGGAAGGGGGGTTGAAGTGCCAGCATGTCCTAGAGGTGGTGAACTCTTGTGCACATTCTTTATTCAGTTCCGGAATCTGTTGAAGAATTTCTTTGCTGGCTGCTTTTAAATTTGTGCCGTTATCGGAAAAGTACTGCGCTGCAGGACCCCGACGACATATGAAGCGACGAATGGCCATAATACATGATTGGCCAGTAAGACTATGTGCCACCTCCAGGTGAATGGCACGAACCACCATGCAGGTGAACACTACTATCCACCGTTTCTCCGAGCGTCGCCCAACCGTAACTTCCACCGGACCAAGATAGTCTACTCCGACATAGGTAAACGGTCGCTGATATGGAGTCAACCGTTGTAACGGCAGTGCAGCCATTCGAGGAACACATGGTCGATTCTTTTTTATCTTGCACCAGACACATCCTTTCTCCACTTTAGCGATGAGTGAACTAAGCTTCGGGATTAAGAATCGCTGCTTGATCTCGTTCTTAACAGTCTCACGGAAAGAATGGCCGAACCTCTCGTGGTAACTACGCACTAGTTTCTCTGTGATTGTGTTATCTCTTGGCAATATTATCGGGAATCGTAAATCGAAGGGCAAGTGGTCGGCATTGGCACTTCGCCCTTCCAATCGTAGCACACCAGATGCATCTATAAGCGGTGTGTATTCGTAAAGCTTACTTGACCTCTCTAGCGGGATCCAACATCTACGGTCCAGTTGTTGATTCTTCAGTAGTGTTTTGATTTCATCGCTGTACGATTCTCCTTGCGCCATCTTGAACAACAACTCTTCTGCCTTTTGAAACTCTTGTTGCTTTAAAGCGATTCTTACAGAAGGAATGTTGCTCATAATCCACCTTTCTTGAGACGTCGTGGGTTGTAAGGTTTCGATAGGTTGACCGCGAATCTTTAGTCGACAATTCGACACGAATCGAAAAAGACAGGCTACTGTTCGAACAAGTACATTCCATTTTGAAATGCTATTAGCGTTGATGAATGGTTTTATAAGAGCAATTTCATGGAACAAGAACATGGCTCTCATTTCTGTTTCCGTGTTTGGCGGAGGGAGCGCTTGCTGGGGCCATGTTTGAGGAGAAGTGTACAAAAATTCTGGTCCCGTAAACCATGGACTTGTGGAATGTAACCCGGGGTAACGGCCCCACTTCGTGAGGCAATCAGAAATATTGACTTTGGAGGGTATCCAGTGCCAATCTAACAGATTGGACAGACTTAATATTTCACTGATTCTGAAGCCGACAAATTGCTTATATTTTCGCTGGTCTGAACGGATCCAGGAGAGTACAGTTTGCGAATCACTCCAGAAGAAAACTTGTTGAATCTCAAGGGAATGGTTTTCACGAATACTTCTCGACATTCGGGCTGCCAGCACCGCTGCTTGCAATTCTAAGCGGGGGATGGAAAGCTGTTTCAGTGGGGCTACCTTGGATCGGGCCATCACCAAAGAACATCGTACTTCCCCATCAACACTAATCCGTAGAAATCCTGCACAACCAAATACATTTTCACCTGCGTCACAAAATAGGTGCAGCTGGATCGGTTTGAAACGATCCGAATGGATATTCCCAAAATAAGACCTTGGGATCTTTACCTGTTTTATTTCCGGTAACATGCCCATCCACTGAGTCCATTTGACCATCGATTGATCGTCGATAGCTTCATCCCATTCGCATCCAGTACGCCAGAGGTCTTGGATTAGCATTTTCCCTTGGACCGTAAAAGGTGCCAATAGACCCAACGGGTCAAATAGAGACATTACCGTACTGAGAACTTCTCTTTTGGTTGGACGAACCGCCCTACTACAACTCATCCCATTATTTGGTGGAACCGAGCAAGAGAGCACATCTTCTTGCGTGTCCCAAACTCCTCCAAGCACGCGTTCTTGATCGACGGACTTGTCTTGATTGAGGTGAATCATTTTATTTGACCTTGACTCACCTAGATGTCGTAATACTTCTGCGGAGTTGGACGCCCAGTTCCGAATTTCAAATCCGGCCTTCAAGTGGATGAACCGAACCTCCTTTGCCCGCTGTATAGCTTCTTCTTCCGTATCTACGCTGTCATAATAATCGTCGACATAATGTCGCTCGACGATTGCCTTCGATGCTTCCGAAAACTGATCTGAAAACTCCAGGGCGTTGAGATTCTTTATATATTGTGCTGAACATGGGGAACACGTAGACCCGAACGTAGCGACGTCCATCACATATACATCGGGCGGCTGATTCGAATCGAAACGGAAAAGAAACCACTGTGCTGATCTATCTACCTCTCTGATAAGCATTTGGTGGTACATTTCTCGCACGTCACCACCAAAACCTATCGCCTTTTCGCGGAACTTACACATAACAGCAGGGAGTGAAGCTAACATGTCGGGACCCTTGAGCAAATAGGAGTTCAACGACACTCCATTAACTGTCGCCGCAGCATCCCATATCAGGCGCACTTTTCCCGGCTTTTTGGGATTTAAAACCACGTTCAATGGTAAATACCAGACCTTTGAATAATCTGCGTTTGCTAGCTCAGCATCCGTTGCCTTATGGCAATATCCCTTATTCTGGTATTCCTCCATCTGCCGAAAGACATTTTTACGCAAGTCTGCATTTTTGGAAAGTCTCCTCTCTACCGCTTTTAGACGCTTCGTTGCCATAGGGAAGCTGTCTGGAAATGTAGGATTGTCATACTTCCAGATCAGTCCAGTCTCAAAGCGCTCTCCTACTCGAACTGTGGTATTCTGCAAAATTTGGCGGGCCCGTCGATCTTCATCCGACTCCAAGATTGGTGCGATTGGTGTACAGGACTCCTCCAGTGCATATTGTGTACCCAGCATTTCATGCAGCTCCTTATTGCTCACGGTTTCGATTCCATGGTGGTTGACAAAGGCCTTCGCTGAGGTCTTTTGTTGATCTGAACCATACACAGTCCAACCCAGAATGGAACGGACCGCAATCGGCTCGCCCGGTGCACCAACTCTAGACTCCAAAGGTGCAAAGAGGTGCAAATTATCCAATCCTATCAACACCCCCGGTGTTTCTCCATGATAGTCTACAACTGGTAGGTTTTGTAGGTGCTCATAACGTTCAGCGATCTCGTCGAATCGAATGCTTTGTTGAGGTAGTACCAGCTCTCTAACGGTACGCGCATGTGAAAGTTGATGCTTAGTAGAACTTCCTCTGGCGGATATCGATAGGTTCAATCGCATCGACTGATCTTCGTGCCGCTTCATGTTCGCTGTCCATACTACCACCAACGGCTCCGGTACACCTTCCGCGTTGAGTTCGTCCACTAAAGCGTTCTCCACCAGCGTAGCAGATGCACCCTCATCCAAAAAGGCAATGGAATCAACTGCGTATATACCGTAGTATAGCGTGATAGGGATCATTCGAAAAATAACAGATCTTGTCCGAAGGTGAGCGTTGCATTCGATATGAGCAACTTGAACAACTTCTTCCGCTCGATGGAGTAATGGATGGTGTCCGCCTTTGCAGTTATCGATGTTGCACCGGATGTTGAACGTGCACCGCGATTTTCCGTGATCATTTAGGCATATTGTACAAAGATTGTGTTTCTCCACTAGCTTCATCCGATTTTGAAAACCAAGCTTGGCAAAGTCATCGCAAAACCTCACCTTGTGATCGGTTCTCTTGCAGGCCACGCATGGCAATCTCGCTTTCTGCTGTGATGGAAACTGCCATCCTTTTGGCCGCAAACTTTGTGCATCATGAGTGTGCACATACTCCTTCTTCTTTGACTTAGTTCTGGCAGGTTCAGTTGCAGTGTCAGCGCCGATGAAATCAGTCACCTCTGAGACTTCTGATACGATTTCGTTGGTAAAGTCAGTGAATATTCTGAGTGGAGTTCCAATTTTTCCCCGCTTAAAGCGTACCCAATTTAATTTATACTCCGACGGAAGTTTGCTGACCAGCTCTTGTACCAGCATGGGGTTACATAAGTGATCTTGCAGTCCACCTGCCTCGAGGTGGTCGCAGAGTTGCTTAACGGTGATTCCGAAGTATAAGAAGGTTTCAAGTTTGTCTAGTCTCGGTACTTGTGCCTCTCGAACTTTTTCTACAAGCGTCTTGAGCAGCTTTTCGGGATTGCCAAAGAGTTTACGTAGATCAG
This sequence comes from Aedes koreicus, assembly GCA_024533555.2. Lineage (NCBI taxonomy): Eukaryota > Metazoa > Arthropoda > Insecta > Diptera > Culicidae > Aedes > Aedes koreicus. Next base: position 31,406 of record JAHHFK020002506.1, on the reverse strand, counting down.
CGATGACTTCGGGTACCGAATCTGGCAGTAGTAAGCGACTTTGGACGGCTTCCTTAGCCAGGCCCTGTAGACTGTCTTGGAGTCTTTTCAAATTATCGGTGTTGGTGAAGCCACATGCAGCTGTTGTGTACTCATAACAACTGATAAAAAAGAGGCCGAACTTCTGGTTCGCCCCTAAAAGTAGGCAAATGCTTCGACGCCGCTTGTCTTGCGGCCAACTGTTCTTGAGTTGGACCTCTCGCTCGATTGCGAGGTTCTCGTGGTGAACCCGAGCTGTGTCGTCTTCGACGATTCAGCATATCACGGATAGCATCTAGCTCGTCTTCCGTCCATTCTTCCGGCAACGGTTGATTTTCTTCATCTTCGCATCTTTCTGACTCTGCCCCTTCTCGACCGACAGCTGATCCTTTTCCGACTGCATACGTCGAAATTTGCTTCGCTTCTTGCTTCTTCATAAGAGCCTCGTCCCGAGGCTCGTTCACTTTTGGACGGGCGCCTCTCGGATCCTTTACTGCAAAATCTATCCATCGACGTACTTTGTCCAATGTATCACCGGTCTCAGCTCCGCCGACAGCAGCATCAACTTCAGGGGTCTCATATTGACGAATCATGTCCAGTTTCAATTTCTGGAATTGATTTCTGAGCGTCTGCTGCGATTCCAAAAATTCTCGATCCTCCTCCAAACGTTGCTTCAACAACATCTGTTCCTTTGCCAAAAGTTCTCGCTTCTGGACTCGCCTTTTCTCCATTAAGGTGCGTTCCATTTCGAGACGCTTTTCGGCAAGTTTCCGTTGATTTTCCAGATCCTGTTCTCGAGCATCTCGTTCCTGTTCCTGTAATTGAAAGGTATCCAAATACGAGGTCTGTTAGGTAAGATTCTTCATGTAGGTTTGTTGTTAGTTATAATTTCAATATTTAGAATTCCAATTAAATCTAGTTTTCAATCCGTATGAAAGCATGTTAGGTACTTACGTTTAGTGTTCTTCATTTAACAACAAATTAGTCAGTACTCTCATGACAGCCATCTGTACTATCAGTTTAATACGTTTACCTACTGAGAGGTATCGTTTTAGGTTAAATTAGGTTAAATTTTCCATGTTTTCTACATTATTGTTTACTTGTTATTTATGTTTGTATCGTAAACAAATATGTAGGGTAACGGGATGTAATGTCAGCCTGGCTCCTTTATTCGGTCTATGCACCAAATATGTCATTAATTCAGCGATAATCAACAAAACCATGTTGCTATCAAGATGACCATGCAGTTCCAAAGAAATTAAGACATTATTAATAAACATATAAATGTTCACTTCCGCTTAATTTTCGATTTCCTAACCTTTTTTGGCACCGTGATTTAACTGGTTAAGCTAAACAGATTAGGGTACGGGACGGGTTTTAAGCAGTTTAGTCAGCCCCTGAGACATTTGATGAAGCTGTATGTAATCTATAATTAGAACTGCCAATATTTAGACATTAATCCCTCTGCTTACGTCTGGTCTATCGGAACATACCTTCAGCAACGAGCATTAGGCTGAGAAAATTGCATAGCCATGGAATAAAGTTCCCAATTGCAGGGACTTCTTAAACACATGCGGATTGCTTTCCGATTAAAAAAACGTTTTCTTCAGCTCCTCAATCTGTACATAAACTAACAATATTGTATGAGTGCGATTCTGTGCATGTGTGCGAAGGCGAAATGAAATAGGCCAATTGACGATTTGCTGCAAACGTCAATTTCCTCCACCCGCTCCTTCGTTTTACCCAACCGCTCTCGAAAACAATCAACCAAAACATGTCGATTGCTACGACCACAAACTCGTCTCCTAGCAGGTTATGAGACAGACGTACACGACCAAACTTTTAGTTTGTCATTGATCTTTAGATTGGCAATGTGTATTTCTTATTTCATTTACTCTCCGGCAAATGTTAGCCAAAGCGACTGTGACGACAAACGGGATGCTTCCAGAGGACTGAAGAGAGCGTTAGTTCTTGAAGCCTGCCACTTTTGGTGTGGCGCTAGTGACGATTTTAACATTTTAAGCTCGGTTCACAATGTATTGTATTTCTTTACAATATTACTTCTACCAAACTACTAGTATCAGTAATTTAGACAAAACATTATTATACCTGGTTGATAAACAATGAAAAATAACTATCGTTGGGATAACTACTGCACTAAGTACATCACGGAAGATTTTTCTCTCGAATCAAATTAACGACAAAACACGACAACTTCCGCCGCGAATATTGTGTTTGCTGCATATAGCCTTCAAGAAAACCGGAGCTGTCAAATTAGCACCACTCGCAGCACCAAGTTTTCGGCTTCACGATTGTTGTTCGTGGATGACAGTCGCTTCAGTCCTGTGGATGCTTCGTTTAAAAACAAACAAATGCAAGAGACAGCAGGCTTCACGTTACATTACCGGTGCGCTATATCCATGGTTAACAAAGAAGAGAGGAAACATGGGCTCTCTCAAAAGCAACAGTGGTGCCATAGCTGCCGCTCAACAGCGAGGCATTATTTATCGTTGGGTCCTATTAGACAGCTCCAAAACATATTTTGTATTGCAAATGATAGTGCCAGATGATGGACAATATAATCATAAGCATAGATCAACCTCCAATGACTGGAAGAAACATGAAATAAATAGCGATTTCAGATTATCTGAATATGTAATAAATTCAACTCAATGTTCAACATCACATTCTGGCAACAAGCCTAGTTGTGGGAGAAAGCTGATGAAGACATGCTCTCCTGTACACGCGATGCAAATGCAAAATACACAAAGGCAACATTTGAGCGAACTTCTTCAGCTGGTCAGAAACTGATGGTTTCTAGATGATGTATTTAAAATCTTCAAAATGACAGTAATAAATTGGTAATCAATCATGATTCATGCATCGAATCATTGGCCCAATAGATAAAGCTTATGATCGTATCATTAAAAATGCAATAATTTGGAAAATGTAGGAGTTATAGACCTATTTCCTAACAATCGATTAAAATAGTGACCCCTGATTAAGCCGTTCCCTACCCTATATCCACGATGTTTGAATGATCTTAATTTGGCTAAATCGAATCAATAAACCGAGTAATGAAGTCTTGATGTACAGAAAAAAGTCACACGATATAAACTAACTGTGCACACAAAGAGTGTTCCGATCAAAATTTTCCGGTCAAACAGTAATGTGTGTGAGTCGATCAAAGTTTTTATTAATAAGTCAAATTCTTTTTTATTTTCAAGTTCAGTTAATACAGAATACAGGAGAAATATTCAGCTAAGCTTCCTTTTTACAAAATGCAAATTGCCGGGTCTTTCGTTAAACACCTGCCATAAGATTTTGTACAGTAAAAGCTGTCGCCGCAGAACGCCAGTTTGCCTTGAACTGTTTCTCGCTCACAACAGCTTGTTGAGTCTTCTTAAGGTTCCGCTTGTCGATGGCCCAATATTGTTTGATTGGGCGGAGCTCTGGCGTGTTGGGAGGGTTCTTGTCCTTGTGCACCACTTGACGTAAGTTTCATCGTCCTGCACCACGCAATTAACCTTCGTCAGCATCGTCGTGTACAACTTTCGCGATCGTACTTTGGCCGACGTGTTTTGTTTATCGTCACGATTTGGAGTCACCACTTTCTTGTAAGTCGACAGTCCAGCTCGTTTTTTAGCTTTATCCACGGTTGAAGGCGCCACTCCCAGCTTCTTTGCGACATCTCGGACGGAGAGGTTGGGGTTCCGCTCGAAACAGCGGGCAACTCTTTTTGTAGTCGCTGTGGCCTCCGGCTTTCGATTTCCCCCCGATCCAGCTTTCATGGCTGTCGAAAAACGTTCACCGAACACGTTTAATACGTTGGTAACACATCCATATTCAACAATTTCACCAACTTGGCGTGAGAGTAGTTTGGATTTTCGCCATGCACGTGCAAAATTTAGATGCGTTGCTTCGCTTCCTTCGACGACATTTTGATAACTGAAGTTCTAATCTCAAAATCAAAACAGAGGCATGATGCTACACGCACACATCTTCAAATTGAGGGGTGTGCAATTTTTTTTAATGCACGATGAAAGGAAATGCTTCAAGTTTAAGTCGACCAAATTTCGATTGAAACACCCTTTATTTTAAATAACCGTAGACCCAATGTTAGGGACATATTTCTTTCTATGTTCTCAACTATGGTCTGTTGATTAACTAACGTAGTAAAAATGTTGTTATTGATAATTTTTTTCAATGGAAATATATTGTGGTAGTATTTTGTTTGTGGTTGTATATTTTTCTAAAAGCTCATCTAAACACAAATCAAATGAACAAAATCATTGTAGAGTGAATAATAATATTTTCATTAGCGAATGGCCGATACATCATATCTGAAAATGACTTAAATAAGTGTTTCAAAGCAGTTTTATTTTAGTTTGTTTTGTGAAACTTTGTGTTGGCTAGAGTGAATACAATTGACAAAGCGTTAAATCAGAAAATCAGCAAAAAAAACCGTACGAAGACTGCATTTAATAATAAATTGATCAAAAGGGGCGGATTTGCATCCATCAATAGACTCAATTTGCAGCTTATATATCGATATTACATCCATGTACCTCGAAAGCTTTTGGCTTTATTAAAAGAGTTGTTTAACTCTTTGTGATACATACTACGAAACGTATTATTAAAAATGTCTAAGCAAGTGTATAACTAGTTGAATATCGCTTACGGCTCAAATGCTTTAGGAATTATAATACAAAATGTAACCGATAGTTACATATTAGGCTGAGTCAAGGGACACATACCCTTTGTAGATTAATCAAAGATGGCACTGAACTAAATATTTTCAAACTAGATTTAGTACAACAGATTTATTATTTGGGATTTCTTCATCAGACTTCCTGGCTATCTCACCTATGCACACACACCTTTTGATAACTTGTGTCTAAATATTGTTTGTTACTCCAAAGGGGCTTCAAATTTGCTTACCTATATTTTTCCAAAGAGTGTTTGTTTTTATTTCCAATTTTTTTATATTGATTTATATGAAAAAAAAAGACCCACCCCAATTTCTATGATACCAATATAAGGACCATTCTATTAGGAACAACTTTGTGGAAGACACCTTTTTTGTTAAACTTGGAATTGAATAGCGCCACAAATTAAAAAACCAGAAATAGTTTCAAAATTGTGTCTTCAACAGAGGCAATTCAATTCAACTTTCGCCGATTAAGATATCAATCCTCCCAACGGCCCGCAAGTCCGCCAAACGATAATTATTGGGCAACCATCAAGCGGAAGTTAAAGAAAATTGGAAAGTTAACCTAGGACACTGCACGGATGGCTGGATGTAAAAAAAATATCCGCACCAGTCCAATATGTGGCAGATGTTGGCGGGAATTAAAAAAAAAAAAAAAATAATAATGTGCGGGAACATCGGATCGCTGTCGATCGAAAATGCAATAAAATTCCTTAATTTTGACTTGTTTAAATTTTTCTTACGTCAAATCAATCCTGAGATCAGAATTTATGCACAGTTGCGCGTCATTTTCCAAGTTCACGATGGGATAATGTTGGAAGTTCGTAGTGTGCGAACACATTTTCTTCACGGTCACATTCACTACCACAAACTACCACAAACCAGCTCACCAAATTTCTCGCCTGTAAACAATGCTTGTTAAACGGCGTTTCGCAAAAATTGTCCTGTGTATTTTTTGTAAGTAGAAATGCGCAATTGAATGCGATGCAATAATTCATTCTTTAAGTCGAACCAGGGCTGATCCGTAGCCACGAAAACGCCGGTAGAGGGCGGTAATTTTATGAGTTAAAACCATTTCACCTAAAACTTAGCCTAAATTCAAAGGCTTCGTGCATTGAAGACGGATATCTAAGCAAATGGCAGCTCTGATCAATCTCCGAGGAACGACTTTTAATTGAATTAACTTCGAGATAAAAAAAAGGATGGCGTTGTATTGAAATATTTAAGGATATTCAGTAGTTCAATAAAACAATTTGTTGACGTACTTAACAAAAAAAAAAGACGGAAGCTGTCTGTAATCACAGGCTAGGCCAGGGGACAATGAATCAAAACATTCTCACCTTATCGACAGAACGTTATCCAAAGGGGGAGTCGTCTAAGTATGCAAAACCCATCGTGTCGGTAGTAATGTGAATATAAAAGCAACGGGTCACAGTTTCTCACGTTTCTAAGAAATAACAATCACGTACTTAATTATACACGGTGGAGGGATGCTGCTTTTGTTCTCGTTTAAGTAGCTACGACACGAACTGCGAATACCTACCTACTGAAATTCGAACTTTGAACGCAATGTGATTTTCAGTTGTGTCTGCTCCACTTTGATTCTAAACTGAGATTAAGTTTTCAAATAACAGATGTCGCTAATTTTGGCTGCTTTTAGTTAAAAAAAAAACAAATCGCGGGAAATCATTCTAAACCAAACAATGATCCCAGTTACAACATAAATACGACCAGCGCAAAAAAAAAAATCCGGACCCGGCTTCGAAAATTGTGGCTTGTGCCTGACGTGTGCGCTTCACCCCTCGGACGCATCACCCGGCTCCGGATTCAAACCTCTTCCGCCACCCTCGCGCGCAGCCACACAAACAAAATCAACTGTAAGTAGACTATTATTTAGTTGAGAGAAATATTTTACCAGCCCCATTACCTATTCATTGTGTTTTGTTTCGGACTCGACACGACTGACTGGGCTGCTGCTGATGGTGGTGGTGGTGGATGGAAAGTATTTAATCACGTTACGTCTGCGTCCACCATGCTCGTGTGCCGCACCCCGTCCCGTGTGCCAGCAGAAGCGCGCAATTGTCGTTTTTAGATGATTGGGGGGGGGGGGGGGGGGGGTTGTAGGGGGTGATTGTGCCAGACAATTTGAATAGTGCATTGGTCTACGTGTGAGCGCACCTTGTTAGATTCGTCTAGCGGTTAGAGGAATTCGTGTATGCATACTTAGACTTAACTACTGCTGCTGCTGCTGCTAAAAGCTGCCGATGACTGCTGGTTAAATGATTACCGGTTAGACCGGAGTGCCGGCGTGAAACGAAATGTTTGGATTTTCCCAGCAGTTAGAGGAGATATGGATATGACCGGAGAGGTGACGTGACTTGCTGTGAGATTTTGTTCTCTGTAATATAGAATCAACCGGTGGCGACGAAAGCTTTGAGATTAATGTTCGGCGGCAGCTAGACACTTAAATGACTTTTTATCGTACACTGAAAATACTAGGGGAGTTTTTTTTTATGCAACGATGCAGCTGGTTTAATGGATGTTTTAACTCCACGGCATGATATAAAGACTAGTACTGGTAAAAATCAAATCAAATGAGCTGAAAATGAAGACAACCTTAACGGACAGACGAACTATCTTCGTGAATTTGAATTTTGTAATGACAGTATTCTCTTGACCAGGGATGCCATGTTTAAAGACATGTCTGTAAATTTGCAGACTTATCATTTCTGTTGCAGTTTTTTTTTAAACGATGCAGACATTTAACAGACATTTTATTTATGTTGCAGACTTTCACAGACATTTGAAATATATTTTAAATTTCAAATTAAATTGAAAGGTATTCTCTAAAGTTCGGATTTTAAACGTACGAGGATCTGAACAGTATAGTAGATACGGTTGGAAGCTTTTTGAAATATTTTAAAATGGCGTAGGTAAAATTTATTTTTAAAATAGTAATCCTTCAGGAAACGAAAGCGGTGGGCCGCTTGGAGACACAATGGGCCCGGAGACAAGCAGCCTATAGGCCCTTTCTGGGGGTAACATCAACAATCAATGTGCAACTAGCGAATTGAAATTGGTTCACTGTTCTAGAACCCCTGGTTCCGAAGTACACCTTGCAATCGGCACTTTGCCATGCACTCTTGCGCTTTTCAGTACCATTTGGTATAAGTATCTTTCGCTTTGTTTTGATTCGCTATGTTGTTTTGACAGAATATTTGAGAGTGTATTGGTGTGAGGTACGGTCTTAGGGGCGAATCAATAAGCTTGGGACCGAGCTTGGGACCGGTGTGCTAGTACTTACTGAGCCAAAAAAAAAATTCGTTTTCTTCATGACTATCCACCCGCCGGTAACATGGAGTTCCTACTTATGGTAGTGTTCGATCACATGCGTAAGAGATGGGGTTCATAAATGCAATTTTCTTATCCATCCATCTATCACAAAACATACAATAATCTTCACTGCTATTGTCACCATGAAAATTACTGTCAAAGCGTTGGTAATATTGGTCCATTGCCATTCACAACGAAGATCAAGTTTCACAACAATACAAATCATATTTGAAATTTACCGTAAAAAGGTGTTTCTGAGTATTTTAACCAAGAAGCAATCGACTCTATCTATCAACTAACGACTGTTCCAGAAAGTATAAGCACACCTTATTTTAACGGTCACTTTGAATATAGTGAAATATTTCAACATGTTTTGGCTGCGTCCTTTTGTTTGCACATTTCTGAATGACATAGCATCAAAAAAAGTGCTCAGTTTTGTGTTACCTATCAAAATGCGCGGTCTTACTCCGGAACAACGAAAAAGTATCGTGCACAAATGGTGCACTGTGAGCGGACTCTCCTTGAGAAAATTGGCCAAGAAAGAGGGTGTAAGCGTCGGAGCGGTACGATCTGCGATTCGAAAATATAGAGAACAGTGTACGTTTGAAGATGCGCCGAAGAGTGGTCGGAAATCCGGTCCTGTTAGTCCGGATATCGATAAAAAAGATCAGGGATGCCTACAAGCGAAAACCAGAGACTTCCGTTCGGGATGTTGCGAAAAAACTAGGGACCTCGTCGAGTAACGTAATGCGTGCCAAAGAAAGACTTGAGCTAAAAACATACCGGAAGCAGAAAAAAACCCAAAAGGAACCCAAAACATGCCGCGTCCGTGAAGCCACGGGCCCGCAAACTCTACGATTCGTTATTGTGTAGAAATTCTGGGTGTATAATAATGGACGATGAAACGTATGTGAAACTAGATTACAAAACGCTTCCTGGACCACAATTCTATACTGTAAGCGAAGACAAAGACATCCCCGAAACGGAGAAGGCAATTTTTACCGAAAAATTCGGTAAGAAGGCTATGGTTTGGCAGGTAATATGCGAGTGTGGTAAAACATCTAATCCGTACATCACAACGGAGACGATGAACACTCAGAAATACGTTAAGGAATGTCTCCAGAAGCGATTATTGCCAATGATCAGGCAGTACGAAGGTCAAGTAGTGTTTTGGCCTGATTTGGCATCATGTCATTACGCAAAGGACACTTTAGAATGGTACAAAAGTCAAAATGTATGTTTCGTGCCGAAAGACATGAATCCGCCGAACTGCCCGGAGGCACGGCCAATCGAGACTTTTTGGGCTTTAACCAAAGCAAAGCTTCGAAAATTCATAAAACCAGCGGACGACATCCAAAAATTTAAAAAAATTGGCCAAAAGTGGTCAAAATGGTGGGAAGTACCACTGTGCAGAAGCTAATGGGTCATGTTCGAGGAAAAGTTTGGAGTCTTGGCTATGATTAAATATTTTGATTAAACGAGTTTTGCTCAAATTTTCATGATGTGTAAAATATCATATAAAACACAAAAACAAATATGATTTGCCAAATAAAATTATTAAAACTAAAAAAAACATGACAATCTTATTTCTTATACTAGACTGAATTATTGCGAAAATACATAACAGCAAGATAACACTCAATACTCCATTAAATACACGTACACGATGTAACAAACATATTAAAACAAAACTATAAAATTCACCTTATTAATACCGATAGATAAATCAAAGCCCCTCGACTTTAACTATACACAGAAAAAAATCTGAATTTTCATTGTGATGTAAATATTAGAGCATGTGAAGTTGTATTTCATTCCACATGAAACAGCAACTTGCATGAAACAGTTCTAACAAAGACGAGCTTTTGCATACAACATTATCGACAATGTCTGAAATATTCCAGAACTTCACACGATTTATCATTTAAATGTGTATGTTTAATGGCGCTCAATTTATGTGCATTATATCCACACTGCTTTTTCGAGCAGTTGATCTATAGATGGCAGTAGGACTCTGCGATTGACACTATTCAAAATAATCATTTTGGTTGAATTTAAAATGACTTTTTGATGTTTGATGATAACTTGCGGTTTTAACAAAGCTGGGCTGGAAACTCAAACGCTAATGAGTTATAAAAAATCGAGTAGTTATAGAAGCATAATGAGTTGATTTTGACAACTGAGATTTCTAATACAAATACAATTCATCTACACTGACTCGAAATGCTTTTCATTGCGTATGATAGTAAGTGATAAAAACAGACACTGATAAAGACTGTACTCGAAAAAAAATAAGACACTATGATTAGCTTGTGACCTTTTAAGCGTGTGGGTAAAGATTCATGAAGGAACGCTGGTAGATCACCTTTTCGTGGTGCGTTACGGGGTATCAGATCTACCACCGAACCCTAGTCTGAATTAATTCAAACTAGGGAACATATTTGTTTTTGTAGTCAAAGGAACATATATTAGTCCTTATTACATTTTATATCTTGTGAAAAGTGACAATACTCGGATTGATTCACCGAGGATGAGCTTGAAATAAGGAAAACATGGTTAGTTTTCATTTATGTGAATTCTCATTTTCTATTTGATCTTCTATAGTTTGAATTGGTTATGACTAGCGTTCTGATGTATGGTCAGTACTGGAGTCATTGTTTGTTTTCTTTGCAATGAACCCTGTTTTGACTGAAAAAGGGACGTGTCTTTGAAGAGTGGTCTCACTCCTCAAAGGGTTTAAATAGCGGAAACTTTCAATAAAAATCCATTCATTACCAACAAAACAAACAATGACAACTGTAACAACACCGAATACTTCATGATTTCTCAATAGTGATGAAGTAACTCGACATGCACTAAACAAAGGATACGGGATATACTTCTATAGATCATTGCTGGTCGCAGTGGTTTATGTCCCGAACAGAGAAAAAAAAAAATAAAAAATTTTTAACTTAAACTAAAACAAGCTAAAAACATAATGTTAACGTTGTCAAATTTCATCAAAATCTGTCAAGTGGTTATCTAGATGGCGTTGGAACAAGAAAAGATCCGCCAAGAAGTCGTGGAAAATCCATCTGCGTCCCAAATATGAATCGGAAAACACATGGTATTCCATTATTCGACGGTGTCCCTGGTTGTGAAGCCATTCAAGGAGACCCAGACAACTCAGCGGAGGTCAGGCAGTGACGAAAAATCGAAAACAGCTGATCCAGTGCAGGCAAGGAAGTTCTTCAATCTGTTCAAGCGTCGACCGAACCTTTCGATCCACGGTGTGGCGAAGAAGACAGAGGTTTCCATTTAGTTTGTCGAAAAAACGATGAAACGTGCTGGCCTCCACGTTAACAAGGTTACGAAGTCACCAGACCGGAACGACAACCTCCTTTAATTCTAGCTTTTTTTTGTATTTGTATTTTTAGGTTTTTTAGGGTTTGAAGGTTTCTGCCACATAGGACACGGTGCTGTATTTCACGGATTTTTATGAAACTTGACAGATGTAAGCAATACACAATGAAGCAGTTTTGCTCAAATTTTCAGCTTTTTTCACTCACACGTTTCACGAATACACTCTTTATGTGTAACCGATTTTCACAGTGGGCTGATGCAATGGATCGAGTCGGCCTTTTAATTGAATATCCTACAACCATTGTTTCGACCTACTGGGTCGAACCCTCTCAGCAAGCAAGCTGTCAAAACATACGCGTTGTTGTGAGCGGTGCGCGCTTTTTCTTTGCATGGTTAAGCTTTATCGAGGGAAGGTTGTATTTCAAAACGCTTAAATAAATAGTTGAGAAGTGTTCTGGTTTAGTTTCCGGTACCACTGTCGCCTAGTTTTCCATTACAAAATGGGTCGTTACTAAGGAATTTGTCGAAAATAAACTATCCATGTACATTTGTGTTATACGCGTGTATTTGTGATGGTCTTAATGTGTTCATCGTGGCATGCTGGGCGTTTGACTATCATAAACCGAAAAAAATAATCACATAATCAGTGGAAAATATCCACTAGAAATTCACTTAACTTTCATGTGATTCAGGAAGTGAAAAATTCTTTGCAATATCAAGTGAATCTTATGTGTCCAGTGAAATGTAAATGTTAAGTCACTTATTTAAGTGTTGGAAAATATCTACATGTGTTTCCATTAGTAGCTAAGTGAAATATTGTTTGAGTGTAATTCGTTTTTTTACTTGTGTGCACGGTTTGAATTTTAACTTTTTCAAAATATCGCACATTGAAGAAGACGTGAAAAATAAGGTTTTGGACACATGGCTGCGTGAAAGGGTGTAACTATGCGACAATTGGCGAAGCATCACGCAAGTGTAAAATCCACTGTCACAACCCTGTGGGATGTGACGCACCTCCCGAACTTCAGCAACCTTGACGCCGAGCGCACACCACCGCATCTCTGCTGCCCGAACTGTCACTTACTCACCGTGTGCTGGATGAACCCGCAACGCAATGGACGCGACACGAGTGTACACGCTCGTGTTTTGCTTTAGACACCGTGTCGTGGTTACGATCACAAGAAAGCTCTCAACATACACCCAGTATGACACTGGTTACCACGGATAGAGCATTGTTCGTCGGATGATTCTAAAAATTTGATAATTTGACTTATAGGTTTGTTTTCTTGGCTGTTGGGTGACGGGCTCATAAGTTGATTGAGTTTAACAAGCACGGCATGGGTAGAAATAAAATAAATTAACCACGCGTGTATTTCGCAATCGGACACAATCGGAAACACTCGGCTGTGGTGTTTGCCGAATCATCATACACGGTGTCTGAAGCCAAAACACGAGCACTGGCATTGGTGTTGTACCAACCGCGTGGCGTGTAAGTCTGGAAGCACGAAGTCAAAGTGGTGAATTCAATACACGCACTAGCGTGGTAAAAAATAGCTCGGCGTGCAGTGTAGTGTTTGGACATGGCTGGGGTTGGAGTTTTTCACCGGCAAGAGCAAGTTCTATGTGGACGACAAATTTAAGAAGAAGAAAATGTCGAAGTTCGCCTCCAAATATCTCATTTGGCAGGCCATCTGCTCTTGCGGACTGAGGAGTGAGCCTTTCGTGACAAAGGGCACAGTAAATGGCGAGATCTACAAATCTGAGTGCCTCGAGAAGCGCCTTTTGCCGTTCTTGCAGCAGCACGACGAAGCTCCGCTATTTTGGCCAGATTTGGCATCATGCCACTATTCTAAAAGTGTCCTGGAGTGGTATGAGGCCAATTCTGTCCATTTTGTTCCAAAGGACATGAATCCGCCAAACTGTCCGGAGCTGCGCCCGGTGGAGCAGTACTGGGCAATGATGAAGCGGGAACTTCGGAAGAGCAAGAAGACAGTCAAAGACGAGAAGGACATGTTAAGAAAATGGAAAAAAAAAAAAAAAAAACTGAGAAACTGGTACCGGATGACACTGTAAAGACTTTGATGGAGGGCATTAAGCGAAAAATGCGTTCAATTTTACACTCAAGGCTCCATCGATTAACTTTTCTTTTGATTTTTGAAGTAAATATATGTATAAAACTACCCTAAAATTTTGGTTTGATTCTAAACATTATAAGAAAATTGGCATGACATTTTCGGTGTCGCAATAATTTCGTGTTCGCCCTTTAACATCGACGCAAAGCTGCAACACTCATGTGAAGCCGGCTACAGTGGTTCTGTTCAGATACATACCAGTGACAATATACGGCAAAGGCAAACAGGTAACAACTTTCTGCTTTCCTCGACGACGGATTGTCGGCCACGTTTATGGAGCACAGTCTCATTAATGAACTGGGACTCAAAGGAATGTCTCATCCATTGTGTCTAAGGTGGACAGGTGAGTCACCAGCGGGAGGAAGCAGAGTCAGTTGCCCTTTCGCTAAAGATCTCCGGAACCCACAACAGTAAACAAGTGTTCGAGCTTCCAGAGGTACACACAGTTCAAGATTTTTCTCTATCTAAGCAGTCAATGTCGGTGTCGCAGTTGACAACTAGCTACAGTTATCTAGTGGGACTTCCCCTGCAATCCTATGACAGTGTGTCCCCAAGAATTCTTATCGGAATGAACAACTGTCGGCACGGCCATGCTTTGAGAAGCATTGAAGGAAGCGAAAACGAGCCAATCGTTTCCAAGACCCTCCTCGGATGGCTGGTCTATGGACGGTGTGAGGTAGCATCTGGTCGCTCAAATTCCGATCACAGTGGCTATCATAGCTTCCACATTTGTCCGTGTGTGAAGAAAGATGACGCAAATCTGGACATGGCCCGGAAGAATTACTTCTCGATCGACTCGTTGGGCAGCTCTGGATCCTCGAAGCCGCTACTCTCGAAGGATGAGGTGCGTGCGATGAAAGTTCTGTCCTCCGAAACGCGTCTCATTGGAGGCCGATATGAAACCGGACTATTGTGGCACTACGATCAAGTGCAGCTGCCAAACTGATTAGAATCTTTAGAAAATGTCATCTAAATTAAAAACTATTTCATTTAAATTGGTTGCACGCAAAAAACATAGAATTGCTTTGTTTCTTGTTTTATTGTTCTGATATTTGTTGAAAATGTCGTAAGAAAACGGTTTATGTCACCGGTCGTCAGTATACGCCTCAGAATAGAAATACAAAAATAAGAGATCAGCGGAGATTTGCAGTTTGATTTCAGTCGATCTGTCAAATTTCAATCGAATGTAATGCCCAATGTTTGTATTTCAAGTTCAAGTGATGTCAGGGTTCCCGTTGCCAGAACTGCAGTTGTTATGTTCACTGATCATTTATTTTTGTAATTCCAGTTTAGGCTATCATCTTTGTCGGTTTGGTTTTGGATTTGGATCCATCCCTATGCATCGATTGATGTAGTACCGTACGATCCGAACCAAATAATGAAAAAAAAGTTGAGTTCCTAAGTTTTTGTTAGTGCGTTAAACAGTGAAAAAGGTCTCAATAAATATTGAGAGATGTTTTCTATGCCCTTTCTTTTCCTCCATTTTAACGGTGGTCATTCCCAGCTGGTTTTTCACACACTTTTTGAGGAAAAATGATGTTTCAATTCGAGTAGATTGCATACTACCGATATTTTATAATGTGTACTTAACATGCATTGATTCCTTCTTTTATCTAATCGATAGAAGCATACAAACAAATCAATTTCTCACAGCTCTTCTTGTTTTTTTACAGATGGTGAGCTTTTATGAACATAACAGGAGTACAAAAACATAAACGGGCTACAAGACAAACAAAACAGATGTATGAAAGTGAGTAAGGACATCGGTTTCAGAATCATAGAAATAGAGCATTATGTTAGCGTTGTCTTAGTTTACAAATAACACTCGACCTGTTTTGAGTTATTCAACAGACTAACGAAAATGTAACCTGAGCTGGGAAAACGGGTTTTGCAACATTATTATATTTATGGAATTACAAATCGTTTCATAATTTCAAGAAATAAACTTGAAACAAACATCACAAATTGCTATACATCCACGCTAGTGAATTTAGTTGGTGAGTCCGTTCTGATTTAGTTTTTTTTTCTTTCAAAAACTGTAATACGCAACCTTCTCCGGAAGATTATGACCCGAACGATAGATTTTTATCAAGTGGTAGATTCTGAATCCAATAAGAATACTTTTGATCACAAATGGGAGATGTATTTGTCTAGCCTCAGGAGGAAGAGAATGATTCCCGGTGTTTTCGAGGAGATACTCAAAAGAATTCTCATGGCAACTTTAAGGGTAATCTTACAAGAAAAATAATCTCGGCGCTGCAGCTCAAAGAATTTCTTCAAATTTCTTTACATAATTAAAAAATCTTAGATTGAAGACACAACAAAAAGCGACTAACACATTTTTTAAAACAATTGGAATTCCAACAAGTTTTGTCAGTTACATACTCAAGCGCTGAAGTATTCTTTTGGAAATTCAGCAAATCTCATTTGGACACACCTTCGGAAATAAGCTCCGCATTTCTTGCATCCAATTTCCATTTGTCATTCAGTCGTTGATCCAGCAACAAAAATGCCCCAACGAATGCTGGCGATAAAAAAAAAGTAAATAGCACAGTTGTTTAGTTCCACGATACAATTACCACTTGTCAACTACTACTGCTGGTCCACCCGGTGTAGAGCGCAGCCAGGCAGGTTACCAACTCTGCTCACCCCCTCACCTTTCCCCAACCCATGCAATTCAGAGCAGGCTCTGGCTGGCGCAGTCACCGATGATGATGATGATGATGATGGTGGGTGATCATATCGGCAGCTGGTTTCCGGTCTCCGCAAAAACAAGCTGTGCGTGTTTTCTCCCATTTCGATCTGAACTGCCCGTGACTTGTTTTTCATCCAGTTTTAGCACGGAAACAGGTCGACCTGGTTTCGAACCATTTTTCCGCAACCACCATCACCACCACCACCACCAACCACCCAAGTGGACGTCAACGGCGGACACTGAGCGATCGGTTCACAGCTCATGCTGGCAATCCGGAAATGTGTGATTTTTCCGATCGATTAAACCTCGTTGAACGCAAATTTCATACAACCGTGTGCAAAACAACTAAACAAAGCGATCACCTCGCAGCCGAACAACCCGCCCACCCTGGTGATGATTCACGATCTTTCCCAAATGCGTTTCGCAATGTTGTGCAAACGTGGACATGTTTTCTCCGTCGTCGTTGTCGTCGTTGTCGCCGTTAGCCTCTTCAGGTGGGTGAAATGTTGACGATGGAAGTGCCGAAGCTGTCCGGTTGTTGAAGAGTTCTCTTTTCGTCAGTGTTGGTGAGTGTTGCGATGACGACGACGACGACGACGACGACGATGATATCGAATATGATGTGGATGTGGTGTGGATGATATGGAAATATGGCAGAAGCATATCGTCCTTCACTAGGAGTCCTCGATTTTATGGACCCTCGATTTTATGTACTTCGATTTTATGGACATTTTACCTCGATTTTATGTACATGTTTTTTCACATGTTTCATTTTTTATTCTAGGACAGTTTTCGTATTATCTAAATTGTTTGTTCCCTTGGAAAGGAGACTTTTTCAATTGCGGGCACTCAAAACTCACTTCCTCAGAAGGTTTTCCAAAATATATAGTGCTGGCGCTAGCACTTTTTTCGACAAATTCATCGTGGGTATCAGACAGTCTGATCGATTAAATCCAAACCCTACATGATACAAAAAATCCTGGGGATGAAGAAGTAGTGATTTAACCCTCTGCCTATAATTTTTCAATTAGGTAATATCCATTGATAACATTTTTAATGCTAAAGAGTCGTTTTAAAAAAGTGTGACGACTTATAGAGTAATTTAGAGGATTCTATACAAAATGCTTGACGAAAAGGAGGAGGGTAGTTGTGTTTATAAACACGGTGCTTTTTCGATTAATGGCGTGATCAATGGATGTTCCCTAATATAAATAACGAGGCAATTCAAGTGATTTTTAAATACTGTACTCAACAGTGATGTTGAAATCATTTCAAAATGCAACTCACTGAGCCATTCAGCGTGAGCGAAATCGCCTTCGATTATACAGACAAAAATCGCGCTTGAGATTCTCAGCCGAACTTTCATTATTCGTCTCAAATGAGCTAAACGATGTTATCTCCCAAATTGGTCAAAGTTTTGCTTTGGCGGTGTTTCTTGTTTTTGATGGCGTGATTTATTACTTCTCTACCAGAAAAATAAGAAAACACCGCATTTATGCAATGTAAGCACCGAGGAACAATCAATGAGTAAAGCGGAATGAAAAAATCGGACATGATTGTTATGCGGATGATTTCGTAGAGAAAAGAATCGCGCTTGATAAAAATCATGAGTGAGATTTGAGATTTCGGTTTTTCAACATCACTGGTACTCAATCAATACTCACTCATCTATACTCATCTACACTTTTTCCATCATTTTGAACTTAAAACAACGTTTTCTAGTTCAACGGTCAGATTAAATCTGGGTTATGTTGAACATGCATCCCACTAGTATCTGATTAACGTGTATTTTTTGACATTTTTGATCGTGAGGAAGTTGCATCATCACTTCTATTTGAACCCGGATTTGTGCAGGCTGTAATCTCTAAAATGGCTTCTGTTCAAATTCCAAAAGTTAAAAAGCAACGATCGGGTATTCTTCTCACAGCTAAAGTGAAGATTATCCATGATTTGGAAAATGGACTAACAGTTCAAGATGTTATGGAAAAGTACCACATCAAAGCACGATCTACTATTTACAACATTCAGCGATCCAAATCAAAGATACTGAACAACATTGCAAATATTCAAGGAAACATTGGTAAGCAAGTTAGAGATTCTATTCATAGAAAAAGCGCCCTCATGTTTATCATTTGCAGCTCATCGTAAGTCCTTCAAATCCGCTCGCTACCCGAAAGTGGATGAGGCGCTTTACCTCTGGTTTTTGCAGAAAAGGCAACAACACATTCCGGTAAGCCAAGAAATGCTGCAAGTTCAAGCAGTGAAGTTTTTCAACGAGTTGGTGGGTGAAGGCAAGTTTGGAAGTCGGGGATATATCGCCAAATTTATCAAAAGACATGAAATTCGTCTTTTGAAAATTACGGGAGAGAAATTATCAAGCAACATTGCCATCGTTGACCAATTTGTTCAAAAGTTTGCGGCGGAAATGCGTTCTAATGATTTGCTGCCAAGTCAGATCTTCAACGCTGACGAAAGCGGTCTTTTCTTCAAAAGCACGCCCACAAATACATACGTTGACAAGGACTCGATAACCGCACCTGGAAAGAAGGTGAACAAAGAACGTCTGACGTTTATGCCGTGTGCGAACATGGACGGTTCTTTGAAATTGCCGCTGATGGTTATCGGGAAATATCTTAACCCTCGTGCGTTGAAAAATTTGAAAGAGCTTCCAGTTTTCTATGCCGCATCCAAAAATGCATGGATGACCCGCGTACTGTTCAAAATCTGGTTTTTTTTGAGCATTTTGTACCGAAAGTCAGAAAGTATTTGGCGGAAAACGGTTTACCTATGCGAGCAGTTTTGGTTTTGGACAATTGCTCTGCACATTTCAATGCAGATGAGCTCAAAACGGAAGACGGCGCTATTTGGGCAGTCTTTTTACCGCCAAACACAACAGCGGTGATTCAACCGATGGATCAGAATGTGATCCAAATGGTCAAATCACGGTACAGACAAATCATGATGCAGGAGATTCTTGGACGACCTGGAGAATTTCATGACAACGTGAAGAAAATAAATGTTAAGGATGCCATCTTTTGGGTTGCGCAATCGTGGGATCTGGTTCCTCAAGCTTCCATTAGAAAATCTTGGAATTTGCTGTACAACCCGGAGGAAGTAGAAGACGAAGATGATTTGCCTCTCTCAATGATTAAGGAGCGACTTCTGGAAATATCCGCTAAAATCACTGCGTCGAACGTTATCGATGAGGAAAATGCTGAGTTTGAAGTCCTCAAAGATTCAGAAATTGTGGAAAAAGTACTCAACCCTACAGCTGACGACGAATCGACGTACAACATCATGGATTGCAGCCTACCAGATGACGACAGCATGAACATTTTGGGTTCTGCTAATGCGGAAGATGACTTTCAGCTGGTCTCGGACGAATCGGCACTGAATTCCGCTGATGTAATGATCCGGTATGCAGAAGAGAACGGTTGGCCTCTCAATTCGCAGTTTTCGTTGCGTGACATGAGGGCAAAAATCTTCGCGAAGATAGTGAATGGAAAATCATCTTGAGAAAATTGCCTTTGAATATCCGAATCTTTTCATTTGTATTAAACCATATGTTTGATTTTTAAGAGATTCAGAAGTGATAAAAATGTATGTAAATGAAAATCCGAAATAAAAATCAAATGAATTCAAAATTATGTCTTCCGAAACTTTGTAATACTTCTTCTTACTGTACGACGAAATGAAAAAAAAAAATCTAAAAGTTTTGATGAATACTGGATGAGACTAAAAAAAGGTAATCCGATGAGATCGAAAACGTTAAAATGACTAACTACATTAACTTTAATGGAATCGCCAAATTATGAAAGAATTTTTTTTCGGCTAATTCCAATCCCTCTTTCCTTCCCTTATAAAATTTTCCCATACAAATTCGATTTCTCTTGCATGAAGCGAAAGATTTATTAGACCTTTCCCACTCCTCACATTCCCATACATAATTTGTGAAAGGGATTGAAAAACTCAAAAAAATCAAGAGTAAATATTTGTGATTTATAATAGAATAAAAAACAGAATCCATGAGTTTAACCATTTTTTCTGCTGTATTTTCCGAGAGGTATATAAAAACTTTAACTAAAACTTGTATATTCTATACATTTTTTATCGAAATAATTAAAAAAATATATTGCTTCGATTTTATGTACAATTCGATTTTATGTACATTTCAAAATCGAAAATGTACATATAATCGAGGTATACCGTTTTGGCTTCTTGAGTATATATTATTCCATTTTTTTTCGTTCTCCATTCTTCTTTTCCATGTCACCGCAATATCTTCTTTTCCTCCTCCTCTTCGGTGTTTTCTTTTCTGCTTCTTTTCTTTTTCTCCTCATTTCAGTGTTCACCTGCCGTTTTTTTTTTTTAATTTTTTTCAAAGGGCGAACACGAAATTATTGCGACACCGAAAATGTCATGCCAATTTTCTTATAATGTTTAGAATCAAACCAAAATTTTAGGGTAGTTTTATACATATATTTACTTCAAAAATCAAAAGAAAAGTTAATCGATGGAGCCTTGAGTGTAAAATTGAACGCATTTTCGCTTGATGCCCTCCATCAAAGTCTTTACAGTGTCATCCGGTACCAGTTTCTCAGTTTTTTTTTCCATTTTCTTAACATGTCCTTCTCGTCTTTGACTGTCTTCTTGCTCTTCCGAAGTTCCCGCTTCATCATTGCCCAGTACTGCTCCACCAGGGCGCAGCTCCGGACAGTTTGGCGGATTCATGTCCTTTGGAACAAAATGGACAGAATTGGCCTCATACCACTCCAGGACACTTTTAGAATAGTGGCATGATGCCAAATCTTTGTCGACTTGGAATATAAAAATTAAGTTTTGATAAAAGTTCTTCAGAATCAATACGATGCGAAACGATATCGTTTACAACTGAGACCATTGCGAATTCTCGACGCTCTTTTAATGTTTTTATGCTGATGAGCATACAACGAGCTTTATAAGATGGTAAAGGAAATCTTGTCTGTATTCCACTTTCTACTAAATGATATTGATTTACATTTTTTGGACGTTTAGCTGCAAAAGGCTTTTTTTGCACCAATTATAAAAAAGGAGTACGTCGTTTTTGAATAGTCTTATATCTTCCTTGTTTTTTATTTCTAAAAATATCTTTAAATCGTCGGCATAAATAAGAATTTTTACGTTTTTAAAATGAGGGAAATATCGTTTACAAATAGTATAAACAAAAGAGGGCCGAGATGGGAGCCTTGAGGAACTCCTGAAGTAACTCGAATAGGATTTGAGGTCTTGCCTTTAAATCTGACTATTTGTTGTCGGTCAGTGAGATAAGACTCGAGCCATTTAAGAAAATTTAGCTCAATACCCATTTTTTGCAGTTTGAATAGAAGCATGGGTATATCAATGCGATCAAATGCCTTGCTGAAGTCTGTGTATAAAGCTTCAACATGGTTTCCATTGTCCATTGCAACCAGCGAATAGTTAACGAATTCGAGTAAATTTGTATTAGTTGAGCGTCCTTTGAAGAATCCATGTTGCAAGGTAGAGATTCTATTTTTAATTTGACAAAATAGTTTTTCATTAATGATCGCTTCAAAAAGTTTTGGAATGCAAGAGATAATAGCAATGCCGCGATAATTTCGTATGTCAGATTTTTTGCCACATTTAAAAATAGGAACTAGATAGGAACTTTTCCACGAGTTGGGAAAAATACCGGATTTGATCGACTTATTGAAAAGCCAAGACAAGGGAGTTGTAAGCTCCGAAGCTAAGTTTTTCAGAAAAATAGGGGGAATCCCATCGGGCCACATCCTTTGGAGATATCTAGTTTTTTTAATGCTTCTTTTATGTCATGCACATTTATATTGTTTACACTAATATCTCCACTAAATTCTGGAAAGAAACCGAAATATTTGCGATCACGATCAGCTTCAGAAAATGTGGTATATATATCTTGGAAGAAAGTTGCA
The DNA here is from genome assembly GCA_024533555.2 of Aedes koreicus. NCBI lineage: Eukaryota > Metazoa > Arthropoda > Insecta > Diptera > Culicidae > Aedes > Aedes koreicus. Next base: position 9,230 of record JAHHFK020002506.1, on the reverse strand, counting down.
AATAGATTGCAAATTTCTGGCGAGGTAGAACCCACATTTTCATCTAGGTACATTTTTGATGGAAAATTGTCAGATTTCAATTTAGTTTTTACATAGTTAAAGAATTTTTTTGGATTGGATTTAATCTCTAACTCGGTTTTTAAGTTATACTCATCAAAGGCAATATTAACGGCTTGATTTAGCTGGTCGCAAATATTCAAATAATTTACCAGATTCTCGTTGCTACTATTTCTTTTGTATACCTTATGTGCTTTTTGCTTTTGGTTTTTTAATTTTTTTATTTGTTCATTATACCAAACTGGGTTTTTTGAATAACTCTGTCTCCTTATTCTTTTCAATGGTACATGTTCAACTATAATTTCGAATAATAATTTGTAAAATGCATCAACAGAAGATTCGACATTTTCCTCGTTTCTAAAAATCGTTTGCCAATTAATAATACTTAGCCTATGCTTAATACTGTCAAAGTTTGCCAAATGATATTGAAAGACCTCTTCATATTCGCTGTCGTCGGGTTTTTGGTATTGGTGTAAACTGCAGTTTTCATTATCGCCAACGACTGGAAGTAAGACATTCTAATTTTTGGTGTGTGGAAAGAAGTCAATACTAAGTTGATTAAAATCTCCGTCTGTGTGAATTCTCCCTTCTGGGGAAGATTGGCCGAAATTTCTTCTGCAATATTTAAGAATTTATCATTTGAGCCCTTGCGAGCATTGTTCGGAGGACGTGTGTTCCACCGACATATGCACTTTAACACAAACATGTTCGAAAACTTTACATTTTCATGAACTGAAATTTGTAGAAATGGAATTTGGTACACCCCCTTCAGACTTCTTTTCAAACTGATGAAAATGTCGGTCATCCTTTGAAACCTTGTTATAAGTTTCAAAAACATCTTCACTTCGAACTCTTTCATCCCCTATGGTTTCATTTGCCAGAGTTATTGGGAAGAAGCAACACCAAATTTTGCTGTGGATCTTTTTAATCTTAGCGGATCCTATTTCAGCTCCTATTTGTGTATGAGGTGAAGAAGTTTGGGGGATAATATCAGTTGGAGAATTTGCATTATAAAATTAATTACCTCTCCTTGATGTAGAGAAGTCGTCCTGGAGACGGTTGAATGGTGAATGTTCGAATATTTTCCCAACTGCCGGTGCGACAGGGTCAGGAAATTCCAGGTGTTTGAGAAGAGTTTGTTCCCTCGACTCGTGTTGGTTCACCTGCATTTTCGTTGAATCGAAAAACACGACTTCGAGTTTGACAGCATGTAAACAATACACATCAATGAGAAAGTGTGCAAAATTTGGCTGATTTTTACCTAATGGTAAAAAAGTTATGCCCTGTTGAATGTGTCACAATAATTTCGTGTTCGCCCTTTAGAACTGGCGATTTTATGTTTTTATTTAGGAATAAGTTTTGTTAAAATATTTTCATTTGCTAATTTGTGTAATTTCTGCATAATCAAACGTAGGTGTGTATTTTTAATTATACCCTCATATATATAGTTTCTACCATGGTTCTGTCTTTCGTCATTTTCTCTTGCATAACCTTAGATTAACTTCTTGTGCATAAAGTAGCACTGAGAGCATTTATGTATGATTTGAATAAGAGCCCCCCCCCCCCCCCCCCCCCCTCGGAGAGGGAAGGAGTCTCGAACCACAATAGAAAATCCTGCCTTCAAAACTTCTCATGCCAAATTTGGTTCCAGTTGCATGATTAGTTCTCGAGTTATGCACAAATTTGTGTTTCATTTGTATGGGAGCGTCCCCTTCCAGACGGGGAAGGAGTCTCGAACCACCTTTTCTGGCCCCAAAAAACCGTGCATACACATTTTCATAACAATAGGAAGAATTCTCATGTTTGGTTAAAATTTATGTTTCATTTGTATGAGAGCCGCCCCCCCTTCATAAGGGGGAAGGGGTCTCGAACCACCGTGCAAACATTTTTTGCCTTCATAAACCTCCACATGCCAAATTTGGTTCCATTATGCATAAACTTTCATTTGTATGGGAGCCTCCCTTTCTAGCTAGGGGAGGGGTCTCAAACTACCTTAGAAACATTTCTTGCCTCCAAAAACTCCCACATGCTAAATTTGGTTTCCTTTGCTTGATTAGTTCTCGAGTTATGCAGAAATGTGTGCGTCATTTGTATGGAACCCCCCCCCCCCCCCCCCTTCCAGAGATCAGAGGGGTCTCAAACTATCATGAGATACTTCTTCGGCCCCAAAAACTCCTGCATATAAAATTTCACGCCGATCAGTTCAGTAGTTTTCGATTCTATAAGGTTCACACACACAGACAGACAGACAGACAGACAGACAGACAGATCATTTGAATATCACAGTGAATATAACACTTTCTATATACCAGTTAGGGCAACTGTTTAACAAAGTTGTAGAATTTGTCAAGAGCTACAATTTTATCATGCACAATATTCATTAATTCAGATGTTGAACCAAGTTATCGGTAAATTTATCCAACTGTACGAAATGAATTTTTACAGCACTGGTCTTGACAAAGAATCCCTACTGAGCCCTTGCGGCACGTCAAGCTGGCCAGTTCAGCGCAAGGCTGCTGAAAATGCGATTTGCAATTGTTTAAAATATCAAATTTTTTGTCAGTCAACATCAATGGACAGGAAAAGATGTTGGGGAGCTATGTTTACGATCACGGAACTAAGATTCAGAAACCGTACAGAGTAGAATTATAAATTCTGATTCCCAAATATTGACGCATGACGCTCAGGATTTAATTGAAAAGTCTCATGCTAACCAAATTTGCACAATAATAGATTTTTTACTAAAAATATACATTTTTTACTTCCAACCGAGCACACTTCCAAAAGTCAAACCAACCAACTGCATACCGCCCTTGTACGATCAACCACCTGTGAAAACATAGCCAACCGCGTACATCGGTATTGGTGAGCACTGTCTTTTCACCGGTCTTTGATGCAACGACCACCACCTTCGAGCTCGCTCGTATTTTCATTCATTATCACTCCACTTGAAATCACTCAAACGCACTCGCCGTGAGTGATGATGATCGCCGTGAGAACCTCTCTCTCACTCTCTCCGCGATTCTGATGCGCGAGTGCGTTGTCATATCTCGATCCTCCGTCGTCGTCATGAGCCTAAGCGTGCTGTATTGTAAACATAATTTTCCACGGTTATGCTGTGAGTGAGTGCGGGCGGGTTGAGTGCCGTGGCGAGTGACCGCGGGTAGGTGGTTCTGCTGAATCACGACAAGCTCGCAGTCAGTGAGTTGAGCGCCGTCGAGGAGTGAAGATCGTATATCTCACACAGGTAGTCTGCGTTTCTACGTTTCCGACGGGACAGTGAGATTGGGGGAGAGAGGGAGTGTGTTAAATTGCGCGAATCCGGTTTCGGTGGATGGTAGAAACTTGTTATTTTTTTTTTTTTCGTTCATCTGTGGTGGATCACCAACGGAGTGGATTTGTTCGATCACGGTGAGTGAAAGGAGGACATCCTTACTGCAGGCGATAATTTTACACGGTGCGAAGAGCAATTCATGACTGGATTAACGCGAAAACGAGTGTGGCGCTGCGGTCGTTGATATTCGTGAAATTGATCACACACAAAAAGTAAGTGGAAACGATGCAAATGAACCGAATGAAGAAGGCTATCGAAGCGGGATTCGTACTGTAGTGCCTATACCTGTTTTCCTCTTTGGATATGTTGGCGAGGGAGCGGGGTGTTTCCTTCGTTTCTTGTTTGTTCCTACCCGTCTCAGTGGTCGTTGTCTTCGTCGTCGTCGTCATCGTCGTCGTCGCCACCGCCACTTTGCCAGCCCGTTCCGATCAGGTGGTTCGAGGGAAGGTAGGAAAACAGATCAAAGGACTTACGAGGAAGGGAAGAAAGCTCAACCGGTGTGTAGCTCTCCAATAGGAATGGGAAAAATAGGCGAGACGACGAAGGCGAAGGGGGTCACGGTGGATAAGATTGGCTTATTCTATTAACCTATACAAATATGGATGTGGGGAAGTTGGAGTCGTGATCGGTGGGATTGGTCCTACTTCTAGCTCGGGGAGTGTGGATCAACATTCTTCCGAGCCCTTATGACTTGTGTTCGGTGGAAACAATGATGTTCAGTGTGCTGCAAGGAGGGATTATGCTGTCGACTGTCGAAATGTCATGCCCAGAGAAAGCCTTGCTCATTTCCGACACATGACAAGGTGCTAATGATGGATGAAACCATAATTGTGAAACTCATCTGAGAGTTTAGGGCCGCCTGTGCTTGGCGGATTGTGTAGTGCTAATGAGATTCGAACTCTGCGCTCGTCTGACGCCGACTTGGAAAGGTGCTAAATAGATGGCGGAGAAAATTTCGGTGGTGAAAGCATTTTGATGACACAACAGAATGTGATACAAACAAAAGAGCTGTGACTGAAAGTGTTGAATGTGCAATAATGATTTGAAATCGTGATTGTGATACGGTTGGGGAAATTTGAGATACACTTGTCCTACGGGACATTGCGTCATAAGTTGTTCAGAAGCATTTTGGGTGTTCGGTGTGTGTGCCTCACCTCAAGAATCTTTTGAACTTATTTCGATGCTACATGCCTGTGATGAAAAGCTATTCAGTATATGACTCAAGCCGTGATTATACGTTTGACCACATGGATGGCGAATAAACGTATTTTAATCTAAATGTTTAGTGTATGCATCTTGGTTGAAGAGCAAATATTAGTGCGAGTTATTCCGAGATTCGGAGTGTGTTTTGTCACATGGTGAAGTGACTTGCCTCTCCTGTGTAAATCTAATGGAGATTCAAGTTACTACGACGTGATTTGAATATGTTTGGACCACCTCTTGTTTAGTATGGTATAAATGAAATTATATGGTTTTACTGATCCCCCAAATATACCAATGGTCGAGCCAATTTTAATCGTACTGGTAACGTTATAATTGTCAAGTGAAACGCAAATTTATAGAATTTCACTTAATTAAAACCATCTCTATGAGGTCAGGATAACTACCAAGGTCTTTGATCAGCATAAGCAAAACTGATGGACTTGGTCAGCTACCGTGAGTAGTTGAGACAAAACAATGCTCCACCACGAAGCTGTTTTTGCGAGGACAGTAAAAGTACAGAAAATTTCATCATACACTTCGAATGAGAAGTAGCTGTCTGAAGGATTTGAAATGCACGTAAGCAGTGTATCGAAAAGTAGTTATAAACATTCAAAAATTAAAATAGACCTTCAGACAATTTCAAATTTTCAAAGCAATATAATTTTTTACAGCTTCACATGTTAAAACATCAATTAAACTAACGAATTAATCAGATTACTGATTTCGGTAATATGATCGTACTTAAGAATTGATACCGTCTAGCAAGTTCTGCATAGTGGTTTTTGTGCACGTGCACGTTACTGCCTAGTTTTTCTTGAAGTTTGACATTATATGGGCCACTACATTTGCCTTTTTGAGGTTCCGCTGGTCGATTGCCACTTAGTGTTCGATCGGTCGTAGTTGAGGACAGTTTGCTGGATTGATACCTACTTCAGCGAAATCAACGTTGTTATCAGAAAGCCACTGTAGAGTTGATCTGACACAACGGGCAGAGGCCAGATCCGGCTACTTATAAGAGAGGAAGAATCTCATGCTTGCGATATAATGGAAGCAACCTCTTCTGCAAGCACTCGTTTCGGTTAATTTCAGCATTTATTAGTCCTTTTGTGTAGTAAATGGAAGCTACACATGCAAATTCTTGCCATACGAGCATCACCGAGTTTTTCGTCGCAAAAGTCAAATCTGTAATGACACACTCTCTCCGACCGATTTGGTGTAAAATTGACGGAAACAAATCCGTTACTATTTTCATGAATAAAAAATCTTATCCTATTTTATGAACTCATGACTATTATTCATAGTTTCATGATTAAAATGAAAGATGCAAGTCATGAACATAGGAAGCGTTGTTTTGCCTATAATCTAAAGTTGTTGTTTTAATCAACGATCTCTTCAAGAATAGCAATAGCGTAGTAAGTACAACAATCCTGACGGTAGATTTATATTTTTTGTTTTCATTTAGAGTCGATAAAGTAGATTTGCCAGATTCATGAATAAACTTTTCAGTATCAGGAACTCAGCTCATGGTTTTAACCCGATTGATTCATAATTTAATTCCGGCGGACAAATAGTTCATGATATCATGAATATTGTTCATGGTGTATATTCATAACACGAAAACAAAACATATTCATGATATCATGACCTCTTTTCTTATTTTGAAGAACACATTTTTTCCCGTGCAGCAATGTTCTGGAACCCTCTTTCACGTACGTTTTGTCGTCCATCAAAACATACTGGGAGAGATTGTCCGAAATACGGTTGTACAGCTTTCAGGCCCTAATTTTGGCACGATTTCTGTATGTCCATATATTTCATTTCTCTTCTTAATCCACTGGATCATCCCGATGCTGGTCTTGTATTTCTTGACCCAATCACGACTAGAGGCTGATTTGTTTTCTGAATATAATCGACGATTTTTTTTAATGCGATTCTGGATTGCTGGAATCGAGTATTCGTCCAGTTCTCGGCAGATCCTGCAGGGTGTACTGCTTAGCATTCTTTTCTATCACTCGTTTTACACTTGCTGGATGGACTTTGACAATTTTGTCAATCTGATTGTACGTTACATCCTTTTCAGTCTAATTATCGTGCAGGATTTTTCTTTCGTACTTCAAGTTCAATCCGCGACATTTTGCAAATGAAAACCGTAATAATGAAATAAACGAACCGAAATAGGCTTATAACGTAATACTAAAACACGCTAAAATAATATGCACTGGTTTAAGCTCAATTACGTATCAAATGTTAATCATCATTTTTGAAACATTTCTTACACGGAAAAAAATCCGTACCCAAATCCGTGAGCTGCAGTCATGAATTCGAGAACAAGCAAAAATACACCGTGAACTGAATCACGTAATCATAAACTAGATCACGTTTTTAGGTGAAAATCCTGAAAACGTAAACTAGTTCACGGATTTCATTTTCGGGAACGCTTTTGTTTCTGTGGCCTTTCCCCCCCCAAACCCTCCAACCTCTAAAAAAAAGAAGCAAAAAAAGCGAAAAAACACACACCACCTGTTAAAATCTTTCAAAAAAAGCTTTCCCAAGAAAGCACCAACACAGTTAGCTGAACACAGGTTGATTAGTAGCTGAAAAATTATTTATGAGATTTATTAGATTAGATTGACAGCATAATCTGTTCACTTCTTTTACATGCTGCACACTACCAAAACATCATGCATATTTTGGAGCCCTGAGCCCGTCATATGTAATCGGCCCTTACACTGTAACCGGCCAGTACCCATTAATGGGTGAATATGTACCCATTTCTCGATAGTATATGAAACGGTCAAAAATTGGGTACTTTTAAAATTAAAATAATGCATACTAAAGACCCATTTTTTATTTTCAATGAGAGACCAAAATATGGGTATTTTTCTACCCATTAATGGGTAAAAAATATCTTAGCATTTTCCTGGCTCGCTTTGTATATTTGAAAGTGTGTGGTTCGAAAAATAAAAAAAAACTTCGCGGAACCCATTCCACGAAAACGCGAAGAATATGGAAGAACTGAAGGTTAAACTGGATAGCGAAAGCTTCCAAAAACAAAGAGGTACGTTAATAATTTAATATAATCATAGAAAATGCTTCAATTTCATCAGTAGAATCGTACTTCCGAGTATGCGCCTCTTCCGGGGCGTAACATCCAAGCTTTCATCAAGTTGACGTCAAAATTATTTAAATCTTATCAGATACCTCCACATATTCCACGGATATCTACCCATGATGACGACGAGTTGACCACGCCCCAATGGCCTACCAGTATTGCAGCTCGCGAACATATCAAAACACAAAATAAAAGATCAAAAACAAAAAAAGAATCAAAGTACAAGAACAAACACATTAACAACAAACAATTATATTTTTTGTTATTGTGATCATTCAAATTTATCCTTAAAAACACCTAACCAAAAAAACATCAAAAAAGACAATTTCTACATCATCAACAAACAAACACAAGAAGAATATTATTATAAACCCCTACCCAAAAAAAATAATAATAAAAAAAAGGAAAAAAAACTACACCCTCCCGCGCAAAAACTTTTTTCACTATTTTTTAGAACCTACTTACCCACCAAAGGAGTTGACCCACCACACTTAGATATGAGTGATATTTTACCTACACATATAGGTACTGGCCGGTTACAGTGTACACTGAAACCAGCCAGTACACATTAATGGGTAAAATATCACCCATTTCGAACTTAAGTGAATCAACTCCTTCAATGGGTAAATCGATTTTACCCAATAATGAGTAAAGAGCCTGTACGTCAGGCTATCGGGTATTTTTTACCCATTTTTTAAAATATTTGTTATTTGGGAAATGAGTATGAAATACCCATTTTTCAAAATGTTTGTTATTTGCGAAATGGGTATGAAATACCCATTTTTCGTGATTTGTTTTTACTTGCGATATTGAATAATGAGCATTAGCCTAAACATAACAGATCGCAATAACTGTATTTGTATTTGCATTTGTGTATTTATGCGTAACGACAACCCTTTAGCCACAGGCCTTTTACCTCTCAGGTATGTCAAGTTTCGTTCGGGGGTTTTCACATCGGCAAATATTCCGGTGACATTCAAGTGATCCATTGAAGCGGTCATCACATCGTTATCATCCAGAGAGATTCCTACATCGCCCAAACAATTCCTGAAGGCTTCCGTGGATAAGATTTAAATAATTTTGACGTCAACTTGATGAAAGCTTGGATTTTACGCTCCGGAAGTAACACATACTCGGAAGTACGATTCTACTGATGAAATTGAAGCATTTCAAATTATTATAATAAATCATTAACGTACCTCTTAGTTTTTGTTTGCTTTTGCTATCCAATTTAACCTTCAGTTCTTCCATATTGTTCAAGGTTTCGTGGATTGAACTCCGCGAATTTTTTTTTAATTTTCGAACAGCGCACTTTAAACTATACAAAGTGAGTCAGGAAAATACTAAGATATTTTTTCCCATTAATGGGTAGAAAAATACCCATCTTTTGTATTCTCATTGAAAATATAAAATGGGTCTTTAGTATGCATTATTTTGATTTTAAAAGTACCCATTTTTTGACAGCTTCATATACTATCAAAAAACGGGTACATTTTTACCCATTAAGGGATACTGGCCGGTTAC
>JAHHFK020002505.1:0-101484 GCA_024533555.2 Aedes koreicus | reverse complement strand
ATTGCCAGATCAGCTGTTATTAGACAGAGTACCAAAAGATGATGCTTGCGACCAGCATACATCCTCAATGTGTAAAAACTGGTGATCCCAAACCACGGCAATACCGGCGCCGGCCTCGCCCGAATGCAGGTCAAGTAGGGAATGGGTAGGAATATGTTGACGTGATAATCGCTTTATTGGAAGCCGAGAACACCTCTGCACTCCCACGAGAAATCACTTGGATAAAATGGTTGGGTTTGCAGCGGGATCCGTTTTGGTAAACGGTGTGCTGAATTCAACTGACGTCAGCAATGAATAAGATATTTAACTATGCTCCCGATTTATTGTTTGTAAAAAGATGCACATTAAAGTTATTCAAATTTTGACACCGATTTAAACCAACAGTAAGGATGCTGTTGGGGCCACTCACAAGTGTGGGTGGTTTATTTCTATGGAATGCAAGAATACGTTAAAAACATCGAGTTTTAGTACCGATTTAAACTTACAGTAGGGATGCTGTTGGGACCACTCACAAGTGTGTATGGTTTATCTCACCAGAATACAAAAATATGTTAAATCATCGAGTTTGAGGACCGGTTCAAACCAACAGTAAAGATGCTGGGGGCACTCACAAGGGATTTTATTCCAGAATACAAAGGTATTCAAAACAAAAATACGTAAAAAATCTAGTTTGAGGACGATTCAAACCAACTATAAGGATGCTGTTGGGGCCCAGGGGTCAAAATCAAGAAATGTTGGTACGAGATTAAACCAACAGTAATGCTGTTGGGGCCACTCATACGTGTGGGTGGTTTATTTCAATGGGATACAAGAATATGTTGAATATCCAATTTGACGACCGATTTAAACCAACAACAAGGATGCTGTTGGGACGACTCACGAGTGTGGGTGGTTAATAGAAAAAGATCTTATGTTACACAGCAATAACACATCTACACTACCTAGAATCACCCTCCCAAAAACCCTGAAGCAGATAAAAATAAAAAATTAAAATATCATAGAAGACCAAAATGCTATTAATACAAATTTCCAACTTGAATGATGTACATGGCATTTTAGGACACAATTAAATTAGTTGACCATGTATAAAGCGGCTACAGTAAGTCAATACGAGAACATAATATGCGTATGTACAAAATATATCTGACATGCACTGGTTTGTTACTGAAAAAATATAATGAGATATGTACTAATATCCTAATAGTCCTGGAAAAGCTGAAAACAGAAAATATCATTCCGAATATCAAAAATATAATTTCAATGAATGATATTTTTTATAAGACGTGTTGTTCAAACATGTCTTTACACTGTTATAGTTACATTTCTATGATAGCAATTGGAGCGATCGAAGAGACCAGTGTGATGATTTCTGAAAAAAAATGGATTATTTAATTATTATACCACTAAACACAATATTAAAATATAATCCTATACTGCCTACTAGCCATTCTTTTAAGAATATAGTAGTTAATGTTCAGAAATGCAAATTCAAAGTAAATGTTATGCTGAAATGCTGAAAAACAAATTCAGCCTTTTATCCATGTCATGTTGTTCCAGGCTCCTGAGATAAATGGTTTTGGAATGCAAAGATGATTCCAAAGCCTGCTGAAATCATTAATTGATATGAGAATGGAAAATTATATGATATGATTTACAGGTCGCACCCCCTCACTTCGCTATTGTCAAAATGACAACATTGCCCAGGCTACGCCAACCAGCGTCTCCATGTTTCAGCTGGCAGTCTTTTGTGATCATATGACTCGTGGAGGCGATAGGTAGGAACTTGTGAGGACCAGAGGTCGGTTGCACCCGCATTCGAAGTTGTCAACTCACCATTTGAAGCCCATGATCTAAATTTGACTAAATTGAAGTTATAAACCGAGTAATGCAGCCAAGATGTATAGAAAATAGTCACTTCGAGGATTTGTTTTGTAAAATTTGGTGCTTATAGACCGATATTACATCCATATCCCTTGAATGTTTCTGACTTTATAAAATGATTTGTGTAACGTTTCGTGATACATACTACCAAATGGCTTATTGTACTTATTTAAGCAAGTGTATAACTAGTTAAATACCGCTTCCAGCTCAAATATTTTATAAGTAATAATAAAAAATGTAATCGATCGTTCCATATTAGGCTGACTCAAAGGACACATACCCTATGTTTTATTCAATTTCAATTCCATATTTGTATTTGTTCCATATTCCATGTTTGTTTTATTCAATTTCATTTCCATATCCAAATTCACGAACCTTCTTCTTTACACTACTCATAAGGTCCTGTACACTTTTTTTTTTGCGAGGCAATCCATTTCCATTTCTTCATATCTTCCTCCGATTTCACTTCCTTAGGATGCTTCCGAAGTGTCTACTTCATGATGGCCCAGTACTTTCCAATTGGCCGCAGGTGCGGTGCGTTCGGGGGGTTGAGAGTCTCATTTATCTTATTACGTAAAAGGTCGACAGAGAACATTTTTACCACAGAAACGAAAATGAACATTACTATGGAAATATCCAACCAATTTGGAATTTTTAGCAACTTTGGATTCAAAAACTCAACCACTTTCTCAAAATTGACTCATATAACCGATGAGCATCATTCGTTTCCGAAAAAACGGATTTCGGGAACCGTGTTCCAAAACTAGTATACTTCTTAAATATTGCAATAGAAAATAAACAATAACACTAGTTTACAACATTTATGAACTCGGTAAGCTGATCATCATTTCCAATGTGAGATTTTATGCAGAATATAAAAAAACCGTCAAAAAAAAATTAAAGTAGAACAGTTTTCGAGATATGGATAAAAGTTGATTTTTTTTAATAAATGAACAAAAACACATTTACTTAATATGAAATAGCTCCAACGCGTGTGATCCAATTTCAAATACTTTGTCATCATGAAGCAAAATTAAATTTAACACTGATCTCCTGAACATTGCAATATTCTAGGAATAATAGTTTCGACGCTATTTATAAGTGTGTATAATTTTTTGCGATTTTTTTTGGAGATTTGTAAAACAAATGTGCTAAACATATGATTAATACCAAAATAACGTCAACAAAAAAATATATTGCATATGAAGCTTAAAACCAAAAAAAAAAAAACGAAGAAAATTAGGGCTCAATGGTGAAGATTGGTTGAAAAATGAAGTTATGCTGGTTTTTGGAAATTCATACTGGCCAATTAGGATGACCCTCCGGAGTCCGAGTTCCTCCAGAAAACTGGCCATATTCAAATTTCAATCGATTGCGTTAAAACTATGCGTGCCACGTACATTTTTTCTACTAAATCGCTGTTAAGTTTACTCAACAAAATATTTTCAAATGTTTCTTCGGACAATTTGGTACGCCGGTCAGTTAGCACCAACGTTATCGAACTGAAAGACATCTCGACATTTACTTGGTTCGAGGTTACCGACAGCAGAAGCAGCGCAATCTCCGCAAGTTGGGGTTGTGAGTTCCGACGTTCCACCAATGTTTTCAAACATCGTAAGAAAAACTTATATGAGGTTCCACATCCAGAGCGTTGAGTTGTTTGACCAAAGGAGTAGATATTTCCTGCGTGGCTCCAGGATGAAGGCCTCCAAACAAATCGGTCATAGAGTCATCTTAATCGTTTGATAGGTTTGTCGTCTTATTGGGTTCTGGTTTACATTGAACCTGAGTGGATTTGAGTTGCACTGCCCTTTCTGAGGTGGATAAATATATTGAATTGCTGTAGAAGAGTAATGTTGTTAAGAGCTTTAAGGGTCCTCCCTTAGCTCAGTCGGTAAAGGAGCAGGTAGAAAGCAACACCGTGCTGGAGGTAGCTGGGTTCGATTCCCGGTCTGGTCTAGGCATTTTTCGTAAAGGTAAATTTCTGGACTCCCTGGGCATAGCGTATGATTGTACTTGTCACACAATCATACTAATGCAAAAATGGTACCTGACATCGAAAACTCCGAATTAATAACTGTGGAAATGCATTCAGAACACTAAGTTGAGAGCAAGCGATAAGCTAATTGCGAAAGCAATGAGCTTTAAATGCTAAAAGAAGAAGCATTAATCATAGAACACACATCACACTCACGTTGTGTAAAGAAATGCATTATTCAACGAAAGTTTAAGCCAATCAAACTCGCAGAACTGAGCTATACTTTCACCGCTTTACTCCAAAAAACTGCTCAATTACAACAGAAATTGGAAACTTATTGTTTTTCGAAACTAATTGATTCATAAAATTTCTCAGTGTTTTTGTAGTGGATTTATTCAAACTTCCTGTATTTACTATACACAGTAAATTCTGCCATGCGAAGTATATTCATCTCTTTTCAGTCTCTTTAAGTAACCTCCACATTAGAGTTGAATAATTTAATATTTACCGAGGTTCTGTATCGTACTAACATATTTTCCGACAAAAATAAAACGAATGTAGCCTCATAACATAATTAAACCCTATCTTATATCTTTAATTATAAATTTTAGTCAGTAATTTTTGAACTATCCATGAATATACTGTAATTTAAGTTATTAAAGCTGAAACTAATGTCATTTATTTACGCTTGTGATGGAACTAAATTAAATTGCATGTCCTCTTGGTGAAAAAAAAGAACTTTCCTACTAAAGGGTGTCCACAGTTAAATTGCATCACTTTAAACTCGTCCTCAAAAACAAGTCTCTCAACCGATTGTCATGAAATATTCAGGAAATAAAATAAATGTATAATCTTGGTTCAGGTATTTTTATTTCACTGTATTTCTTTACCAAATCCAAAAGCCGGAACTTTCTTCTTAATACCACGCATACGATTTTGTACAACGCTTGAACCGAAATTTTTCTCCGCTTTCAACCAAGACTTCAACATTTCCTGTTCTGTAGTGACAACTTTAGGATGTTTACGAAGTTGTGTTTCATTATAGCCCAATATGTTTCAATTGGCCGCAACACTGGAGAGTTTGGGGGATTAAGATCATCCGGCATGAAATTGACACCATTCGTCTTGTACCACTCCAGAACATCCTTGGAGTAGTGACAAGAGGCTAGGTCTGGCCAAAAAATTTTAGGAATGTTGTGTGTTTTGAGAAACGGAACTCTTTTTTTCAGCCATTCGTCATCTATACTTGACCATTTTCAGTTGAAGTTGTCACGAAAGGCTTGCTCCGTTTACCACACGAACAAATCCCCTGCCAAATCATGAATTTCTTGGGGAACTTTGACACTTGCTGTTTCCTGAGAGACTCTGGAACATCGATCTTGTCTTACGCAGTCACATACTGGTTGCCGGGAATTTGTTTAAAGTCCGCTTTTACGTGTTTTTCATCGTCCATGATGCAGCAGTGTGGTTTCGTCAACATTTGTGTGTACAGCTTACGCGCACGTGTTTTAGCTTTCCTATTCTGTTTTTCATGGTGGTTTGGAGCTTTCTGAACTTTGAATGAACGGAGCTCGGCTCGTTTCTTGGCTTTCTGTACGAAATTTTTGATCAAGTGCAGCTATTTCGCGACCTGATGATGATGATGGTCCCGCCCTTACCCCTACAAAGGTTTGAGCTAGATCTCTAAGATAATTAATTTGGTAACAATTCAAACCAGTTATGCAAAAAAAAACGAACTGATTTCATCTACAGATATAAATTTCTTCAAAAGTATCCATTTGCTTCTCAGCGACATAATCGTGAAAAGCTTTGATGTTAACCACAAAAGTTCGCAAGTATTCCCAGCGATCAGGAAATTCTGTTGCAATTCAGATCACAGAATCCAGTAAAAGGACATTATCAAAAGACAAGCCAATATCCGATCCTGCCCGCTACAGAGCCAATGCGATTTAAACACACTAATAAACCCACCAGCTTAGTTTAGGGCTGGCCAAGAATATCTCACCAGGGTTGTCAAGAATGTTTCCAAACCGAAAAAATCCTGGACCGGCATTAGTCAAACTTTTACTTTCAACCACAAAAGAATTGACGAAGAATTCCCCGACATTCAGCCAGACAACTCGCTACTATTTCATAGTACCATCTACAGCATCAAAGGCCAATTTTATTTTTTTAACGAATTCAAAAAGAAGTCCATCATATCTGTATACCGCACGCGAGGCTCAAACAATTGTAGACTACTTTCTTTATTTTTTTTTTTAAACTAACACAACATTATACAAATTTCCATCATCGTCACTGTGACGAACAAAATAGTGAGTATACTAGTATTGTAAACGTGAAAAAAATAAAATTGCCAACTCATTATAATCCGTTTGCAAAGAACTTCGTCAGATACATTCTTCATTTTTACAAAAAAAAAGCAACATAAATGTGCAAGAAATGGTCTACACAAAATAATCCGTTTTATAATAGTAAAACATCGTCAGGTACAATCTTCATAAATATTTGAAAAAAAAATTACGTTTGCTGCTCAGAATGCAGTTTTAACGTGTGAAATACATAGTATTTTAAATTTTGAAAGTGTTGGTGCACGTTTAATGTGTCTTGGCATCGAATTAAAAACATTTATTCCTTCAAAATATAATGAGTTTTGTGAAGCACATGTCAAGAAATTCGGTGTTCTTATTTCATCCGCGTTTCTAGTATTATATCTATGAAAATCACTTCCTCTTTCAATTCGATCACACAAATATCGATGAAACAAACAATTTTTTTTTTTAATAATCGTTTATTTGTACAGGCTCAATCGAATCAACTTTACAGAGCCAAATTTGCATATTTATATACATCATTTATCTTAAAAACTAAAGTTAGGAGGATAGAGCCGATTACTCGCGGCCGTCTCGAGGTTAATAGGAATTACAAATTACGGATGTGAAAGAGGGTGGGAATTTATGGTATGGTTTACATAACACATTAAATTCAAATTCTAAATTATCTAAAAACTTATAACTATACAATACGATTCAAAAGTTACAGAAGATTTTCTGTGTGCCATTTTTATCGAATACACCCTTTAGAACGGCATAAAGAAAACTTTTCAGAACATGTCTAAGCGAATAATCTGTTGATTCACAAAAACAATCAAATATCTTTTTATTGTATTTCTATCTTTGTTGATTGGATTTTTATTCTTCGTTTCTTAGCTTTTCCAGGACTTTTAAGATATTGATGCATCCCTAATTTTTATTTTTCAGTAACAATCCAGTGGATGTCAGGTATATTTTGTAAATACATATATTATATTCTGTAACGTAAATATCATACAAACATTCAATAACAGAGGGTAACGGGAAAACAAGGTACCCGACAAAATGTAGGCAAGATGAGGGATTCGTGGTTATCTGGCCCAAATCATGGATGACAGTCATACCTTCCTTGAAGGAGATCGTCAGATGGAGATCAGCGAAGGGCTAAATGTCTTCCGACAGTCTACAGTGAGTTTACTAACCCTATTTTTAACAAACCACCAGACAGAAATCCTAATGTGTATTGCTTACTGTACATGTCCTGTAATAAGAGCCTTTCGTTGGAAGGAGATTATCTATACTTTCCGTGGGTTTCGTGTAAGTGCTTCTACTTACGGGTCCACATCCCCGTTTTTGAACCTTCATACAACTGAATAAGGCCTGTACTCGAAAAAAATGCACCAGACAAAAGTGTTCGCCAAAAATTTATTTTGAGTTACATATGGATTATGTTTCGACATAATTATTTTATTCAATTTCTTTTCCATCGCTGAAAGCCCACGCCTTTTCCTTAAGACCCCTTATTACATTTTGTGCAATGGTGGAGCCGACCTTTTTGGTCACTTTCATACATTCTTTCTTCAACTCCAGCTCGTTCGTAAGCACCTTGGACGATTTTAGAACTTTGGCCTTCATTATGGCCTGAAATCTTTCCACCGGACGAATCTCTGTTAAATTTGGGGGGTTGGCGGTTTTTGGTACAAAAACAACGTTATTGTATTTGTACCAATCCAACGTCGATCACGCGTAATGGCATGATGCCAAGTCCGGCCAAAATAATGTCTTGCCTTCGTGGGACCGCAGGAAGGGCAACAGACGCTTCTGGAGGCACTCGGTGCGGTAAATTTTGCTGTTGATGCTACCCGTTGTGATGTACGGTTTACTCAGTTTACCGCATTGGCATATGGTCTGCCAGAGCAAGATTTTTTTGGCGAATTTGTCCACTTTCTTCTTACTTATGTCTTCCGGAACATCAAACCGTAATTTGGCAATGAAGAACTCCAACCCCAGTATCTGCCTTGCGTCTGCCTTGAAGTAGGTTTCGTTATCCATAACCACACACATTGGTTTCGTTAACCACTCTCGATACAGCTTCCTTGTGCGGGATTTGGCCGCCTTGTTTTATTCACGCCGGTTCGGTGCCTTGCGGACCTTGAAAACACGAAGCCCAGCTCGTTTCATGGTTTGCTGAACGAACCAGGCGGAACACTTTGCCTTCAGAGCCGAAAGGTTCGGATTACACATGAAATAATCCAACACCTTCCGGGCCTTCACAGGGTCAGCGGTCTTCGATTTTCTTCAACTTCCAGCCCGCCGCTCGGTCGTCTGGGACTCCTTAAACGATTTTACCACCCAAGACACAGTTGTATGGGTGATTCCCAGTTGTCTTCCGATCCATCTCATGGTCACAGTCGGATTTTCCATGACGGCGTGCAAAATTCTCCGGCGATTTTCTTCTTGTTTCGATGACATCTCAATAACCACTTAACCGATGAAATTGTTATGAAATTGTGCACATGTAAACGATTTACTTCAAACTAGTTATATTCAGATTTTCATCAATTTTTACTCACTAACCAAAAAGTTACACACGGATAAAAATTGTGCATTTTTTTTCGAGTACTGGCCTTAGTGTGGATTACAGGTATGTACAGCTTGATCTTGTCATTTGGAGGAGCTGTACGCCATGGCAAGTCCTGCACTGGTGGTGGCTTCCTATCACATCACATCACATCACATCACATTTTTGTTTTTGTTTTTGTGATGGCGAACAGAGTAGTTTTGTGTCTGTTTTGCTCCTAAAAATTATTAATTTTACGTGTGAAAAGAGTTGTGACCCGCGAAAAAAATTTCTAACGCGCATTCATAGTGTTTCTCTCATCAGGCTAAGTAAATGAACAGTTGCTATAGCAGCTTGTTGTCAGCCATCATTCCAGTTCGAACAAGCGACACAAGCGTGTTTTTCGCTCTCTCGTAAAAAAAAGTTTTTCCCCCTCGCCCGCTTTCTCGCGATTGCGTGTCCGGTTCGCGATTTATCACCTGCGCTTGCTCATTTTCTGGTGGTGGCAGACCAGATAAAAGCGCTGCAAAGTTGTGGAAGTTTTTTCACTCGACCTATTGCCGTGGCAATGGGTCGTAAAATCGCTCCCGAATCCTTACCGCAACCGGGCAGCTCCAAGTGGCTGCGCCATGATGACGCCGGTCCAGTGAATCCTAACGCTCGTCTACTAGCGAGCAATCAATTCGCCGTGCTACCGGTACAGGAGGTGCCAAAGAAGGTGAAGGTCCCCCCGATCTTCACCACGTCAAAGGACATTGCTGCACTCAGGACCGAGCTTGCAGCTATCCAAATTCATCCGCTGTACAAGCTGTGCAATAAGGGCACAAAAATTATGTGATCGACGGAGGCTGACTACCGTGCTGTCGGCGCTCACCTAGTCACCAAGCAACATGAGTTCTACACTTTTTTTTTTTTTTTTTTTTTTTTTTTGTCTTGATTATCGAGATTTTCAGCCTCGGGCTGGTTCATTTCCCGTCGTAGTCACTCAAATACCTCCTTTGGGTATTTTCGTAACTTGTCCGGGGGTGAGATTCGAACTCGTGACTTTGGCGTGAGAGGTATGGATGTTAACCACTACGCCGGGGTCGCCCCCGAGTTCTACACTCACGACGTACGCGGAAGCAAGCCGCTGAAGGTGATTCTGTGTCGCCTTCTGGAACTCACTCCGGAGGCAATCTTCGTCGAGCTGCAAGCGGTGGCACTGAAGCCTCAGAAGGTGTTTCCCATAAGACGCCAGCAACAGGGAAATTACCGAGACCAACTCTATCTAGTCCATCTAGAGAAGGATTCCATCACGATGGCGAACCTGCTGAAAGCGCGGGCCCTATTCAACATCATCATCAAGTGGAACCGGTATAGCTCCAAGCAGCACGATGTGACGCAGTGTTGCAACTGCCTTGCGTTCGGTCACGGAACTCGAAACTGCCACATGAAACCGCGGTGTTGCAAGTGTGCCGGTGCACACGCCACTAAGGATTGTGCCCCGATGGACGAAGAGGCCCCACTGAAGTGCGCCGACTGTGGCGCAAATCACGAGAGCAGCAATCGAGCCTGCCCCAAACGTGCGGAGTTATTGGCGATCCGCAAGCAGGCATCCAACAAGTCCCGACTTGGTCAACGCCGTCCCCAACCTCCAACGAACGAGGAAAATTTCCCGTCGCATCGGTACCAGGTGCCAAACCTATCGCCGATCCCATTCAATCACCACCATGCAAACCGCCCGTCAACTTCCGTTCATCATCGATTCGCGGCAGCCGCCGCCGCTCCCAACCCGGCTCCTCCTCCAGGCTGGGGCAATTCGAGTTGCAGTACCTCCACGCAACCACCCGTCGAAGGACAGCACTACGACTCGGAGCAAATGGTCGAGTTCGTTCAAGAACTCTACCGCCAACTACGTTCCTGCCACTTGAAGGAGGAACAGCTAAAAGCCGCCACATCCGTGACGATGACGTTCAATTTTAAGTATGGACCGTAAACGCACCATCAACATTCTCAATTGGAATTTTTGTTCCAACAAATTTATCGAGCTCGGTGACTTCCTTAACAGGAAGGACATCGATATCGCCATCGTCACGGAGACGCACCTCAAGCCCGAACTTAGCGTCTTCATTCGTGGCTATCGGTTTATGCGACTTGATCGGTGCGGCTCTGATGGAGGAGGAGTCGCGATCGCTCTGCGTAACAACGTCGTAGTGAATCCATCGGAGTTGAGGTCGAATCTGGCGTTAGCTCTATCACCATCATCGCGGCCTATTGTCCCAAGCAAGCCAGCACCACCAACGGAACAACAACGGTCCTTCGAAACGACATCCGTAAGCTAACTCGAAGGCAGGCAGCAACATGTCCCAGTGAAAAATCAGACGAGCAACTCTGTACCGATTGATAGACCCTCTAAAGAACTGATACAATTGCGCAACGCCATTCGAAGGCAATACCAGTTTGCCTGGTTTGCCAACGCTAAAAAGTCACTTTAATCGTGTGACGAAAATTATTAATGGTGGACCTTAAGAATAACAATTTTGCCGACAAGATCCACTCTCTCCCAGATTGTGCAAAGCCGTTCTGGAAGTTGACAAAATTTTTGAAAACTAAGCCAAGGCCCATTCCACCATTGATCCCACTAGACAGCAATGGCTGTCAGAAAAGGCTGCTGAGATAAGTCAACACTTCGTCAGCTCCCACAATCTCGGACAAAACATCGTCAATCCACACGAAGCGTTAGCGCGCTTATTACTAACATCCATATAAGCCCCAACGACTTCACAGAGGAGTTAGATATCTCAGCTGACGAATTGTTGACTGATATCAAAGGCTCAAAAAACATGAAGGCCCCAGGTTTCGATAACATTATGAACTTGAAGCTCAAGCAATTGAGCCCGTAGTTCTACGCCTGCGACTTAGCTACTTCCCCCCGTGTTAGAAGTCAGCTAAAGTCATTTTTGAGAAAGCGATCCACCGTCGGCTTCTCTCATTTGCCGACGAGCTGAACATCCTGCTCAACGAACAATTTGGCTACCGACGTGGGCGTTCAACAATTCATCAACTTAATCGAGTCATTAATAACCTCAGACGGAACAAGTTAGTTTCTAAATCATCTGCCATGGCACTTCTAGACATCGAGAAGAGCTTTGATAACGTGTGGCGTGATGGCCTGGTGTACAAGCCAAAACAATACAATCTTCCCATCTTCCTGGTGAAGATAATTAAACATTATCTGTCGGACAGGACATTCCGTGTTTCACTGCAAGGTGCAGTTTCCGATGCACAGGAAATCTCCACCGGTGTTCCTCAGGGAAGTATACTAGGTCCACTTCTGTTCAACCTATCCACCTCGGACACCCCCCGCTCCCTGAAAATTGATCTCTGTCATTGTTTGCCGATGATACCGCAATCGTCCACAATGGTAGGGTAACAAGAGCATTTACAGCGAAACTTCAGCGAAACCTGAATGTTCTGTCAGAATACTTCACCGAATGGAAGATCTTTATCAACGCGGTGGAGATCCAGGTCATCCTCTTCCCACACTCCAATTCTCCCAAACTTGCTCCGCCTGAGGATTGTAAAATTAGCCTATAAAACACAACGGTGGAATGGGCGAAATCAACTGTCTATCTTGGCGTTACCATAGACAGCAAGCTTATTTTCAGGGAGCATGTTAACAAAACTGTCACAAAGTGTAACGTTCTGTTGAAGCTACTGTACCCATTGATCAACCGAAGATCTACATTATCCCTGAAAAACAAGCTTGCTGTCTACAAGCAAATCATAATTCCAGTCATCGAGTACGGCATGCCAATCTGGGAGAGTTGCGCAAAAACACATCACCTGAAACTTCATCATGTTCAAAATAAGTTCCTCAGGATGATCTTGAACACCCCTTCGAGGATAAGAACATCTGAGGTCCACCGTCTGGCCGAGATAAAAATGCTCGATGATCGCTTTAGTGAGTCTATCGATCGGTACAGGGCACGCTGCCTGACTTCGGATCACCAGATCATCCGGAATCTGGTTCCCCACCCCTAGGATTTTCAAATTGTAGCTATAGTTTTAGTTTAAGTAGGTTATCAAATTTTAACTAACAATGCCCCAAGGGCTGATGTAAACACTTAATTATAACGTAACCACACTAAACAAACCAAGCACATAAAACACTTAAACAAAGCTGCAGAGCCCTTTGGGCTAAAACACTTACAATGTAAATTGGTATATAAGGAAAAGAATGGAAATACAAACGAATTTAGTAGTAGTAGTAGCGCAGCTTGTTGTCATAAATTTTTAATTTGCTTTGCCGTTCACCCGGCGCGCGGAGAGACCAGCGCTGTGATATTTTTTTTGCCTTGTCTTTTTGCTTTCGGTAAGGTTGTTGGCTATTTGGTAGCGTCGACGGATAATGTGTTTTGAGCCTATTGCTTGACAATGGCTTGTTGTTGATCATGCAATGAGGGAATGGTTGCAGCTGATTTCCCGTTAACCTGTGTGGGGAAGTGCGCACGGGTTGTTTTTTTTCTTCTTTTTTTAGACGGGATGGAAAATCTGCAACCAGACACCTGGAGAACTCAGGGTGTGGGGATGAGGGTGCCAACTATAAATCCCACTGCCACTAAAAATCCACCCGTACCTTAAGCCCTGGACCCTACCCGGGACCACCTTTCAGTATTACTTCGGGGAGGGGACTATTGTGCTTATTAAGCACCCACTATGTCTAACTACTTAGGACTTTAGTAGTTAGGTGGTCCCTGCGACTTGCCGTTGGTCGTTTCGCCATTTTTGTAGAGATCAAGGACAATCTGGGAGGCTGCTATGCATACCGCGTCCCAGATGTCCCGGTTATGGCACATCCTTTGGACCAGATTATCCGGAGTCATGTCGTGTCCGCTTACGGCTATCATGCCAGATCTCGCGCCGTCGAAGCGAGGACATGTGAAAAACACATGTTCCGCAGTTTCCTCTACTCCCGCGCACTCGGTGCATGCGGAGGACTGTGCATGCCCATATTTGTGCAGATGTTGTCTGAAACAGCCGTGGCCTGACAAAATCTGAATGTTCACTTCACCATGTCGCCTACCAACCCACCCGGAGAGTTCCGGGATTAGTCGGTGGGTCCACCGACCTTTGGAGGAGTTATTCCATTCCCTCTGCCACTTAACCATAGATGCGGCTCTAGTGGTCTTTCGAATACCTCTTGTTCCACGTTGTTCGAAGCACTCTACATCCTCTTTTATGACAATGCCTATTGGCATCATCCCCGCTAGGACGCAGACCGCGTCACGTGATACCGTTCGGTATGCACTAACCACTCTTAAGCACATAAGCCTGTGCGTACTCTCTAGCATATTCAGGTAGCTCTTGGTACTCAAGGCGGTGATCCATGCCGGCCCGCCGTACCTATGTTTGGACAGGGCGACACTGGCCAGAAGTTTACGCTTACTCCCTTACACCGCCGAGCTATTCGACATCATGTGGGATGATGCCGATATTGCCACAGAGGCTTTCTTGCAAGCGTAATCGACGTGGCTGATAAAGGACAGCTTATCGTCGATCATGACACCAAGATACCTCAAAGACCTCTTCGATTCGATTGTGCAGTTACCTACACTGATCGTCGCATTTTGCTCCGATTTTCGGTTGTTAACAACCGTGACCTCAGTCTTATGGTGGGCTAGCTCCAGTTTCCTGGAACTCATCCATCTCTCGAAAATGCCAATGGAGTGGGAGGCCGATAGCTCTACCTCTTCGATGGATTCACCACATATCTCCAGAGTGATGTCGTCTGCGAACCCGACTATCTTCACCCCATTCGGGAACTCTAGCCGTAGTACCTCGTCGTACATCGTGTTCCATAGCACCTGACCCAGGATCGAACCTTGTGGGATGCCTGCGGTGATCTGGGCACGTTTCTGGCTTACCTCTGTGTTGTACACCAGTACGCGATTCTGGAAATAGCTTCCCAGAAACTTGTACAAGTACCCAGGAACCTGAAGGCGTTGGAGCGAGTCGGCGATAGCCACCCAACTGGCGCTATTGAACGCATTTTTCACATCGAGGGTGACCACTGCATAGTAGTGGACTCCTGCGCTGGATTGCCACTTTGGCCGTCTTAGTGACGGACAGAATGGCATCCACCGTCGACTTCCCTTTACGGAAGCCAAACTGGTTATTTGACAGACCGCCTATACCCTCCGTGTACTTTGTCAGTCTGTTGAGCATTACCCTCTCGAGCACCTTACCTGCTGTATCCAACAGACATATAGGTCTATATGCCGATGGATCCCCTGGTGGCTTCCCTGTCTTTGGCAGCAATACTAGGGTCTGAATTTTCCAGGTGTCCGGGAAGACGCCCTCGTTCAGACACCTTTGCATCACAACCCTGAACATTTCGGGAGCAAGCAAGATAGCCGTCTTGATGGCCAGGTTCGGAATACCATCCGGTCCTGGCGCTTTGTTCACCTTTAGCGACTTTGCTATCGCAATGAGTTCTTCATTCGTCCCCGTCGCCGTTGTCAATGCCCACGTTAATGTCCGTCGCTATGACAGCGTTAAGGTCTGGGATACTGGAACGCTGGTCATGAGACAAATCTACGGTGGTGGGGGGCCATGGAATCGGGTCATGGTTCGGAAAGAGTCCCCCAACGATCACCTGTAGCAGCTCTGGTGATTGCTCGCTTGGAGCCTCCGTTTCCTTTGGTTTTGGCCATTACTACCCGATAGGCGTCACCCCACGGGTTCGTATTGGCCTTTTGACGCAGGCCCTCAAAGCAGACTCGCTTGCTGGCCTTTATATCCCTTTATCTTTTTTTTTATTACAAGTGTACACCACTTACAAAAGGTACGGCGAAGTTTTTTTTGTGACCGATAACGAAATCTTTGCTTTAAATGTATGGATTGTCTATCAGACCAGTATTGTGGTGGGCAGGAAGATGCGATCTCGGCCGCCAAGAGGATGGAGGAAGGGATGAAAACACTCTCGAACTCGATCACTGGCATGCGAGAACAAATTTCTGCCCAAATAGACGACGCGTTGAAAAACGGGTTGGAACAGTTGAGACAAAATGTGTGTGGGTCTTTTGAAAAATTAATGTGTGAGAAATTCGATGCAATGACAAATTCAGTTTTGGAAATTAATGCGCAGAAAAGTTTAGCTGTAAAGAATTATGCCCGCACGCGGTCTGTGACGATTCACTCTGAATCCGATCCGATGCAAATTGGAAAAAAACGGAGAATACAAATTAGCGATAGTGATGATGTTTTCCAAGACATCGCAACTTTTGCGGATGTCGTCAAAAGAAGTAAGGAAAATTTCAATAAAAAATGTAAACAAAATAGTAATAGTAAATTGAACAGTAGTAAACCAAGCAATCGTAAGGCTCGTCCGGTTATTGTGATCAAACCAAAAGAGTCCAAACAAGCTTGCGATGGAACTCGTAATTTTTTGAAAACAAATTTAGATCCAAAAACACAAGATTAGCAATTTTAGGAATGGAAAAGATGGCGCCATTATTGTTGAATGTGCCATCGGAGCTAATGTAACGAATGTGAAAAATGGAATTGAAAGCAATCTGGGTGAAAACTATAGTGCTGTTGTTCCCACGTCGGTGCCAAGATTGAAAGTGTGAGCCGTCAATTATCCTCCGATGTTTTTATATATTAGGTGCGCAACTAAGTTCTCGCTGTTTTTTGGTGAAAAAGGAACTTTATTTTGACAACAAAGATTACAAACGAATTATTCAAAGTATTGCCCATCACTAGCTACGACTTTTTCCCATATTTCAGGTAAAACGTGAATACCATTTCGATAGAACTGTTCGTCTTTTGATGCTATCCAAGAATCAAGCCATTTTGAGATGTCATCATATGAGTGGAATTGCTGACCAGTGAGACCATGTGCCATCGAACGGAACAAGTAATAATCGGACGGTGCAATATCAAGAGAATATGGCGGGTGGGGTAGGACTTCCCATTTGAGCGTTTCCAAGTAGATTTTCACGGGTTTCGCAACATGAGGTCGAGCGTTGTCATGCTGAAGAATCACTTTTTCGTGTCTGTGCTCGTATTGTGGCCGTTTTTCGTGCAGTGCTCGGCACAATCTCATCAATTGAGTTCGATACCGTTCCCCGGTAATGGTTTCGTTTGGTTTCAACAGATCATAATAAATAACACCAACTTGGTCCCACCAAATACACAGCATAACCTTCGCAGCGTGAATATTCGGCCTAGGCGACGATGTTAAAGCATGCCCGGGCAGTCCCCATGAATGTTTCCGTTTTGGGTTACTGTAATGAATCCATTTTTCGTCACCCGTCACAATGCGATGTAGAAAACTCTTCCTTTTTTGCCGCTGAAGGAGTTGTTCACAGACGAAAAAACGACGCTCAACAGCTCTTGGCTTCAAATCGTAAGGAACCCAAGTTCCTTGCTTTTGAATCATTCCCAACGCATGCAATAGATTAGAAACGGCTTGGCGGGAGACTCCTTATCCTGAACCAAGCTCTTCTTGCGTTTGACACGGATCCTCATCGAGCAATGCCTCCAATTCAGAGTCTTCGAAGTTTTTTGGCCTTCCTTCACGCGGACGATCATCAGCACTGAAATCACCGTTTTTGAAGCGACGAAACCAATCACGACACGTTGTTTTACTCAGAGCAGCATCACCGTAAACTTTTTGGAGCTCTCGATGTGCTTCAGCCGCCGTTTTCTTCGAATGAAAGAAGAAAATCAACACTTCCCGCAAATGATGATTATTTGGCACGAAATCAGACATCTTGAAACAACCAAAATATATAACACTAAACCAAAATCACTGATTTGGCAAAGCGGTTTGTTTACCATATGTCTGAGCTTGGTTTATGACGCTATGACGTTTATGCGCTATGACGATGTACAACATTCGACCAGCACTTACTACTGGCACCATCTATTGCTAAACAGCGGGAACTTAGTTGCGCACCTGATACTATTTGAAAAGTCAAAATTAAGACATCGAAATAAAAGATGTAAAAGTAGTAAGAATGTACGAAAATCCACGGTTCATTTACAGCAAGTTTAGGCGGTAATTGAAGTCGATTTGAGTACTTACAATTGTATGGTACAGGCAAAGGAGGTAAATGTAGATTTTGATCGGTGCTTTGTGTATCCTGACATTAATGTGCTGAGATGCTTCAAATGTGGAGAATTTGGACACAGGAGCATGGATTGCAAAAACTGCGATACGTGCTCTAGGTGTAGCTAAAAACACAAGAAATCGGAGTGCACGTCAACTGTATTGAAGTGTGTCAATTGTTTGAAAATAAATAAAGAACATAAAATGAACTTGGACGTCAACCATGCCGCATTTAGCTCTCAATGTTTGGTGTATAAGAGAATTTTTGATCAAAAGGAAAGCAGCTTACGTTTCAATAAATAGCAACCATGATCCAGGAAGAATGGTAATCAATTCGATTTTTTGTATTTTAATATTGCGGGGTTGTCAACAAAGTACGTAGCATAACGACAGATCGTTGAAAAATAAACAACCACTTTTGGTTTTATTAGTAGAAACTCACATTGTTGAAATTGAAGCCTTTGATCAGTATTGCATTCCGTGATATGATGTTACTGCTTGTTTATCACATTCTAGACATACTGGCGGTGTTGCTATTTACGTCAAAGAATCAGTTCAATTCAATCTTCGCCTCAACGAAGTGGTTGATGGTAACTGGTTCTTGGGCATAACAGTTGTACGTGGCATGAAGATGGGTAATTATGGTGTTTTGTATCATTCTCCCAGTTCTAGTGACCAGCGTTTTATTGAAATTTTAGAGAACTGGCTTGAGGTATTTCTTGATTCTAGTAAATTAAATATATTGGCTGGTGACTTTAATATTAATTGGCGTGATAGTAATGGAATCATTTCATTTGAAGCATTAAGCTATTTTTTTCAATGTAAGACAAACTGTTGATGGTTATCGGTGAATTTCCAGGAACAGTAGAAATTTAATTGATCTTGTTTATTCTAATCTTGATTTTGTTTGATCAGTTGTCGATACTGGTTTGAAAATAACCGATCATGAGACCGTAGGGTTTAACGTTATTGAGAATAACTTAAATAATAGCGAAATTTTTATGAAATTGAAGTGCTGGAGGAAATAATCAAAACAGGCTGTTTCTAACCTTGTTGAGAGAAGCGTGGATTTTCCAATCGCAACCGGTAGTTTAGATGATTCTGCAGCAGTGCATACAAATACTTTGAAAACGTGTCTAGTTGAACAAAAATTTGTTTCTTAGAAGAACTTGAACAGCTGGTACATTTTGGATCTTATGCGTCTTAAACGCAAGAGGGATAAATGGTACATAAAATGTTGTTGGGTAACTGCCCCCATATTAATCGCATTGTTCCTTTATTCATCCTACGATGAATCAAACAATTGGACAGTTGAAGGATCGGTTTCGTTTTCTAATAATGTTTGCTTACGTTAAATTACTACAACAAACATTAACCAACTAATCCTGTCACGTGTATATCGTTTTATTTCAAGTAGGATGAATTGCAAAGTGATGAGATTAATTTAGGTACATCTTCCCTAGATCTAAGAGTGATAATCATTGGAATAAGTACACAATCCCGCCGAATAAATATTCACAATCCATTCAAAAAACTCGTTGTGAATATATACAGAAATAAAATTTATCAGCATCAAAACAATAGCAAAGAGTTATGGAAAATTTTGAAATCTTTATTAAAACCTAGCAATTGCAAACTGCGATCCATTACTTTTGACGGCACAATAGAACAGTCTGAGCAAGCAACTGCATATAAGTTTAATGATTATTTCGCCAATAGTGTTTCACTTATCAATCAATCTATTGAATTGGTCGATGAACCTGATGAAATAAAGCAGCCAGTTAATAGTAATTGCAGATTTGAAGGTTTTCACCCCATCACAATAGATGAACTTAAAAATATTTGCTTTTCATTAGGAAAATCGCCTGGAGTAGATAAAGGGCGATACGGTCAAAATTTGGTCAATATCAACTTGACGTATTTCTTTCAATTTTGCATTTAAAAAACCTGAACACCCCTCATTTTGAAGGTGTGTGTGTGTAGAATGTTGCTCCTATTTTGATTTTGGAATTCACTCTTCAGTTGTCAAAATGCCGTCCAAGCAAGAAGAGCAGCGTATCAAAATTTTGCTCTCGCATCGCGAAAATCCGAGCTACTCGCACGCAAAGTTGGCAAAATCGCTAAAAGTTGCCAAATCAACCGTTACAAATGTAATTAAAGTGTTTGGGGAACGTTTGTCGACAGCCAGGAAGTCTGGATCGGGGGGAAATCGAAAACCGGAAGCCGCTGAGACGACAAAGAGAGTCGCCGGTAGTTTCAAGCGAAACCCTAACCTATCTCTCCGAGATGCCGCAAATAAGCTGGGTGTATCGTCTACAACCGTGCATCGAGCCAAAAAACGAGCCGGACTATCGACTTACAAGAAGGTAGTGACTCCAAATCGCGATGATAAACAAAATACGACGGCCAAAGCGCGATCCCGGAGGCTGTACACGACGATGCTGACGAAGTTTGACTGCGTGGTAATGGACGACGAAACCTACGTCAAAGCCGACTACAAGCAGCTTCCGGGACAGGAGTTTTATACGGCAAAAGGAAGGGGAAAGGTAGCAGATATTTTCAAGCACACGAAACTGTCAAAGTTCGCAAAGAAATATCTGGTTTGGCAAGCCATCTGTACCTGTGGCTTGAAAAGCAGCATTTTCATAGCTTCCGGGACTGTCAACCAAGAAATTTACGTGAAAGAGTGTTTGAATAAACGTTTGCTGCCTTTCCTGAAGAAACACGGTTGTTCCGTACTGTTTTGGCCGGATTTGGCATCTTGCCATTACGGTAAAAAGGCCATGGAGTGGTACGCCGCCAACAACGTGCAGGTGGTTTCCAAGGACAAGAACCCTCCCAACACGCCAGAGCTCCACCCAATTGAGAAATACTGGGCTATTGTCAAGCGGAACCTAAAGAAGACCAAAAAAACTGCTAAGGACGAGCAGCAGTTCAAGGCAAACTGGCTTTCTGCGGCGAAGAAGGTGACCTTGTCCAAAATCTGATGGCAGGGGTCAAGCGTAAGGCCCGGCAATTCGGATTTGGAAAAGCGGAAGCCTAACTGAATATTTTTCCTGAATTTTATACTAATTGAACTTGAAAAAGAAATTTAATTTGATTTTTTAAATAAACGATTTCACCGATTTACACGCGTTTTCCTTTGACCAAATTTTGACCGTATCACCCTTTAATCTTAATTCTAGAGTTATACAAGATTGCTTTCATGTCATTGGTTGCATTTTACAGGACCTTATTAATGAATCATTACAAATTGGGCACGTGCCTGAAGTGTGAAAAGAATCGTTGGTTGTTCCGATTCAAAAGGTTGCTGGAACGATTAAAGCCGATGACGTTCGTCCTATTAGCATGCTGCACACATTAGAGACAATTTTAGAACTTGTTGTGAAAGGCCAGTTGCTAGAATATTTAAATAGTAATTCTATGTTGATACCGGAACAATCTGGCTACTGAGAAGGCCATTCTTGTGAAACCGCGTTGAATTTAGTATTAGCAAAATGGAAAGATAACTTAGAGAGTAAAGATACAATTGTTGCTGTTTTTTTTTGGATCTGAAACGCGCTTTTGAAACAATTTCTAGGCCCTTTTTGTTGAAAACAATAAAGCGCTTTGGAATTTAGAGTACTGCATACAGATGGTTTGAAAGGTATTTGTCTGACAGAACTCAACGGACTGTTTTTAATGATTCTGTTTCCAGTCCCGTGGGGAATGATCTTGGAGTGCCCCAGGGAAGTGTATTAGGGCCCCTTTTGTTCATTATGTATATTAATGACATGCGACGTGTTTTACGATATTGTGACATTAATCTGTTTGCAGACGACACAGTGTTATTCATTGCGGCTAAGGATTTAAATGAAGCCGTTTCCTATTTGAACGAAGATTTACGTTTTCTAATGGTTGAAATGTAAGCAATTGAAATTGAATATAAACAAAACTAAATGTATGGTAATTTCACAGAATCGAATAAATGAGGATTTCTCAGTTACGATTGATGATCGCGTTCGGGAGATTAAATATCTTGGCGTGATTATTGATGACAAGCTAAAGTTCAATGCTCACATTGACAATGTCATTATGAAAATTGCCAAGAAGTATGGAATTCTATGCCTATTGAAAAACGATTTAACTACTTGCAGTAAAATACAGCTATACAAATCAATTATCTCTTCTCATTTGGACTTTTGCCTTTCCATTTTAGTTTTGGCCAATCATACACAAGTACTGAGGCTACAGCGTTTGCAGAATAAAATAATGCGTTTGATTTTAAGATGTTACAGATTCACTTCCTCGATTTTTATGTTAGACGCGTTGCAATGGTTATCGGTGAAGCAGAGAATTGTTTATTTGACTATGGTGTTTAAAGTAGTTAATGGTTTGCTGCCTCGATATTTGTGTGATCGAATTGAAAGAGGAAGTGATATTCATAGATATAATACTAGAAACGCGGATGAAATAAGAACACCGAATTTCTTGACATGTGCTTCACAGAACTCATTATACTTTAAAGGAATAAATGTTTTCAATTTGATGCCAAGATACATTAAACGTGCACCAACACTTTTAGAATTTAAAAGAGTATGTATTTCACACGTTAAAACTGTATGCTAAACCGTGAGCGAAATTTTTAATCATATATGAAGATTGTTACTGACGATTTTTTCACTGTTATAAAACGGATTGTTTTGTGTGGACTATTTCTTGTACGGTTATGTTGTTTTTCTTTGTTTTAAAAAATGAAGATTATATTTTGACGAAGTTCCTTACAAACGGATTACAATGAGTTGGCAATTTTCTTTTTCCATATTTTTTTTCTCACTTTATCAGCACTACAAACTATTTTGTTCGTCACGGTGATGATGATGAAAATTTGTTTCATGTTGTTATAGTTAAAAAAAAATAAAGAAAGTAGTTTACAAAAGTTTGAGCCCCGAACGCGGTAAACAGGTATAAAGGACTTCTTTTTGAATTTATACAAAAAATTTGACTTTGATGCTTGAGAAGATACCATGAAATAGTAGTGGGTTGTCTGGCTGATTGTCGGGGAATTTCTTGTCAATTCTGTTGTGGTTGAAAGTAAAAGGTTGAATAGGGCCGGTCCAGGATTTTCTCGATCTCCCTGGTTGGGGATATCCTTGGTCAGCCCAAAACTAAGCTGGTGGCTCCATTAGTTTTGGAACCTCATTGGCTCTGTAGCGGGCAGGATCGGATATTGGCTTGTCTTTTGATAATGTCCTAATACGGGATTCTGTGATTTGAATTGTAATAGGATTTCCTGATCGCTGGGAATACTTGCGAACATTTGTGGTTGACATCAATAGCTTTTCACAATTATATCGTAGTAAAGCAAATGAACAGTTTTTGAAGAAGTTTACATCTGTAGATGAAATCAGTTCGTTTTGTTTTGCATAACTGGTTGAATTGCTTTTAAAACTAAATTATCTAATAGATAAATCGTCTAGCTCAAACCTTTGTAGGGGTAAGTGGCGGGACCATCATCATCACTATCCTACCACGCGTTTCCATTATTTTAAGTAACTTGCCAACCATGCGTCCCGATCAATATAAAGGGATTTTTAAAGGGTGTCCACAGTTAAATTGCATCACTTTAAACTCGTCCTCAAAAATAAGTCTCTCAACCGATTGTCATGAAATATTCAGGGAATAAAATACAAGTTATAATCTTGGTTCAGGTATTTTTATTTCACTGTGTTTCTTTACCAAATCCAAAAGTCCGAACTTTCTTCTTAATACCCCGAATAAGATTTTGTACAACGCTTGAACCGACATTTTTTTCCGCTTTCAACCATGACTTCAACATTTCCTGTTCTGTAGTGACATTTGTAGGATGCTTACGAAGTTCGTGCTTCATTATAGCCCAATATTTTTCAATTGACCGCAACTCTGGAGAGTTTGGAGGATTAAGATCTTTCGGCACGAAATTGACACCATTCGTCTTGTACCACTCCAGAACATCCTTGGAGTAGTGACAAGAGGCTAGGTCCGACCAAAAAATTGCAGGAACGTTGTGTGTTTTGAGAAAGGGAAGCAGTCGTTTTTTCAGGCATTCATTCATGTATACTTGACCATTTAGTAAACGGCATTTACAGTTGAAGTTGTCACGAAAGGCTTGCTCCGTTTACCACACGAACAAATCCCCTGCCAAATCATGAATTTCTTGGGGAGCTTTGACACTTGCTGTTTCCTGAGAGACTCTGGAACATCGAACTTGTCTTTCGCAGTCACATACTGGTTACCGGGAATTTGTTCAAAGTCCGCTTTTACGTGTGTTTCATCGTCCATGATGCAGCAGTGTGGTTTCGTCAACATTTGTGTGTACAGCTTACGCGCACGTGTTTTAGCTGTCCTATTATGTTTTTCATTGCGGTTTGGAGCTTTCTGAACTTTGAATGAACGGAGCCCGGCTCTTTTCTTGGCTTTCTGCACGAAAATTTTGGTCAAGTGCAGCTTTTTCGCGACACCCCGAGCGGAACAGTTGGGTTTGCGTTTAAAGGCAGCAACCACTCGCTTGTGATCCTTCACACAGTACGGAACACTTTTTCTACCACCCACCTTCTTCCGATCGACAGTTAAACGTTCCCTGAAACGTTTTATGACACGAGACACTGTAGACTGCTAAATTTTCAACATCTTTCCGATGGCTCGGTGCGAAAGAAGTGGGTTGTCGAGGTGCTTGTGCAAAATGTTCTCGCGCACTTGTTGTTCCTTCGACTCCATTTTCGAAACTACGACACATTTCACAATGAAACTTACGCAGTGTAAACAATACACGCTGAGGTCATTTCACCCAAAATTTCGTTGAAATCAACCCAAAGGGCAAAATGTTACAGCTCATTGAAAGTGATGCAATTTAACTGTGGACACCCTTTATTGATTCATTTGGAATTTTGAGAGCTAAGGGATGGGCCACATATCAGGTGTTCTCATATTTAGGATTTTTTGACCCCCTCCTCCCTTGTGGTTCTTTGTCCATACATTTTTTATTAATTATATTGAACATGTATTCTGGCCAACTACCTCCCTCTCTATCCCTTCTAAAAAAGACAACGTTATGGGCGGTCTGCAATGGTAAAGCTTGTTAAAATATTTTAGGCCAGGCGTTCCTCTCCTATTAGACATCCTACACACCAACGGAACACACACGGCCCTTATGTACTTCTCCGGAATATTTGATTTGAATTAACATTAACAACTTTAGTTCACAACTGATGTTTTCCTTTATATATTTCTTATGTTATTCGTTCGTAAATCGCACCCATTAAAAATTCATACCTTTTTGCCCAGTGAACAAACGAACGGTACAGTTCGTTCGGTCCGCTTTCCGTTGCTTTGGAAGCTTTTAACGAGTTGTTTCAATTCTTCAGTTTTGTTTTTTCGCGATCGCGAGTGAAATCGAGTCCTGGTTTCTTTAAAAAGAAATGTTTGTGTGATAAGCAGTGCAACAACGTCATTAATTGCAATTAGCAATATTGCCACGATCGAAAAGCCATATTGTCCCGCATCTATACGGCACACACAGCAGTCCATCGTGTGTAGCGTGCATTCGTTCATCTGCTAACCACCACCGACCAGTATCACCAGTATCATTATCACCATCGTTCAGCTCCACGCCTAGCCGGTACACGTGGCCACTCATCGTCGCTCGGCAGCAGCAGCATATTCGTTGCCCGTCTGCAGCAGATCCGTGATATATATATATATATATATATATATATATATATATATATATATATATATATATATATATATATATATATATATATATATATATATATATATATATATATATATATATATATATATATATATATATATATATATATATATATATATATATATATATATATATATATATATATATATATATATATATATATATATATATATATATATATATATATATATATATATATATATATATATATATATATATATATATATATATATAAGATAAGTTTTTGTTTCCTTCCCTTCTGAATACAAGAAACGTAATTTTATAGTGTGTGTGAGTGTGCGGGAGTGTGTGAGAGTGTGTGAGAGAGTGTGCTTAGCTTTAGTTTGTTTTTCTGTGTTTAGTTATTTATAGATTGCGTCAGTGATGAGCGTCATAAGCTCCCACGAACGAGCCATGGATGATTTATCGCAAGATGGCGCATCTATGGCGTAAAATGATCTATGGCGCAAAATGATGGGGTAGCTCATAAAGTTACCCGATCACGTGCTTATCCAGATCGTTGAACTGGTCCATGGGTTGTCTATTTTCAGCCCAAATCGAAACCTCTGAATGTCTATAAAATTTCGAACGATCTGACCAAACGATTCTCGGCCGTGACCGAGATAATTAAAGTTAGACCCAATAAACTTCGGGTCGTTGTGTCCAACCTCAAGCAAGCTAATGAGATTGCTGTCTCCCAGCTCTTGAAACTAGAATATAGAGTATATATCCCAGCTCGGGGTATTGAAATTGAACGTGTGGTCACCGAAACGAGTCTGACCCCTGAGATCCTGCTGAAGCGGGGGGTTAGTCGATTTATGAACCCCCTGCTTCCCCCAGTTCAGATACTGGATGTGCGCCAACTAGGCTCAGTATCGACCAAAAAGGGCGAAAAAAAGTTCACACCGTCAGACTCGTTTCGCGTGACCTTCTCTGGCTCAGCCCTCCCTCAATACGTCGAGTTGGGAAAACTTCGACTAGTTGTGCGGTTGTTTGTACCTCGGGTCATGATCTGCCAAAAATGCAAGCAGATGGGACATACGATCTCCCATTACGGCAATAAGGCACGCTGCTCTAATTGTGGGGAGAAACACGAGGATGGCGCCTGCGCAGACAGCACACCATAATGCGCTTTCTGTAAAGGAACTCCTCCTCATGCTCTCTCGTCGTGCCTGGCGTACAAACAACGCGCGGAGAAATTAGAACGCTCGCTAAGACAGCGTTCCAGGCAATCTTTCGCCGAAGTGGTGAAAAAAGTCTCCCCATCACCCAATGCCAACACAAATCCCTTTGCTCCTCTGTCAGATGACGAGTCTGACTTTGATTTGGCTGAAGAGGGAACATCAGTCAGTTTTCCGGAAGGTGCTTCAAGGAAGCGAAGACGCGTCCGCCCACGGAAAGTTGCTGAAAAGAAGCCCGAGACCAGCTTGCCCATTTAAAAAAAAGGTGGAAAAAAGGAAAAAACAATTCCTCCTGGAGAAGTAACACGTTTGGCAAGTCCATCCTCAGTTGGCAGTAGATTAGACCTCACACTTTGCTCGAATTCATTATCGTTGGATTGCACATGGTATGTGATTCAAGATCCCCACGGTAGTGATCACTTGCCCATAAAAATTGCGATTGCCACCGGGTTCAATCCGTCGGAATCTACCAACGTCGCGTATGATCTTACCCGTTACATCGATTGGACAAAGTTTAGGACAGCAGTAGATGAAGCGGTAACGACGGTAGAAGAGCTTCCACCGCTGGAGGAATATAACTTCCTCTCCAACCTGATCATAGACAGCGCGCTTCAAGCTCAAACTCGACCAGTTCCAGGGACGTCATTTCGCAGGAAACCTCCTTCTCCATGGTGGGATCAGCAATACACCGAGGTTAACCGTAAAAAGTCCGACGCGTTTAAAGTTTTCCGTAGACGTGGAACACCTGAGCACTTCGAAGTATACACGGCTCTTGAACGTGAACTTAAGAGCCTCATCAAGGCCAAGAAACGCGGTTACTGGCGAAGATTCGTGGACGGGCTATCGTGCGAGACGTCGATGAGTACTCTTTGGAATACGGCGCGAAGATTGCGTAACCGAACTACGTACAATGAGAGCGAGGAGTACTCGGACCAATGGATCCTCAAGTTCACGCGAAAAGTTTGTCTAGATTCTGTGCCGGCACGGATAATTCCTCGCGAAACCGAAAATTCGTTAGATGAGATCAGCCAACCCTTTTCAATGGTAGAGTTCTCTCTCGCACTCCTTTCATGTGGCAATACGGCTCCAGGGGATGACATGATCAAGTTAAACTTGCTTAAGAACCTCCCAGATGTCGCTAAGGGGCGTATGTTGAACTTGTTCAATCAGTTTCTGGAACTGAACATTGTACCGGGTGATTGGAGAAGGGTGAGAGTTATTGCCATTCAAAATCTGGTAAGCCCGCGTCCGACCAAAACTCCTATCGACCCATCGCGATGTTATCTGGTATTCGAAAGTTGTTGGAGAAAATTATCCTTTTCCGCCTGGACAAATGGTTTGAGACGAAGAACCTGCTTTCAGATACCCAATATGGTTTCCGTAGGGGTAAGGGAACGAACGACTGTCTCGCGTTACTTTCCACAGATATTCAGCTAGCTTTTGCTAAAAAAGAGCAAATGGCTTCTGTATTCTTGGATATCAAGGGGGCTTTTGATTCAGTATCTGTTGAAGTTCTTTCAGATAAACTCCACACCTGTGGCTTTTCACCATTAATGAATAATTTTTTGTACAATTTGCTGTCAGAGAAACATATGAGCGTTTCTCATGGAACCTCTACAGCTTCCCGATTTAGCTACATGGGTCTCCCCCAGGGCTCATGTTTAAGCCCTCTTTTGTATAATTTTTATGTCAAAGACATTGACGGTTGTCTAGGTGACAACTGTACGTTGAGACAACTTGCAGATGATAGCGTAGTGTCTGTCACGGGGCCCAATGGGGTCGATATGCAAGGACCCTTACAGGATACCTTAGACAATTTGTCTACTTGGGCTCTAGAGCTAGGTATCGAATTCTCTACGGAGAAAACTGAGTTGGTAGTTTTTTCTAGGAAGCATAACCCTGCACAACCGAAGCTTCAAATTTGGGGTAAGCCAATAACTCATTCTATGTCATTAAAAAATCTTGGGGTCTGGTTCGATTCTAAGTGCACCTGAAGATCCCATATTGAGTATCTGAAGCGAAAGTGCCAGCAAAGGGTCAACTTTCTATTCACAATTACCGGGCCTTGGTGGGGAGCACATCCGCAAGATCTTCTAACGTTGTATCGGACAACGATTTTGTCGGTTATAGAATACGGTAGTTTTTGTTTTCAGTCAGCGGCTCGGTCGCACATCATCAAACTGGAACGTATTCAATATCGGTGTCTTCGTATCGCGTTAGGTTGCATGCACTCGACTCATACCATGAGTCTTAAAGTGCTGGCTGGCATGTTGCCACTCTCGGATCGGTTTACAGAATTATCCCTCCGGCTCCTCACCAGGTGTGAGGTTATGAACCACCAAGTGATCGAAAATTTTGAGTAGCTCCTTGAGTTGAATACTCAAACCCGCTTCATGACCTTGTACCATTTTTACATAACACAGGATGTCAGCCCTTCGCCGAACATTTCCAATCGTGTTTGCTTCGCTGATTTGACAATTCGGTTCATTTTGATTTATCCATGAAGCAAGAGCTTCATGGAATCCCAGAGGTTCATCGTCCTATGATTGCTCCGGTGATATTTGCTGCAAAGTTTGGCCAAGTTGATTCCACTAAATCGTTCTTCACTGACGGATCTTTGATAGAGGAGTCAGCAGGCTTTGGTATATTTAATGAAATTTATAGCGACAATCGTAAACTTCAAGCTCCTTGTTCCGTATATGTCACTGAATTAGCGGCAATACACTGTACGCTAGAAATTGTTGCCTCATTATCACCGGATCAGTACTTCATTTTCACGGATAGTCTCAGTTCTATAGAGGCTATTCGCTCATTGAGGCCGGTAAAGCCCTCCTCGTATTTTCTCATTAAAATACAGGAGCTTCTAAGTGCTTGATCTTCGCGTTATTTTATCATCTCCTTTGTATGGGTCCCATCTCATTGTTCAATTCCGGGCAATGAGAAAGCGGACTCGCTTGCAAAGGTGGGCGCTATGGAAGGCGATATTTGTGATCGACAAATCGCCTTCAACGATTTTTTTCCTATTTTTCGTCAACAGTCACTCGTCAGCTGGCAGTATAAATGGAGTAAAGGAGATTTGGGGCGATGGCAACATTCTATCATCCCAAAGGTGTCGAAGAAATCTTGGTTTAGGGGGATGGATGTGGGTCGAGACTTCATTCGTGTCATGTCTCGCCTCATGTCCAACCATTATTCTTTGAACGCTCATTTATACCGCGTTGGGCTGAGCGACAGCAATCTCTGTGAGTGTGGACAAGGCTATCAGGACGCAGATCCCGTTGTTTGGTCTTGTGCTGAGCATCGTGGAGTCAGATCTGAGCTTTGTGATTCCCTTCGGGCTCGAGGTAGACAACCCAATGTGCCAATTCGAGATATTTTGGCTGTACGTGATTCGGAGTACATGAAACTCATTTATGTGTTTTTGACTAACATTAGCCTAAGATTGTAGTTAGTTTAACCTGTATGTTTACTTTAATATTTTTTTATCTGTGTTTGTGTGTGTTTTTTTTTCTTTTTCAAAAAATGTTCAAGTCAAAAGAAAACCATAAATTGTATAGTTATAAGTATTTAAATAATTTAGAATTTAAATTTAATGTGTTATGTAAACCTTACTTTAAATTCCCACCCTCTTTCCCATCCGCAATTTGTAATTCCTATTAACCAGACGGCCGCGAGTAATCGGTTTTATCCCCCTAACTTTAGTTTTAAGATAAAGGATGTATAAAAATATGAAAATTTGGCTCTGTAAAGTTGATTCGATTGAGCCTGCTCAAATAAATGATTAATAAAAAAAAATCCATACCTTGATAGGTATAATTCTGCGAAATCCAAAATTTACTGGGGTACAATTTAAAAAAATCGAATTGCAACCGTTAGGTAAAGTGCTTTTGACCGTTGATATCTCAGTTATTTCTACCAAAAATTTCAAAATGTTTGCACTAAACGATCCGAAATATTCCTACGCATCGATTCCAATAAAATAAGTTGTTAATTTTTGGCCTCATACGGTTGAAGAATTCATAAATGCTATGCCTTGTCTTAAAGAGATAAGAGTGACTCTCACATCGTCATCATGCTACGTCTGACAATAGTGCGCTCTTGACGTGTTTCATTATAATGTTAAAAAAAAGATCTATAACATTTAAAAAAAATTGAAAACGTAAGGAATGCATTTTTCATTTTGTTTAAATTTTCAAAAAATGATCATAATTCTTGTTCAGTGATTTATAACCACATAAAGTTTTTATGTTTTCATTTTCATGTATAGACATAGTTCGAAAATATAGAAATTATTTGATTATTAATTACTTTTGCATTTCGCAAAAATATATTGAAAAACAGAAAAAGGAGTCAAATTTCCCCAGTCTTATCGTGACCACTAAATTGAATGCCAAAAAGCGCTCGTAAAATAAACGTAGAGATCATAAACAAAGAAATATTGGAAATTGATCAGAATGGACGATTTATGACAGGTATACAAATACAATAAATTGGATAATATCATCATGCAGCATGTTTTCAGTTCTATTGCACCCAGTTTATTCCAAACTGATAATGTACAACACGAAGCTAGTCGTTTAACATGATTGAACAGGTTTCATAAAAACGATGAAAAATATTTCAGCGATAAGAGAAGTTGAACTGAACTGGTTTATTGAATTACTTACACCTCTTTGTTATTACTTCTTCTCATGACGATATATCTGAAGTTAAAACGCGCAAATTTATTGCCTATTGTTTACTTAATTTAATTTCATAATCTAGAGACGAAATAATGGATTCCAGTTATTTGGGATCATCAAAAAATGCACAGTCCCGTTAAGTTGAACCACGGGGTTCAATTCAAGGCTTTGACTCTCTGCCTCGTCGGTACATGTTCAAATCGGTATCACAGCTCAAAGCAAGTATTGAGCTAGATCCGATCAATTATATTGTCCATTGCATACCTTCATTGAAATTCATGGATATCAGTGTTTATTGTATATTTTTATTTTACATAAGTGTTGACTGGGTACGTGCGAAAGCTTTCCAATTTCTCGCACGTTTTGCAGAGTAATAACATGAGGTCTATTTTTAGTGTGAACAAGTAAAATTCAAGTAAGTTCTAGATCCCAAGTATTATTATTTAGTAGGG
This sequence comes from Aedes koreicus, assembly GCA_024533555.2. Classification (NCBI taxonomy): domain Eukaryota; kingdom Metazoa; phylum Arthropoda; class Insecta; order Diptera; family Culicidae; genus Aedes; species Aedes koreicus. Next base: position 69,609 of record JAHHFK020002505.1, on the reverse strand, counting down.
GTAGAATTCCGTTTCTTTGAAAAGTAAGTCAGGGGTATACCACAAATGTTCAACTCAGTGGACGCAGTGGTTCAACGCTCGCCCCCCCCCCCCCCCCCCACCCCATTTGTTTGCATTTATGCTGCTTTAAACAGATACATAACAGTTAATGCATAAACTAACATACCAACCGTTTTCTATAGTAGTAAACAATAACAAATACTTCTTCGGGAATTTGGACACCTTCTTTGTCCGGAAATGCTCAGCAATGGCGTTCTTTTGTATTGTGGTATGAAACACCAGACCCGGAAGTTGTTTAAAGTCTTCGAGTACGTATGTTTCGTCGTCCATTATGATACAAGAAAATGTTTGCAAGCTCCTCAGCACGACTTATTGCAGTGAAATGTTGCTTTTCATCACGGTTGGGCACCTATTTCACTGTGTACGCCTTCAGTCCTTGCCTCTGCTTCACTTTTTGTACGTATGATTTTGATTTCTCAACTTTGCGAGCCACATTTCGCACAGAAAGATTGGGATTTTTCTAAATAATGGCTACCACCTTCTTGTCCATTTTTCGGGAGCATACTTTTCGATTTGTTCCACTTGCAACCTTCCAATCCACGGTCAAGCGCTGGTCAAATGATTTGCAAACACAAAATACGGTACTTTTCGGTAGTTTTAGTTTCTTGACATTGACATGAAAATGATTCATAATGACCAGTGTAGCTATAAGACTGATCCCAATTTTGAAGTTCTTGCTCCTGAAATTAGTGCTCATTTTATTATCTGTTATTGTTTTTTTTATTTTTTTGTTTTTTTTTACGTGACTTTCAGTCAGAGGCTGGTCTTCACGTCAGGGTGACGATCTGAACCCTACATATCGAACCCATCAACTCATGGGCTGGGACCAACAGCATTACTTCCCTTCCGAAATAAGACGTGATCAGAGATTTTTCGCCGACTGAAATTAATACCAGACCCCAGTCGACAAGCACGCTTTCCCCTACACAACCGGCGCCGTTGTTCCAAGTTTATTGACAACAGACACTGCACACGCAGTTAACAGGAATATTCCTATAGAGAATGCAAACTTTTCGTTCACTATATACTAGCCATTTCCCTAATCCTTCTGGCAATATGTTCCATATTTATTCTTATAGTTATACTCAGCTTCAACATTGCTGAAAATTGTTTTACAGCCAAACTTCAAATGAAAAAAAAGTTAATTATTGAAACCTTTTGGCATTATCAAACAACTCAGATAGCAACACTGTATTGCCCAGTGTTACATAGTGCAAGATTTTTGTGCTCTATTTCACGTGCCACAAATGTTGTCTGCAAAGCATTTGTTTGAGCTAAATTACACTGAAAATAAAATGAACTTTATACAACGAATTCGTTCGTTTAACTCACTGATGTAATCGTTGCTTTTTGAAACAAAATTGATTTGTAGTTTATACGAAGTTGGCTTCGTATGTATTGGAACATTCGTTGTCAAAAGAACAAAGAATTTGTTTATTTTAAAAGAATATCTGTGCATTGTATAAAAAACTATGAAAATTTTCGAGGCAAATTTATGCCGCCACAGTAGCAACACCAACATGTTCAGGTCCGATAGAAGAAGAGCACACTGAAAATTTATTTTCGTAAATAAGCTTTCACTCGCTTCGAAAACATGAATTTTGTACATAGAACTATAGTTCCCTTGCGCTAAACTGGCCGGCTTGACGTGCCGCAAGGGCTCAGTAGGGATTCTTTGTCAAGACCCGAAGTTTTGACGGGTCTTAGTTTCGTTTTGACGACTCTTAAATTCAGAAACTTAAGACCCGTCAAAACTATACAATCTTGAAGAAACTTAAGACCCGTCAAAACATCCGGCAAGCGCTAACCAGAACGATTATACCTCTGATTGCATCTAAGGAGCGTTTTTCCAAAGTTTAAGGAGCATTTCTGCAAAAAGAAGGGTGCATTTACCCTTTGCCATATAATTACAGATCATCCATAGAATTCTCAAGTATGGTAATATAGTTTTAAATAATTTTTGTAGACATGTAAATACAATTAAATTGTTATTTTCATTTTATATTACAACAGCGCTTCACTATATTACCTTTGCTATTTTATATGTCACTTTCAGCTTCACATATATTCGTCCGTGTCAATTAGCCCACTTAATCTACGCTATGTATGTGAAAAGATAGGAAGGTTTTTAACGTTTTTTTTAGAGAGGATCATATACGATAAATTCTACTCAATAAAGCTGTTTCCTTCTTCACTAAAAATATATAATTTATAATCATTCATTTCCTATTTCACAGCTTCATTTATGGGTCCAGAAAAACAAGAATTTTCGGATAATTCATTTTTGTTGTTGTTTTATCAGTTTCCGTTTTTGGCATTGTTCATACTCATATTAAATTTATTTCGCCTTATTGTTAGCTGTTTTCGGCTTTTCCAAGACAACGAGGATATTAATACATATCTAAATTTTAATTTCAGTCACAAACCAGTGGATGTTAGATATATTTTGTACCTATGCTTATTGTGTTCTTTTACTTTAATTGTGAAAACAAATCCTATAGAAGCTGCAACAGCGGAAGTCTTTCGATGGGTTGATCACCAGCTAAGTTACGGATATATATTCTTCTGGCTTGCTCGTATTATTATTTTACATTGTAACGTCAGTTTATTATTTTGTGTAATGATATTAAATGATGTGATATTATTGCATTCCAATTTATTTCATTAAAATCACTGTAATACCAATGAGACTAAGTTTACTATTTTATATATGCTATATTATTTCAGATCAGTCATAGATATCCCATGTTTTGTAAAATAATTTTAAATCAATTTCAACTTTCAGGTTCAAAAATAATTTTTTTATTATCATTCTTATATTCATTCATTATATTATTTTTCATTATAATATTCATTCACTATATTTTGTATATTATTATATGACATTGAATATATATTGGGAAGGGAGGGAGTATCAGGGTATCACTCAAGCTGTAATTGGACAATGGAGTGGGATGACAACCGGCGTCTAGGAGGGAACAAACAGTATCATTTTCTTTATCCTACCGATTCGATTGTGATGCTGTGAATTCTACTCCAACACTTTCAGTGAGAGTGACGCGCCCTTCTTAAGAAGCCATCCCGTAGAAAGCTTAATAATTATTGCGAATTGGTTTATTCGATTTGTTGGATCGTATTGTAAGGAGAATCTTAGGTTCCCGCGGGTTTCGCGTAAGTGTCTCTGCTTGCGGGTCCACCCCACCGTTTTTGGCCCTTCATTCAGCGTTACTGTGAATACAAACCTGTAACTCTATTTGATCTTAGAAGGTCTTAGAAGGGATGGTGGCTACCTTACATACATACAAATGTCTCGTGTATTGTATGAAACATTCATATTGCTTTTTATCTGGTGAAATGCTATCATTACACTTTTTTGTAGACTGCACGAAATGTATTTCGTGAAGACCAGCCAATAGCACCTTCTCTGTTGGTGTTGCTGCTGGGATGGGCGGGAATAATTTATTTATCCCAACAACAAAATTAAAGCGCTGCCGAAAGTTATAACTTCATACTCATTAATCAAGGATCTTCTCATGTATCACCACGGCCTAGTGAGATCAACCACGGATTCAATAACAGCTCTTTACAAAAATACGGGATCAAATCCCATGCCAGAGACATTAAAAAAAAACGCTGGACAACTCCACGCGGTTGCGTTTGTTTTTTCAATTACATTTCGAGTCGATAAAGAAGATCTGTCCGTCATTCTTGCACCCACAAGAGAGACGTTTTTTTTTTATTTGTAGCTCTTTGTATTGTTTTTGTGCAATGAACGAATGTACTTTCTGTTTCATCAAATAGTTCGTGCTTTTGACAGTAGCGCGTGTGGCATTAATTACGAAGGTAGCTTCATAGAACTTACATATCAGTTTCGTTGCAGAAAACAATGAATGGATGCGTAAGTGCTACCTTTGATTTCGTAATATAAACTAAAATTAATTTTTAGTGGAGCGACTGAGTGATCCGCACGAAATTCGTGTTGCATTGAACTAATAAGGTGTAATGAAAGCATTTTACTGATAATCAGCAGTACGAATGTCACATAAAATTTATGAGATAGGTGTTCAATGTACTGAAACTGTGTTGTACTAAAAATTTACCAAAAGAGCGTAACAACCAACATGAATAATCAACAAGTTGTGATTCTGACATTTATTCGAAAAGTGATGCTAAGCATAGTGTTCAATCCCTTAAATAACGTATAAGGTCTAAATTTTGACTAATTCTCAATATTGAATTTCGCATAAAAGGGTTATCACACGTATGCACAAACCCACATTTGTTCTTCATTATCTACTATGATAGCTGAGGTCCATTTCAGTTATCCGTCTGACATCCTTTTCAACCATGCGACGATTCTACTTTTTTTTACTGTAAACAAGGGGTGTAACATTCAAGATGTTCGTACATAAAAAAAATAAAAATTAATAAAAAAAAAAAAAATAAAATATTATAGAAAAAAAAAAACACACACACCCGATAGAAATAAAATCTATAGAGATGGGGGGGTTTTGTTAACTCTATGTATTTATGGGTGGGGGGGTGCGCGTGGGGGGTGTACTGCGGGTTGGGGGGTTTTTCGGTGGTGTTGAGGTTGGGGGGGGGGGGGGGGGGGCGGGGGCGCCCCCCCGCCGCGCCGCCGACGGGGGGGGGGGGAAAAAATTGTACTGGAATGTTTTTTTTTGGTGTCCCAGGGGGGGGGGGGGTGGATTTGGTGGGGGGGGTTGGGTCCCCCCGCGATACATAGATGCAGAGAGAAAGGTGAGCATATAGCAAGAGAATGCACAAAACGGAGAGATGCATACTTTACAATCAGGAGGATGGAAATGACCATACACAGATAAAAAGAAACAATGAATTTTCTGCGTGATCTAATGCACATAAAGGGAATGCTAGATTTGGCAGAAAATAATGGGAGATTTCATGTAAATTTTAGCCTGATAACGCCTGAATCTAGCCTGTTGTATGAAAGAATGCAAACATTGTTGTATGACACATGCAAATTGCAAACAATTTCGTCGTTTACGCCTCCTTTGGCTTGAAATTAAACGAGGGGAAATTTTACGCGCTTGTTAAAATTCATTATTTTTTTCTGTGTATGGAAAGAAAAATAAAAAGAGGGAGGAGGGAGGCGGGCGGGCGCCCGCCAGAAAAGAAAAAACACAAGAAAAACACAAACGACCCACTCTGTGTCACTCGAAAACAGAAAAAAAAAAAAGAAAAGAAAAAAATAACGACACCGGTTTGGTTCCCCCCCCCACCAACAAAAATGAGGGGCGGGAGAGGAGAGGAGGTTGCTCTTCTTTTTTTTGGGAAAAAATCCCCTCAAAAAGTTTTTTTGTTGTTAAAAAAAAAAGTTGTACACAGTTTGAAAAAAAAAACATTTAATTTTCTGCATTATCTAATGCAAATGAAGGGAATGATAGTTTTGGCATAAATTAATTTGGAATAAATTAATGTAGATTTAAGCCAAATATCGCTGGTATCTCTGTTGCGTGGAAGATTGCAAACAATGTTGTATGCTGTATGAAAGATTGCAAACAATAACGTTATTTACGCCTGATTTGAGTTGAAATTAAACGTTGGGAAATATTACGCGTCTGGAAAAATTCATTTTTATTTTAGTTTTTAGGTAAAGGAAGCTCAGATCCATATTAAATTACCAGCATAGCTCTGAAAACCAAAAAAAAAATAAGACTTAACGCTGTGCCCGCTAGGTGGTTTTCAGTGATCGGAGGTGTGCTTTATTTGTCCAAAAATTCGGCCATATTACACAAAACTGTATAGAGCCGGATAGGAGGTGTGGGAAAGATGGGCATAAAGTGTAAGATTGTAAAAAATAATCAAAGTGTCTCATCTATGCCAACAGGAAAGCCAAGAATCACGTGACAGGAGGTCCAAAATGTCCGACCAACAAACAGCCGAGGGCTATTAAGTAACACAACTAAACCTCAACCACTGTGACACAGCACAGCAACTACTAGGCAGTATGTGAGGAGCGATTAAGCTATTTCTTCGGTATCATACCACATGCCTTCACAAGCGGGGATGCATACAAAGCAAAAACAGCGGCAATTTGGACGATGGGAAGAAACCCTCTTCAATAAGTTATGTACTGTGCAGAAGAAGGCTTCGTGATCGCCAAAATTAACGTACTTTTCATCTGTAGTTGTTACGCATCTCCACGATGGACGATAGAGCAGTTCAACCAGATGCTAGACAAGCTCAAAGAAGAGATTACCGATCGAAAACCATCGGCAAACGTACTTTTGCATATAAAAAGTAATAAACGATCCATAAAAAATTGAAAATCGTACCACGAAAAACGCATTTTTGACCCATAAGACTCTGGTGAATATCCATAAAAAATTTTAAATGATCCATAAAATACAGCAATGCGATCCATACTTTATAACAAATTTAGCAATAAAATATCAAAAATGTACCGCTTTATATCTAGGGCATGGTCGTTAAAAGTGTACGGATTACCCATAAACGTATTGCAATTTACACATAAAAGGTTCAATAACTTTCCTTAAACTTGTAAAATTGATCCATAGAATGTAACCTTTGTGCAATAAAATATATTCGCATGTTCCATAAATTATTTGAAATTTTCCATAAATAAATTGCCAATGATCCATAGAATGATGAATAATGAACCATAAGCTTATAATAATGATACATAGTAAATCAGTTTTGTTCGCTAAACCATATAGTATGATCCATAAATTATGCCTGCATTTTTCCAGGTTGGGGCACTTTTTTTGAATTTTGATCCTTAAAGATTGTAAAATTGATCTCCAACTGCGTTACTACTCAGATTTAGTTACATGTCCGTTCTTTCAGGTATCCGGATATAGTATTACTGCTAAAGAAGGATTGCGGAGTTTTTGCGTAGCCGTGTTGAGGATTGAAGAACTAAACGGTCGATGTTTCCGACATCCGAAGTGTTAACATAGCGTAGATTAGATTCCAGGCAAACGGCTGATTCAAGCATTTGCCCGGTATAATGCAAAAAGAGGATGTTTTTTTTAGTTTGGTCCGACGAGCGACAGCGAGTTGGACAGCAAGCGTCTGTCCCGCATAATTTAAATCAATTTTTTTTTTATCTTGATTATCGAGATTTTCAGCCTCGGGCTGATTCATTTCCCGTCGTAGTCACTCAAATACCTCTTTTGGGTATTTTTGTAACTTGTCCGGGGGTGAGATTTGAACTCGTGACTTTAGCGTGAGAGGTATGGATGTTAACCACTACGCCGGGGTCGCCCCCATTAAATCAAATTTTCTGAAACTACAGTTTAATCAAGTCATAAATTTGACCTGAAGTTCTTTATGTGCAGGAGAGCTCTTTACCAAATTTCTTGACAAACATGTGTCGCAGTTGCGAGAAGATCAAATAATGTTAAGTTCACAAAGTTGGTTTGTTATGAATCATTTTTTGAAGACTATGATTTGTTATACAAACTATTAGGGGCCCCTGGCAATTAATTTAAGGAACATTTACAATAATTAATAGATGATACGCACATATGTGACATTCTGTGGATCAATTTTGCAAGTTTAAGGAAAAATATTGAACCTTTTATGTATCATTTGCAATGTGTTAATGCGAAATCCGAAAATTTTTATATATTCTTCCCTTGATATAAAACGGTTAATTTTTTATATTCTATTGCTAAATTTTGTTAAATTGATCAAATTGATGAATTTTACGGATCATTTCTATTTTATTTTTTTGTGGGTTTTCACCAGAGTCTTATGGGTCAAAAATGCGTTTTTTATAGAACGATTTTCAATTTTTCATGGATCATTTCTTCAGTTTTAAGGGTGCAAAAATAGGGCTGCCGTAGTTCTTTACGTGCACGAATGCTCTTTACCAAATTAATTGGAAATCACATGTCACAGTTGCGGTCGTAAAAGAACGTGAGATCGCAAAAGTAAGTCAGCTTTTTGAAAATTGAAAATCTTCTCCAAAGTGATCCTTCTTTTACAGCAATATTTAAGTCTCATATATAAAAGAACGGACATTTTAATAAAGTTGAGTAGTAGCGCAGTCAAGGATCGATTTTCCCGTTGTTAAATTTAAAAAAAATTAAACCCAAAATTGGAATAATTCCGGCATAATTAATTAATTAATGGATCAATTATATTATTATAAATGCACAAAATTGATTTGCTATGGACCATATTTAGAAGTTTATGGTTCATTTTCAAACCTATTATGGATCATTGGCGATTTATTTATGGAATATTTTCAATAATTTATTTATCATGTGCGTATATTTTAGTTCACAAACGTTACATTCTAAGGATCAGTTTTACATGTTTAAGGAAAGTTATTGAACCTTTTATGGATAATTTGCAATATGTTTATGGGTAATCGGTACAATTTTATGGATCATAGCCTAGATATATAACGGTACATTTTTGACATTTTATTGCTAAAACTCACATAAAGTATGGATCACATTGTTGTATTTTATGGATCATTTTAATTTTGTTATGGATTTTCATCAGACTTTTATGGGTCAGAAATACGTTTTTTATGGAACGAATTTCAATTTTTCATGGATCATTTCTTCAGTTTAAAGGTGCAAACTTAGGGCTGCCAAAACCATCCGTCATCGCCAGTGACTTCAATGCTTGAGCGGTTCTAGTGGAGCAGCCGTCCAATCAACCCAAGGAGACATAGTCTACTAGAGGCCCTTGCAATTGTAGATTGTAGCAATGAAAATGACATCAGCACATACCGCAAGAGGGCTTGGAACCCTACACTTACTGCAGGGCGAATGATTCGTTGAGCGGAGGTGGAAAACTGCGAACTTAGACAAGAACGTGTTCGTAGAGGGCATCCTCTTGAACCTGACTGTGGACGAATTGATAGCAGCTCTTAAAAAGGCGTGCGATGTAACCATACCATGGAATGGGAAAGCGAGAAACGGTCGACGCATGGTGGAATACGATTATTGCCGATCTATGTGAAAATTGCCTCCGTGCCAGTAGACGAAGTCAGAGGGCTTGCAATTCTAGTACGAACTAGATTTGAGTTCGGACGCACTGCAGTTTTACTGCACTCTTATATATACTTTAATATAAAATTTGGACTATTTCATAAATTTAATTGGTGATTGATTAACTGACCTACGCGTGAACCCCACACAAGCCGCTTAAAGTAATTTTTTACCCGGCTACGCAACTGCACTCGAAGTGTGCAAGTGATGAATAAAAAAACTGTGCACAAATTTTCAATCCTTTCGTATGGCACCTGCTAGCAAACCTTTCACGCAGCTTGTTTATAAACCCAACACAATCACGATGATTTATTGCGGACTTTCATGTTACCCCTCTGTTCAAACTGCCGGGAAGATTACTTGACTGAACTCAACCTGAAGGCTCTGACAGCAGTTTTGAGAAGTATTACAAGAAGAAATACATTAGAAGTAAACCACAATTACCTCTGGACAAAAACTTTTGGCAGCACAACTTGTGCAATCTATCCGGCCTAGATAATAGAGCGACGTTTATTAACTTCAAAAAGGGATACCATCAACACTTATCGAAAAAAAACCACTTGAACTGCAACAACAATAACAAAACCGAGCTTTGAAAACCGGTACGAACTGAACACATTAAGATCACCAATTTTACGTTTCGCGGTGCGACTACGTGACCCCAAAATCAGAGAGTGGTCGTTGTCTCCACTTTAACGCTTGCGTAGTTAAGCAGGAAGGAGATATACTAACGCTAGATGGTTCAGCCTGCTGGAAGACGAACTCGTTACTGTAGCAAAACGATTGAAAGTGAAAAAAGCCACCCGGAAGGAGTCCCCAATAGGAAACTATTGTAGACCATCATACTCAACAGGTTGATGTGAACATGGAATCCAGGAAGGGAGGGTTACGGTGGATGCAACTCGGACGGTGATCGAGGAAGGTGAGAAGTCATCGAGGCAGAAACCGAAAAGCGATCGATATTGCGTTGTGATAACGTTTGATGTCAAACGCTTTTAATAGCTAGCTATTAAGTTCGTCACTAATTGTTTCGGACTATGCAGATCTAGTTCCAACATCATGTCTTGGTTTACGAGACAAACATGGGACTTTCTGACAACATTTCTGACTGGTTATAGCTGGATTAGACAGGATCTTTTTCGGTTCGAGCATGCCAGCTCTAAGCGTGGAAAACATCGTGCTGCAAATGTGCTGTGAAAATATCATATGGATTGACCGCCAGCGTGGATTCATCAGCCTTATTGGTGGAGTTAAAACATGAATGAAGAGCAGACCAGTGAGCAAGCATCGCCAGATACAGTAAAGAGCATAATCAGTCCATGAGCACATAGTTCCTCCACTCTCCCCCACGATAGTAGTCGCAGCACTGTAATCCGAGTGGTTGAGGCAAAAGGAGAAAATGAGAAGCGATTTTTAGTGGATAGGCCTTTCATAATGAAAATAACGCACACGCAGACAAACATGTGCTCAGTTCGTTGAGTTCACTTGATTGGTATTCAAGACTCATCCACCGTGCTTCATTTTCGTTAATAACCCCCTCTCTCCAACCCCCTTTTTTCATCATCGTAATTATCAGCCTCGTGACATTGGTGTTAGAGGTATGGATGTTAACCACTACGTGGGGGTCGCCTCTTTTCTAGCGCTTTTCTGTTTATACTACAAGTGCTTAGTCGAAAAAGGGTTTGAAGGAAGAACAGGTTCATAAACGCCATACCTCTCACGCTAAAATCGAAATCTCACCCCGGACAAGTTACGGAATTACCCAAAGATGTGTTTGAGTGACTACGATGCGAGATGAACCAGCTCAAGGATAAAAATCTCAATAATCAAGAAACAAAAATAATAATAAAATAACAGGTTCGAAAAGCTATTGTGTGCAATGCAGCAATGAAAATCTCGATCAGGAAATTGGCTCAAATGTTTGATGAAGAATGATGTGAAGGTGAAACAAATCTTACGGAGGAAGCCTGATCTTTCAGTACGTAACGCTGTCTGGAAAAATAAGATGACGCCTACTTTCATGCATACTTCGAAGCATCGACAAAGAATGAAGCCATTCATGGTGAATCCTGTGCCAAATTGCAATAATAAACAGAATGTGACGGTCAAATTATGTGCTCAAAGTTGTATCGCGAATATCTGACGAAATTTCCCTGCGTGTTTATGGACGATGAAATATGTCTTTGAAGACTTTCAAACAACTTTGAAGAATAAAACCAAGTTTCTCAAAAAAAAAAAAAAAAAAAATCAAGTTTGGTAGGCTAGCTAATCAAGCTAGCAAACGTTTCATAACAACCGCTGCGGTAAATAAGGATGTTTTGAAATGGTGTGAAGCAAATGGGGTCGAAGTTGTAAAAGCGGCTAAATCGGTAGCAGAGAAGTCTGCACTGTCCCTCAAGACTGGGATAAATTCAAAAGTTCGCTAGATTATCATGCAACCCAATAAAGTATTTTCAATGATCAACGTTGAATAAATAAATGATTTAATAACAATCTTTCTTCATTCCAAAACATATGAGTCCAGATTTTTTCGCGAAAAAACCTCACGCCCTCTCTGATAATAAAGCAACACAGTATAAACTAGTTTTATCAAACATCATTTATTAAGAGCAGCCTTTCAAACATCAATGATGTATAGGCATCATTGTAGATCTCACAGTAAAAGCTCGGAAAGAACCACAATAAGCTATACAAGATTAATCATTGCTTCTTGTGATGTGGTGCAATATTCACACAACCGGATCTCATTCTTCTCAGGAGAAATGGCCAGCAAATCAGTAAAATAGAAAGATCTCACCGGGATGATAAGTAACAAGCCAGCACCTTTATAACACACAACTTATAGGCAATTCAAATACAATTTCAAGACTCTATGAAGCTCCAACCACAGTACTATGTAACACACGTGACGTTTGTTATGTACGTCCATTGATTTATGGTTTATTCTACATCACAAAAAAAATAACACCTAAACTTAAAATCTTATTATTTAGCATTTCAAGCTTATTGCTTTCACAATTAGCTTATTGTTTGCTCTCAACTTAGTGTTCTAAATGCACTTCCACAGTTATTAATTGAGAGCTTTCGATGCCAAGTACCATTTTTTTGCATTAGTATGATTGTGTGGCAAGTACAATCATACCCTATGCCCAGGGAGTCGAGAAATTTTCCTTTACGAAATATTCCTAGACCAGACCGGGGATCGAACCCAGCCACCTCCAGGGAGGGCCCATGAACTTAAAATCACTGGACGGCTCACGAAAACCCAACTGTTCGTAGGCACAGCTTGCAGCGGGCATGTAGAATAACGCTATATTTTTCTGACTTAATGCATGATTTGTTACATTAAGGCTGTATCCCAATTCACAAATAAATTTTAATTTTCACTCAAACTTGACAGATAGAAAATAATAGATTAAGTCTGCTATTCGAGCTAACTTATTTCTAACAGACAGGAACTCAATTTTGACAGACACCTCATCGAAAGTTTGTTGATCAATCAATCAAACAAATCGATTATTTTCCATGGGGGCGACCCCGGTGTAGTGGTTAGCATCCATACCTCTCACGCCAAAGTCACGAGTTCGAATCTCACCCCCGGACGAGTTACGAAAATGCCCAAAAGGTATTTGAGTGTCTACGACGGAAGATGAACCAGCCCAAGGCTAAAAATCCCGATAATAGAGGAAAAAAAATTCAATCCATTTCACATAACTTTTTGTGATGCCGAACAGAGTAGCTTTGTGTTTGTTTAGCTCATAAAAATTATTAATTTAACGTGTGAAAAGTGTTGTGATTTGCGAAATAAATGTTCTAACGCCATCCATAGTGTTCTCGTGATCAGGCTAAGTACAACAACAGTTGCTATAGCAGCTTGTTCTCATTAAATTTTAATTTGATTGGTCGATCACCCGGCGCCCCGAGAGATCATTGCTGTGTTATTTTTTTGCCTTGTCTTTTTACTTTCGGTTAGGTCGTTGGCTGTTTGGTAGCGTAGACGGATAATGTGTTTTGAGCCTATTGCTTGACAATGGCTTGTTGTTGGTCATGCAATGAGTGAATGGTTGTGGCTGATCTCCCGTTAACCTGTGTGGGTAAGTGCGCGCGTGTATTTCATTACAAGTGTACACCACTTACAAAAGGTACGGCGAAGTTTTTTTTGTGACCGATAACGAAATCTTTGCTTTAAATGTATGGATTGTCTATCAGACCAGTATTGTGGTGGGCAGGAAGATGCGATCTCGGCCGCCAAGAGGATGGAGGAAGGGATGAAAACACTCTCGAACTCGATCACTGGCATGCGAGAACAAATTTCTGCCCAAATAGACGACGCGTTGAAAAACGGGTTGGAACAGTTGAGACAAAATGTGTGTGGGTTTTTTGAAAAATTAATGTGTGAGAAATTCGATGCAATGAAAAATTCAGTTTTGGAAATTAATGCGCAGAAAAGTTTAGCTGTAAAGAATTATGCCCGAGCGCGGTCTGTGACGATTCATTCTGAATCCGATCCGATGCAAACTGGCAAAAAACGTAAAATACAAATTAGCGATGGTGATGATGTTTTCCAAGAAATCGCAACTTTTGCGGATGTCGTCAAAAGAAGTAATGAAAATGTCAATAAAAAATGTAAACAAAATAGTAATAGTAAATTGAACGGTAGTAAACTAAGCAATCGTCAGGCTGGTCCGGTTATTGTGATCAAACCAAAAGAGCCCAACAAACATCAGTGTCGAATAACTGCTTGTTCAAACAAATTTGGAGAAGTTATTCAGCTTGCTAGAAGAAAAAGCTGAACAACTTCTCCAAATTTGATTGAACAAACCGTTATTCAACATCGATGTTTGTTGGGAGTCCAAACAAGCTTGCGATGATATTCGCAATTTTTTTGAAACAAATTTAGATCCAAAAACACAAGATTAGACATTTTAGGAATGGAAAAGATGGCGCCATTATTGTTGAATGTGCCATCGGAGCTAATGTAACGAATGTGAAAAATGGTATTGAAAGCAATCTGGGAGAAAACTATAGTGTTTTCATAGACTATTTGAAAAGTCAAAATAAAGACATCGAAATAAAAGATGTAAAAGTAGTAAGAATGTACGAAAATCCACGGTTCATTTACAGCAAGTTTAGGCGGTAATTGAAGTCGATTTGAGTACTTACAATTGTATGGTACAGGCAAAGGAGGTAAATGTAGATTTTGATCGGTGCTTTGTGTATCCTGACATTAATGTGCTGAGATGCTTCAAATGTGGAGAATTTGGACACAGGAGCATGGATTGCAAAAACTGTGATACGTGCTCTAGGTGTAGCCAAAAACACAAGAAATCGGAGTGCACGTCAACTGTATTGAAGTGTGTCAATTGTTTGAAAATGAATAAAGAACATAAAATGAACTTGGACGTCAACCATGCCGCATTTAGCTCTCAATGTTTGGTGTATAAGAGAATTTTTGATCAAAAGGAAAGCAGCTTACGTTTCAATAAATAGCAACCATGATCCAGGAAGAATGGTAATCAATTCGATTTTTTGTATTTTAATATTGCGGGGTTGTCAACAAAGTACGTAGCATAACGACAGATCGTTGAAAAATAAACAACCACTTTTGGTTTTATTAGTAGAAACTCACATTGTTGAAATTGAAGCCTTTGATCAGTATTGCATTCCGTGATATGATGTTACTGCTTGTTTATCACATTCTAGACATACTGGCGGTGTTGCTATTTACGTCAAAGAATCAGTTCAATTCAATCTTCGCCTCAACGAAGTGGTTGATGGTAACTGGTTCTTGGGCATAACAGTTGTACGTGGCATGAAGATGGGTAATTATGGTGTTTTGTATCATTCTTCCAGTTCTAGTGACCAGCGTTTTATTGACATTTTAGAGAACTGGCTTGAGGTATTTCTTGATTCTAGAAAATTAAATATATTGGCTGGTGACTTTAATATTAATTGGCGTGATAATAATAGTAATTCCAGGCACAGTAGAACTTTGATTGATCATGTTTATCATAATCTTGATTCTATTTGTTCAGTTGTCGATACTGGTTTGAAAATAACCGATCATGAGCCCGTAGGGATTAACGTAATTGAGAATAACTTAAATAATAGCGAAGCTTTTGTGAAATTGAAGTGCTGGAGGAAATATTCAAAACATGCTGTTTCTAACCTTGTTGAGAGAAGCGTGGATTTTCCAATCGCGACCGGTAGTTTAGACGAGTCTGCAGCTGTTCTAACAAATTTTTTTTTTTTTCTTAATTATCGAGATTTTCAGCATGGAGCTGGTTCATCTCCAGTTGTAGTCACTCAAACACCTTTGGGCATTTTCGCAACTTGTCCGGTGGTGAGATTCGAACTCGTGACTTTGGCGTGAGAGGTATGGATGTTAACCACAACGCCGGGGTCACCCCCATCTTACAAATACTTTGAAAACGTGTAAAAATCAACTAGTTGAACAAAAATTTGTTTCTTTGAAGAACTCGAACAGCTGGTACAATCCGGTTCTTTTGCATCTTAAACGCAAGAGGGATTAATGGTACACCAAATTTTGTAGATCTTTTAGTGATAATCATTGGAATAAGTACACAAACGCGCGGTATAAATATTCGCAATCCATTAAAAAAAAAACTCGTTGTGAATATATACAGAAATAAAATTTATCAGCATCAAAACAATACCAAAGAGTTATGGAATATTTTGAAATCTTTATTAAAACCTAGCAATTGCAAACCGCGATCCATTACTTTTGACGGCACAATAGAACAGTCTGAGCAAGCAATTGCATATAGGTTTAATGATTATTTCGTCAATAGTGTTTCACTTATCAATCAATCTATTGAATATCTATTGATGAAATAGAGCAGCCAGTTAATAGTAATTGCAGATTTGAAGGTTTTCACCCCATCCCAATAGATGAACTAAGAAATATTTGCTGTTCATTAGGAAAATCGCCTGGAGTAGATAATGTTAATGCTGGAGTTATACAAGATTGCCTTCATGTCATTGGTTTTATTTTACAGGACCTTATTAATGAATCATTACAAACTGGGCACGTGCCTGAAGCGTGGAAAGAATCGTTGGTTGTTCCGATACAAAAGGTTGCTGGAACGATTAAAGTCGAAGAGTTTCGTCCTACCAACATGCTGCACACATTAGAGACAATTTTAGAACTTGTTGTGAAAGGCCAGTTGCTAGAATATTTAAATAGTAATTCTATGTTGATACCGGAACAATCTGGCTACTGAGAAGGCCATTCTTGTGAAACCGCGTTGAATTTAGTATTAGCAAAATGGAAAGATAACTTAGAGAGTAAAGATACAATTGTTGCTGTTTTTTTTGGATCTGAAACGCGCTTTTGAAACAATTTCTAGGCCCTTGTTGTTGAAAACAATAAAGCGCTTTGGAATTTAGAGTACTGCATACAGATGGTTTGAAATCTATTTGTCTGACAGAGCTCAACGGACTGTTTTTAATGATTCTGTTTCCAGTCCCGTGGGGAATGATCTTGGAGTGCCCCAGGGAAGTGTATTAGGGCCCCTTTTGTTCATTATGTATATTAATGACATGCGACGTGTTTTACGATATTGTGACATTAATCTGTTTGCAGACGACACAGTGTTATTCATTGCGGCTAAGGATTTAAATGAAGCCGTTTCCTATTTGAACGAAGATTTACGTTTTCTAATGGTTGAAATGTAAGCAATTGAAATTGAATATAAACAAAACTAAATGTATGGTAATTTCACAGAATCGAATAAATGAGGATTTCTCAGTTACGATTGATGATCGCGTTCGGGAGATTAAATATCTTGGCGTGATTATTGATGACAAGCTAAAGTTCAATGCTCACATTGACAATGTCATTATGAAAATTGCCAAGAAGTATGGAATTCTATGCCTATTGAAAAACGATTTAACTACTTGCAGTAAAATACAGCTATACAAATCAATTATCTCTTCTCATTTGGACTTTTGCCTTTCCATTTTAGTTTTGGCCAATCATACACAAATACTGAGGCTACAGCGTTTGCAGAATAAAATAATGCGTTTGATTTTAAGATATTACCGATTCACTTCCTCGACTTTTATGTTAGACGCGTTGCCATGGTTATTGGTGAAGCAGAGAATTGTATATTTGACTATGGTGTTCATTTTTAAAGTAGTTAATGGTTTGCTGCCTCGATATTTGTGTGATCGAATTGAAAGAGGAAGTGATATTCATAGATATAAAGAATGTGCACACCAAAAAGTAGTCGTCGGAAATGCCCTAATGCAGTCTTCTCCGTGTACGTTTTGCTAATCCGATCACTACTACATGAATATTAATGTATGTGTGCTATGATGAAGACGTCGTTTGGCTACAGTAACCTTTATTCAGTAAAATGGCGTCGAATCAAGAACGTGTGCGCGAAGCAATTTTGCACAAAAGAGTGAAAAATCTAGATATGTCGCACGGCGATATTGCCAAGTCATTAAAAATCGCAAAATCGACGGTTACTAAAGTGCTAAAAAACTTTCAGCAGCGCTTAACTTTAAAGAGAAAGGTCGGTTCCGGAGGTAACCATGATTCTCGTTTCGTCGCGGAGAGGAAGAAAGTGATTAAAGAATTTAAGAAGAAACCGAATATCTCCGTTCGTGATGTGGCGAAAAAAGTGAAAATGTCTCCATCGTTCGTCCAGAAAGTGAAGAAAAGTGCAGGCTTGAAATCATTCAAAGTAGGTGTTGCTCCAAATCGTAACGACAGCCAGAACAAGAGCGCAAAATCTCGATCGAGAAAATTATATGACGCTATGCTGAAGGAATACGACTGCATAATATTGGACGACGAAACATATTGCAAAGCTGACTTTAAGCAGATACCGGGACTACAGTTTTATACCTCGTTGCAAAGAAGAAATGTTGCTGATCGTTTTAAGCAAAAAAAAATGTCGAAGTTCCCAAAAAAATACCTCGTATGGCAGGCAATATGTGGATGCGGTCTCAGAAGCAACATCTTCATCACCTGACCTGGCATCTTGCCACTATGGAAAACTGGCTAAGGATTGGTACATTGCTAATGGTGTAAATATTGTCCCAAATTATTGCAATCCGCCAGAACTCCGTCCGATCGAAAAGTATTGGGCTCTGGTCAAGAGGAATCTTCGAAAAACGAATAGCGTAGCAATTGATGAGAAAAGCTTCAGGCGTAACTGGCAGAAAGCTGCATAATTGGTGACGGATGACACTATGCAAAAACTGATGGAAGGTGTCAAACGAAAGGTGGGGGCATTTGGATATAACAGGTCAAATTGACTTAACTGTATATGTTTTATATTTGTATTTTTATGAAGTCTTAAATAAATGATTTACTCATATTTTCCATTTAATACCACTAATTTCCCGTTGACTACTTTTTGGTGTGCACATTCTTTAATACTAGAAACGCGGATGAAATAAGAACACTGAATTTCTTGACATGTGCTTCACAGAACTCATTATATTTTAAAGGAATAAATGTTTTCAATTCGATGCCAAGACACATTAAACGTGCACCAACACTTTTAGAATTTAAAAGACAATGTATTTCACACGTTAAAACTGTATGCTAAACCGTGAGCGAAATTTTTAATCATATATGAAGATTGTTACTAACGATTTTTTCACTGTTATAAAACGGATTGTTTTGTGTGGACTATTTCTTGTACGCTTATGTCCCTTGCGCTGAACTGGCCGGCTTGACGTGCCGCAAGGGCTCAGTAGGGATCAAGACCCGAAGCTAAGAGTCAGTTCCATTGTGGTTATATCACATTTATTAGCAGAGCAGCACATCGAAATTTTAGGTTCATTATTCTTTATATGCTATACAATTTCAGATCATCCATGGATATCCCAAGTTTTGTAAAATAATTTAAAATCAATTTTTTTTTCTGGTGGCTATGATACATTATCTAAGCTTTCAGGTTCATGGTGGATGTGCGGGTCCGTATACAATTGCAACAGGACCACAATCTGCAGACACGTAAATACAAATGAAATTATTATCGTTTTATATTATAACATCCATTCACTACATTTTGTATGCTTTTTTATAAGTCATTTTCAGCTTTGCATTTATGCATCCTTGTCAGTTATAGCTCATCTAACCTACGTTATGTATTTGAAAAGATAGGAAGGTTTTTATTTTTTTTTTTTTTAGAAAGGATCATATTCGAAAAATTCTACTTAAAACAGCATTTTCCTGCTTCATCAGAAATATATATTAATTCAAAACCTAACAGTTTACAATCATTCATTTCCTATTTCACAGACATGAGGAATCATTTATGGGTGTACAAGAGCTATAGAGAAATTCAATTTCCTATTTTTTTATTTTAGTTTTATTAAGATTCAGTTTTTAGATTCATACTCACCTGAAATTTATTTCGCCTTACTATTAGCTGTCTTCAGTTTTTCTAATATTATTATGATATTTATACATATCTAATTTTTATTTTCAGTAACATACCAGTAGATGTCATATATATCTTGTACCTACGCTTTTATTGTGAAAACAAATTCTAATCTTAGTAAATATTATTTCAATAGAAACTGCAACAGTCTTTCGATGAGTGGTCAGATTAGTTACAGATATATGTATTCTACTATAGTTTACTGGCTTGCTGGTATTGTTATTTTAAATTTTAACGTCAGTTTATTATTTTATGTTGTGATATTAAATGATGTGACATAATTGCATTTAAATTCATTTCATTAAAATCGCTATTTCCAATGAGACTCACTACATAAATTATTGCAAGGAAATGGAACAACACATCGAAATTTTAGGTTTACTATTCTATTGCTATATAATTTCAGACTATCCATGGATATTCCAAGTTTGATGAGATAATTATAAATCAATTTTTTTTCTCGCAGCTTCATTGTCTAAACTTTCAGGTCCACAAATGGAATTGTTATTTTCATTCTTATATTTATTCACTATATTATTTGTCATTATAATATTCATTCGCTATATTTATTATACTTATAATATTAATTCACTATATTTTAAACATTACTATATGACATTAAATATAATATGCATTCGCTATATTTATTAAAATTATAATATTAATTCGCTATATTTTATACATTACTATATGACATTAAATATATATTGGGAAGGGAGGGAGCATCAGGGTATCACTCAAGCTGGAATTGGACAATGGAGTGGTATGACAACCGGCGTCTAGGAGGGAACAAACAGTATCATTTTCTTTATCCTACCGATTCGATTGTGGTGCTGTGAATTCTACTCCAACAGTTTCAGTGAAAGTGACGCGCCCTTCTTAACAAGCCATCCCGTAGAAAGCTTAATAAGTATTGCGAATTGGGTTATTCGAGTTGTTGGATCGTATCGTTGGAAGGAGATTCTTATGTTCCCGCGGGTTTCGCGTAAGTGTCTCTGCTTACGGGTCCGCCCCACCGTTTTTGGCCCTTCATACAGCGTTACTGTGAATGCAAACCGGTAACTCAATTTGATCTTGCTGTTAAGTGGAGCTGCATACATGACAAGGTCTTAGAAGGGATGGTGGCTACCTTACATACATACATACACTATTTCTTGTACGCTTATGTTGCTTTTCTTTGTTTTAAAAAATTTAGATTATATTTTGACGAAGTTCCTTACAAACGGATTACAATGAGTTGGCAATTTTCTTTTTCCATATTTTTTTTCTCACTTTATCAGCACTACAAACTATTTTGTTCGTCACGGTGATGATGATGAAAATTTGCTTCATGTTGTTATAGTTAAAAAAAATAAAGAAAGTATCCAAAAAAAGTTTGAGCCCCGCGCGCGTTATACAGGTATAAAAGACTTCGTTTTGAATTTATAAAAAAAAATTGGCCTTTGGTGCTTGAGAAGATACCATTAAATAATAGGGGGTTGTCTGGCTGATTGTCGGGGAGTTCCTGAATTCTGTTGTGGTTAAAAGTAAAAGTTTGACTAGGGCCGGTCCAGGATTTTTTCGGTTTGGAAATTTTCTCGATCTCCCTGGTTGGGAATATCCTTGGTCAGATCAAAACTAAGCTGGTGGCTCCATTAATATTGGAACCGCATTGACTCTATAGCGGGCAGGATCGGATATTGGCTTGTCTTCTGATAATGTCCTTATACGGGATTCTGTGATTTGAATTGTATGTAATAGGATTTCCTGGTAGCTGGGAATACTTGCGAACATTTGTGGTTGACATCAATAGCTTTTCACAATCATATTGTTAGTCATTATGCAACTGATTATTCAGTAACGACAATAAGGTTATACCACACTACTGTATGATGAAAAGCAAGTTAAATTCGATATCAAATTTAGGTTTCATTATGCTTAATCTTTTCTTAGCGGAAGGTTGTACTGTTTTCATTGCCCGGGAAAAATTTCAAGTGAAATACTTGCTAACAATTGGAAAAAAAAGGTACAGTAGGGTGACTTTTTGGTTCGCTCTGATAGCACGATCAGTTTAAAATTTGATCTCACATGCATATTATTTGGTATCAATTTTGATACTTCAACCGTATTAATCATTCGTGACATCACAACATCATATTTTATATTCAAATTGAACTCAATCTCAACTCGGTGCTGCCTTACTCCTGTGGTGAACCAGCCAAAGGCGAATCACCTGAATAAGTAACTAAAAAGTAATGATGAATCGAAATCACTAAAATATATTCTTGCAATTTGGAAACATACTCGTGATAGACCTTTTCCAAACTTTTGAAATTTCCACTATTCAAGTTTCAAAATAGTGTTCCATTAAAACTGCTCTTACTTCAAACAAATGTTACCGTAAGTTATCTGATTTTCAGGATTTCAGAAAATTTCAATACACCTCCAAAATAGATACAGTTCATAGATTATCTCTGAAGTATACGTATATTTGTATATTTATATACTTTCCGACATTCGAACTCTAAAGAGTTCATATAAATACCATACATATCGTTTTCAAAAGTATTGTTTGTTCATGCGCACTTGAAGTTAGATGTAGATGTTGTAAAACAAGAAAAAAGAATGGCTTCTTCGCGATGAGAATTGCGAATTTTTCAAATATATTATGAAAGAAATATAATTAATAATAAGAGACCATATTCATGTTCTTCTTATTATACTTTTACAATAAGATTATTGCTGGCTCCTTTCTTAGTATTGTGATTGTTATTAATTGAAGTCAAGATATCTTATAACCTGAAACTTTACCTCGACTGGGCTGGGAATCGAACCAACCGTCCTGGCTTCGTAACACCGTGCCTTTACTGACTAGCCCATCTGAGACACGATAAAAAATTACATTACGTGTAGAGATTTCGTGCATCAAATGTGAAGATACCAAGAGAGTTAAAAAGTACTTTTATCTCATACATCGCACCGTTTGTAGTAAATACTGAGCTACTAATCGAATACCATTTTTGCGGTAAATTACAAAATACAGGAGGCAATATATGACGAAAATTATTATGGCCAGTCATGCGATGGGCAAATTCAAGTCTCTTTAATATTTTAGCAAAATTACAATTAACTTTTCCTTTTATTGTTTTGTGCTTCATAATCTTTGTGGCATAACCGCTAGCGCTATCCTGCAACTTCAGGACCACTACTGTATGGACAAGCTACTCTAATTCTAAAACATAATATGTATTTCCGTAACTGGGGAGCAATATTGATTTTCATAAAGGAGTTGTGGCGCATGTGCAATACTTCACTTTTAAATTTTCGTTTATATTCAAGTAAACGGAAACTAATGAGAAATAGAAGAAGGCGTGTCAAGTCGCCGCCCAATGCTTTTATTTTTACAATGTAATATGTTATTTTATAGATGCGTCATTAATACGATTCGGATGATGTCTCTTCCTCTTAACCATCACGACATGCATTCTACTTAAAAGGTTAAACTAACGAATCTTAATTTGTATACTCGTATTATGTGTTGCTTAAGTATGTTTCTCACTTCAATTAGTGTTGTACTCATTCAGATCGAATAACTGAACCAATATACGAAGGGCGCGCAATAAACTTTAATTCCGAGATTGTATAAAAAAGCTTATTACATTAAAAACAGCTGTAAGTATTTCAATCGCAGTTCTTTCTTCAACTTCCATTAATTGCAGTTGTAAATTTATAGTTGAACAATATTCATAAAATTCTTTTATTTATTTATTTAGCCAAACAATGCAAAATACAATGTTTAAATTTAACATGTACGCGTATGCAAGCAACACAAGTAAGGACCGGTTCACAAACCACGTAGACTCATTTTTGAAAATCTCAGACCCCCCCTCACCCCCCCCCTCGTAGACTTTTCTCCATACAATTTTTTGAAATTTTGTATGGAGCGTACACTTTTGCCACCCAACCCCATCCCCCCAGAAAAGTCTACGTGGTTTATGAATAACCCCTGAGGTATCATTCATTAGTAAAGAACCGCTGAAAGAAGGAGGGGCGTTATAGTATATTCAGTTATAAAAGGTTTTTATTTAAAGGGTCTTAAATTAAAAAAAGGGTTTTCAGACATCAGCGATTCAAAAAGAATGAAACTTGATTAATTTTCGCATTGCGTGATTTGAACACGTCTTCGAAACACCAAGCTTGTTAACTACCCGGTAACAGCTTCCTATCAAGATTTTTCTTCAAAATTCCATAATTTACGATACTCAATTTCACTTCCAGGATGCTTGTCGAAAAAAGTACCCACTACGCACTTTCTGTGAAATCTGTTTTCACCCTTGATCACATCCATGTTATGCTGATCGTTATTTTATCGAGTAAAGCGATAAAAGTTTAATCAAAACTCGTGAAACACTAGTATGGAAAAAAAAATCATTTTGCATTTTTATAGCTAACTAAACACAATAAAAAAAAATTAAAACTACATTACATTACATGTACCATGTTAATTTGCGTCTGCAATTTCAAAGTGTATTATCAATTATTTTAACAAATATTTTGAAATGTGCTATGTCCATTATTACATCTTATAATGACGCTCTTAAGATAATAATGCTAACGACATCAACAACTCACAAGCGTGACCAAAACGGACTTACTTTTTTAATGTTTTTTTTTTTTTTTAATTTTTGGTCCAGTTTCAGTTCTTGATGAAAATGTCAACCAAGTTAACAAAAAAATACTTGGCTCTATTATTAATGATCGATTTTGAATATGTTACTTTTTTTATTCAAAGTCTGTTGAATCATGTTCGTCACTCAAGGAAAAATAAAAATCTCTATTCTCTTTCACTTTTGGTTAGTTAGTGGTGTTTATAATGTTTTATAGTTTCACTTATGTATTTTACATTTTCCAATATTTTATATTGTTTAAATCACCTTTTTCCATTGCGACGTCTCCGTTTCGTGGCATATACCGTTCCGAGTTGACTCATAATGGTTCAATATATAATTTTCAAGTTAATTTAACGTTGTTTTGTGATTTTCACAAAATTTATCAATTTATGCACTTCAATTAGCGAAAACGATATCCTTTCACTGCTTCACAACTATCTTAATAATTGTTTTACTATGCTTCACTGTACTACTGTATTCGTTGACCAAATAAGCTATTCATACTCCAAACCACATAAATAAAAATCAATTGCAAAAATAAATACACTACACAATACACATATACAAAAATGTATGCCTCCGGTTATATCTACATATATCCCAATGTACACTGGGTTAGTTGAATCAATAAACAGGTGTATGAGTTACCGAGGAACGCGCCGCGGAAAAACATTTGCAACTAACCTCTCAGACACCGAACGCGAACTAAAACAAGGTAAATGAAACAATGCAGTGGAACAATCATTGGCCACTAAGGTTATACCCCACACAGAAAAGCATAAACGATAGAGAAAGACAACCCTACCTACCAATTGGCGTGAGTAGAACTTTTTTTTAACGTACTATGTTCACACCAATGGTAAAGGCCGTTTAAAAATGTTGTGCTAAATGCAATTGTTGCATCTTTTCTGTTCCATCATTAATGAGAGTGAGTGTGGCAAACAGGTAAGAGGACAGAAAAAGATAAGCAACGGAAACAGAAAGAGAGAGTTATATTCGGCGGCCTTTCAAGAGAGAGAAAATATGGGCGTTGCCATTGCGCGAGCAATGTTGAATTGTAGGCAAAATTTTACAAGGTATGAATGAAAACATATAAAGATGAAAATGACTTGAATAGTATTGGTGCAATCTTGCTTCTATTTCTGTGATTGGTGATCTTGAAGGGTCCAAATCGTTGTAATACAGTGCTTGAATGGAAATAAAAATCGGACACGCCTAGCATCATAAGAAGGAGAATGTCCTAATTATTAAAAATGAATTTAATTGAAGAATTTGTACCAGCTTTGAAACAAAAAATAACACATTTATCAGAAACCCGCTGAAACCATGTATACAAGCTGGAGGTAAATATATATATATATATATATCTTTATATATGCAGCGATTCTACGGGAAAAGAATACAGTTGAAAAAAAAAGTTGTCCGATTTTGCTCAAAATCGCTTGGCATGTTCTTCGTCGAAAATAATA
This sequence comes from Aedes koreicus, assembly GCA_024533555.2. Lineage (NCBI taxonomy): Eukaryota > Metazoa > Arthropoda > Insecta > Diptera > Culicidae > Aedes > Aedes koreicus. Next base: position 43,990 of record JAHHFK020002505.1, on the reverse strand, counting down.
AGACCCGTATTTTTTTATTTATTTTTTAGGATGACCATGTTCGATATAGGGTTACCAGAAAAATCGACATTTTTCAAAAAAATTTATTTTAAAAAATCATAACTTCTGAACCACTGGGTCGATTTGCAATGTCTTTCTATGAATAGAGAGCATTATTTCTAGTTTTTATTAAAAATATTGATTAAAATAATAAATGTACTCAAATTTGCTAAAATGGTCAAAGTATTGGTTTTTTATGATTTTCAAAATGTTGGACAACAACGACTATTTATTTTTATATTTTTTTATCAAAATTCAAACATTTTTACATAACATATCAAAAAATCTTAAATGTTCATCGAGCCGTTTTTGAGTTAAATTTTTTTGAAAATTTCAAGTTTCTTGCCCATACACACATGGAATGAGCATCATTTTCCAAATTTGGCAACAAGCGCTGTCTGAGAGAATCTTGGGAGGTCGGAATTGGCCACAGGGACGGGATTGGACCAGGCTCCGCTATATTAAGGAATTGGAGCTCAAATCTCAAAGCTTTAGACTACAAGCAAGGGTTTTCTCAGATTACCTTCAATTAAAACTCAGCATTTAATTTAATTATTTAATGATTTTGATTTTGCATATTTCTTCAAAAAAAAATATTACATAGCAAAATTCTTACAATTTAACGCACTTTTCTTCATCTGAAAACGAAAACCGTTTCACGATAATGTAATTTTCACTTTGTGGCTTAAAGTAATGAAACGATTGTGTCCCAGAGATTTGTTTTACACGAGTATAACGGTTCTTTATTTTCTTTTCCATTGCATTGTAATCTTTTTCCGAGAAAAACTCGTAATATATTTTGGAATCTACTTTAGAAACAGCCCAAGAGTAAAGTTCGTATGCAGTTGTAATATGATGGCCTTGTAAACTTGCTTTTGAAGCGTTTCGCTTTAGAACACCTCCTAAAGCGTCACAAGGCCCTTTTCCATGGCAAGTGGCAAAAAAGTTCCACTCTGCATTAAGACCGAAGTCCTTGTACATGTGGCACAAATTGAAAGCAGTCATCTTATTTTTGTATTGACTGCCTGATCCATCAGAAAAAAATGGATATTTTTCAGGTGAGGTAGCTTTTTTTAATAAAATTCACACAATTTGTTATAAACAGCCGAACGGCAACATGGTTATGTTTAGTAAATTTTGCGATTGCTATAAAGCTTGTAAACTTTAAATTTTGTGCTTCATCCTTATAATATATGGCAAAAGGATGGATTGTGCATTGAGCGTTTGCCCAATGAAAACCTTGTATAGCGTCCTGAATAACAAAAGAGTAATTTTCAGAGAAGTCAGCAATTATAATGCAGTCAGCTGGTTCCAAATTAATTTTTAGTTGTTTTAAGTAGTTGCCTTGTTACGTTTTTAAATGGTTTGGAATAAGTTTCTTATCCTTAAGGGTTTTAAACATTAATTTAACATTCTGATGATAAATGCATACGCAGACAGTATGCGTTCCACTTGAACCAGCCAGAATACAATTTTTTTGGGCGGCTGCTGGAAAACATTGAAAATCCAATTTTAAAAGTAGGATATTGCTCTTTGAAAATCAAATAAATTTCACGAAGGTTACATAAAAGTAACCTGCGCTGAACATGCACTTTTTCTTCTGCCATATTTTCAATAACGAAATCCCTTTTCCCAGGACATGCTCTGCTTATCTCGTCACTATTATAAAAGTCCCTAACTACAGTTAGAGTATCATCGCTCAAAGATAACATATTTACTCTGGTCTCCGGTGTGCTCATAAAACCTTTTTCAATCTGTAATTCCTTTGCACGTTGAGCAGTTCATCGCGAAACACCGAATTCTTGCATAATTTTGTATGCAGTCCAGGATTTGGGGAAAGAAGTTAGAATCCTATATCGATCGTTTCTGTCAGATGTTTCATCAAATTTTGCTTTCATCTGTTGAAGAATTTCCTGTCCGTCTCCGGGTTTCTGGGCAGCAGCGCTACCAATTGATTCAGCACTCGTTGATTCCAAAGAAAACAAAGATTCTGAAAACAAGATGGAAAAATATCACAATTAGTTAGGAACATTTTTATTTGTATAATGTAATACAGATTGTATTCGATTATTTGAAGTATGATAGGCAACTGCTCTACAAATTGAGCTACCAGGTCGGATTAGGTAAGATTATACGGAACTGATATTTTTTAAATTTTCTGAATAATCGAGTACAACTTGTATAACGTAGCAAATCATGACGTCTGAATAAACAAAAAGAAGAGATTATTCTACTTACCAACACTAGGAACAGCGTCAATTTCCGATGATCTAGCGGCATTGGGATCGATTATTTCGAAACCACCATTATTGATGTTTGCTGGTGCGGCGAAATTGTTCACTCTAGATGGTCCGGCCACGGCGAAATTAGTGGTGGCTGATGGTCCGGCAACGGCGAGATCATCAAGTTCGATGGTTCAGAAACGGTGAGTTCTTGATTTCCACATTCTAGATTAACTGCACTTGGAGTTGCTGGCTCGTTTTCTTTCTTGATAAAGCGATAAAGTCTGCAATAGCAGGTATTACAAATGTAGGAACAGCTCTTATCCAATTTTATTCTCCTTTCAGCTGCATAACCATATAGTTTAGGAGTAACTTTCTTGTAACTATTACTCCAAACATGGCAATTTGAGCATTCGTGCTTCATTGTATTAAACGTTTAAAATTAACACTTCATTTGATCACTCTTTAAAAATAAAAAATAAAACATCAAATTTTTGCTAGTACACGCGAGCAAATTCCTTTTAATTCTACTGGAAGCTTACTTACAGACTTCGAGTGCTCGACTTGAAGGGAACATCACAGTAGGTCTAGTATTTATAGTAGGTTTGTTGGTACCGCAGTGTGTGAGGTAGGGGAGGTACTTGAGTGTGTTTATGTGTTTGTTTGTTACCTAAAATGTTGTTTGATACCAACAAGGTTATTCATTATTACTTCGTTTGAAGGTAGTCAAATTGGTGTTGTGTTGTTTAGTTAGTTGTTTTTGTGATGAAGGTATAAATTTAAACAGTCACGAATATCCGTTTCCTTGACCCTTGCTAAGCAAGTTTTTGCGATTTTGTTTGTGGATTGCTATGCTTTCCGCTACATTTAGTTTCGTTATGTATATGTTCAGCTACTTTTGATTTAAAATAAAATAACTACAATGAAATAATTCCCGCAGTTATTTTGAATTGATGGAAAATGATGCTCATTCCATGTGTGTATGTTTGAATTTTGATAAAAAAATATAAAAATAAATAGTCGTTGTGGTCCAACATTTCTAAAATCATAAAAAACAAATACTTTGACCATTTTAGCAAATTTAAGTACATTAATTATTTTAATCAATATTTTTTAATAAAAACTAGAAATAATGAGCTTTCTATTCATAGGAAGACATTGCAAATCGACACAGTGGTTCAGATTTTTATGTTTCAGTTATGATTTTTTTTAAATAATTTTTTTTGAAAAATGTCGATTTTTCTGGTAACCCTATATCGAACATGGTCATCCTAATAAAAAAATAAAAAAAATACGGGTCTTATTATTTTCGATGAAGAACATACCAAGCGATTTTGAACAAAATCGGACAACTTTTTTTTCAACTCTATTCTTTTCCCGTGGAATCGCTGTATATATATATATATATATATATATATATATATATATATATATATATATATATATATATATATATATATATATATATATATATATATATATATATATATATATATATATATATATATATATATATATATATATATATATATATATATATATATATATATATATATATATATATATATATATATATATATATATATATATATATATATATATATATATATATATATATATATATATATATATATATATATATATATATATATATATATATATATATATATATATATATATATATATATATATATATATATATATATATATATATATATATATATATATATATATATATATATATATATATATATATATATATATATATATATATATATATATATATATATATATATATATATATATATATATATATATATATATATATATATATATATATATATATATATATATATATATATATATATATATTAGGGTGCCAAAAAAAAAAAATCGACTTTTCGAATTTCAAAAACGGGTAGTGCTCAAAAATTTCGTCTCCTCAAAAAAAGTCCCCATGCAAAATTTGAGCTCAATCGGACTTCGTTAAGTGTTGGACCAAAGCGGTCAAAGTTTGACTTTTTTGAAACACGAAAAATTTCCCAAGGGGGGGTACTTGAAAATTCCGAAATCGATTTTTTGTTTTTGATGCCAAATGTCTTAGAAATGCATGAAACGTCGAGATCTGGTGTTATCTCGAAAAAAAAATTTTTGAAAAAAATTGACTTTTTGGGACTTAGAAATTTTTTGAGGTGGAGGAGTGAAATGAATTTGATATGGAGGATTTGAATTCAATTGCTGAGATATCCATGGCAATAGTACTGAAACATGTCTTATATCATCGTTGGCAACTGCTAGCATATTATGTGATATTTCATTAGGGTGGTTCACTTGTTTTGCATTAGGGTGGTCCATTTTATTGAAAAATAATAAAAATAAGATAATAGTATCAAAACATCTCTTATATAATCGTAAGCCATTATCAATATTAAATATATGATATTTCATTAGGGTGGCTCAGTTATTTTCCATTAGGGTCGTTAAGAACAATAAAAAATATTTCCAGCAAATTTAAACGCTATTCGCATTACATGGGCCCGGCGCGGGGGGGCCGCCGTAATATTTTGAAATGATTGCTTGGGTTTTGTATGTGAGCATTCTCACTATGCTGGCACGGCACGCCCAGCACGGCACATCAGCGTAGTGAGAACAGTCACATACAAAATCCAAGCAATCATTTTAAAATATTACCCCGGCGGGTCTCGCCCCGCGTCGGGCCCGTTGTAATGCGAATAGCGCTTTAACCAGTCAATATTTTTCGTATAGGTTAAAACCATTAAGCTTTCTCACGTCTATCATCTTTCTCTTCCAAGCAGGTAGAAAGAATAGATTGTTTACATACGAAAAAAAAACAAAAAACGTATGAAAACAATCCTATTCTTTCTACGTGCTTGAAAGAGAAAGATGATAGACGTCAGAAAGCTTAATGATTTCTCACAAAACTTTTCAATATTACCTATCTTACAATGAGAAATTCGCTTCTTTCGTTCTTTTTCATTAATTAGTGCATCAATATAATAATTTCAACCGATTTCTATCCACAGACTGTAAGATTAGCGTACGGACTACCAAAGAGAATTATTTACTAGAGACGCTCTCTTTGTGGTCCTTTTGGAAACTTTTGCGAGACTTACATTCGGAATGCGACGCTTCTTTAAGGTGAAACAGATCGGTGCCCTCGTCTAATACTAATCTTAGAGATTAAGCATTGTGCATCAGTGAGTTTCTTATTTCTGTTTTGCACCGTCGTTGCAAGCTAAGATTAAAAATTTCAGAGTTATCTATCCTACATTTACCGAATATTGTAGAGTGGGAAGTCTTCGACTGCAACCTAATTAACAATTTTGACCGAGTAAACGTTTATTCAGCTGTTTATATGAGAAAGAAGAGTTTAGTCAGCTAAAATTGTTTGTTGGACCCCTAAGATGGGGAACTATCTCATTAATACGGTATTTGCAGATATAACTAACCTTTTCAATGGTTGTGACAAAAGACACGTAACGAAAGGGAGGGAACGGTATTGTGATATTTCCAAAATTCATGTTGCTAGGTTTTTGGTACATTGCATCGCATATATTTTCTTAAATTACATCTGATTTTTTTGAACTTTTATACATTGTTCGATGTTCTTCAACTAAGTGCAAAATAAACTGTTTCTGATCTTCATCCGTTGACAATTTCGAATTATATGTTTTGATTAATGCAATACCTCGTTCTGCATTGTCATTTACTACTTCCAAGCTTTTAATTCGTTTAATGGCATTTTCATATTCTTGTTTGCTATTCCACTGCGTAATATCCAGTTTCCAATATATATATATATATATATATATATATATATATATATATATATATATATATATATATATATAAATCTCACATAGGTTGGGTCTAGAACGAACATTTTAAAATTAAACAATTGTTTCTAAAAAGTTCTGAAAAATATTTATTAAAACAGCTTCATTGACGAAGTAAGAAAGTTCAAGAAGTAAGTTCAATAAAGGAATAAAATAAAATTTAAATTTAAATCATGATAATGCGTGCATCATATAGCTTTCAAATTTTGTTGCATCGATCGTCAACCCGTTTCCAATTAAATTTTGTCCGATTTTTGATTCGAAGCATTTCAAAACTTTCATCGTATTCCTAGCTGCTGTGAGATGTCCATCATCACTTTGTATCTTTTTCGTTTTCCAACTTAGATTCATCAATAGTGCATGTGGCTGCAAGTTTTAGGCATGTAAGTTCTTATGTACCTGCATAATACATGTATTTCTGCACATATCGCGTAAGCTCGCAATAACATTTTTTCGCTAATCACCAATCAATTCCACGAACAGATTATTAGATGTAGGTGAACGTTGCTGGTTTGTGGTGATATTGATTTCATAATTTATTCCATCTTTATTTGTGACAATAATATTGGAAGAACTTAGTGTCGTGAATGTACTTTAGAAGAATATTTGTAATTCAAAACAGTAATTTATGCATAGAATATTTATCATATACGACTTGCTTTGGATATCCTCATCGAACGAGGCTAGTTGAGACGAATGATTACGATGAAGTATAAAAAATGAAGCTTTGCAATGTTTTAAATAACAAATCCGTGATCAAATAATGATCATGCAGCTGGGTATTTCGATCTAGTTGGGAGTGTTTTTGACATTCCATAATGATTGTCAATTATAAACTGAATGGTTGCTTGTTTACTCCGAAGACTTTATGGTGGTTGTTTGTTTGTTTTGATTTTTTGTGTTGGTAAATTCGTTGTTGTTGTGTAAAGTTATAAATGTTGACAGTCATCAATCAATCAGGGATTTGTTAAAGCTCAAGCACGGCAAATAATGCAACGATATCTGTTATCTGATTTTACATAAAATTTTTGCTATATTTTATTTACAATATTTTATTTACTAATGCTACGGTTAGCGTGTACATCTGTTACTGCAGTGAAACAAAAATGGCGACCGCTCACTTAATATACTTTGAAAATATCGTACTGCAGGAATAAAATGCCACAATGCCATCATCTATATGTAATGACTCTTCTGGGTAAATCAAATGGAGAGTCTCGTCACTGCAGGTGACTTTTCTCACTTCACCAAGTGACAAACGTAACTTCGACTCTCGGAATAACCCTCAATATGTACGGCATCAATTAAGTGCGAGTCAGCCAATCTTTGCACCTCTTCTTTCATATCCGCACATTTTTGTATTGAGGCTAAATAATTTGTTTACTTCGAAATAATAGTTGAAGCGGCACACGCTCAAGTTGAAACGAGCCGTTTTCATTTTGGGTGGAAACTGAAAATGTCGTTTTAAAACGACCATAGTTCTTGTTGTCTTTTAATGCAGAGACATCTAACTGGTATCTGTGTTTGAAACAACAAAACTGAATCTTTAAACGACTGCTTGAATGAACAAACACATTTGTTGTTTCAAGCAGGACTGTTTTTTCAAAAATATTGTTTTCAATAGTTTTGTTCTTTTTACAGCACATGTGGTATTGAATATGAAGCCAGCTTTATAAACAGCACAAATTAATTCCGTTGCAGCAAACTCGAAGTATAAACTCAATTTTATTCACAGTGAAGTAAATGCCAAACCACAAAGATGCTAGTCCTATAGTCATCTGAAATCATATCAATATCATATCTGGAAACATATCAAAACATCGCGTCAAAGTCTTGTGACGTGAGGTGGTCATTGGCAAAATGTTTAAACATGCTAGCTGATGTCACGCCTCTGGCACATCAGTGGGCGCCTTTGACATACGAGTGACTTCCCAAGTGACCATAAGCATTATATCATAACACTCATTCGACCTACTATCAGCAACAGTACTATCAGATCACAGTTTTTCTACAACTTCTATTACGTTTACATTAAGAATGTGACGATGCATTGCTATATTTCTAAAAACAACTTAACATTAAATGATGCATTGTTGTATTGTCTTAATAAATACTTCATTAATAGCTAAAAAGCAGCATTGATGCAGTATACATTATTTTTCAAAAAATATTTCTATCATCTGGATGATATTTTCGACTTTCAGTTTGGAAATGAGAAGTAAATGAGTTAAGCTGCCTTTCAGCTCCAGAATCGTCATTTTCATTCTCCTTAGCCTTGAACTTTGCAGCAGCAGGTTTGGTTCGTAAAATTTCATCAAAAAAATAGCTAAATTTTAGGGAGCCACGGGTTTTTTCGTGGATATTGTTAGGTTTCATAAGGCTGAGCTGTTTTTCCATCGAGGAATCTTCATTCACAGTCTCAACGACATGTTAAGTGAGTAAAATCTAAAAATAACCGCATTTAACATGTTTTTCTATACCGACAAATTATGAGATGTAGACAGTATGCTTCCTTTATATTCTCCAGTTGTCATATGAAATTTCATCCCTCTCCTAGTTACGAAAGATTTCGCAACCGGTATTCATCGTCCAGTCGAAATTTTGGAATCTCGATATATGTGAAACACATTTCGGATGTCTTGACAAAGAATCCCTACTGAGCCCGTGCGGCACGTCAAGCCGGCCAGTTCAGCGCAAGGGTGAGACTCATTTTTGTTTGTACGATGAAACTGAAACTGCAAAGGGCTTCAAATGGTAAGTTGACAACTTCGAGGGAGGGTGCGTCTGAGCTCTAGTTGTCACAAGTTCCTACCTCACGCCTCCACGAGTCATATGATCACAAACGACTGCCAGCTGAAACATGGAGACGCTGGTTGGCGTAGCCTGGGTAATGTTGCCAATCTGACAATAGCAAAATGAGGGGGTGCGACTGATGATCGTGTATCTTTAAATCATATTGTATATTTTCCATTCTCATTTAATCAATAATATCTGCAACATTTGGAATCATCCTTGCATTCCAAAACCATTTATCTCAAGAGCCTGGAGCAACATGACAAGCATCAAAGGCTCAATTTATTTTTCAGCATTTTTAGTATAACATTTACTTCAAAATTGTACTTCTGAACTTCAACTACTTTGTTCATAAAAGACTGGCATGTGCTTATTAGCAGTATAGGATTACATTTAAATATTTTGTTTAGTGGTATGATGATAAGATTAGCCATTTATTCCAGGAACCATCAAACCAATTCAATCACTCTTATTGCTTTCTTTGAAATGTTACTAGAACAGTATACAGAAATTTTTTAACAACATGTCTTACAAAATAATATCTTTGATTGAAATTTTATCTGTGATTTTTCGAGTGATCTGTTCTGTTTTCAGTTTTTCTAGGACTAGTAGGATATTGATGCAAATCTAATTTTTATTTTATTTTTTCATTAATAAGGTCAGATATCTTTTGTACATACGCATATTATGTTCTCGTATTGGCTTAATGTAGCCACTTTTTATATGGACAAGTAATTTCATGTGTGTCTTAAAATTCAGTTCCAAGTTTGAAATTTGTATAAATAGCATTTTTGTGTTTCATGATATTTTATTTTTTTATGTGAAAAAAGTAAGACCTTGTAAAGAACGAGCAACGTATATGTAATCCAGTTTTTGATCCATTTCGTATTGGTTCAGCATATGAGTCCTAAGATTAACAAGCAGTACAAGATGCGAACAAATGATACAACATAGAGACTGGTATGCTTTTATGGTGAGTTATTTAAATTTTTAACAACTATTTTACTAGGAACAGTAGAAATTTGCACATTAACTAGTACAAATAAAAACTAAAACATATTTGTTAATTGAATCTTCTATATAGCCGTGGAATATCCTACATTTTGTATCTTAACATTTTTTGTAAATCATCATTTATGCTAAAAAAATTACACTGTTCCTATAACAACTATATAACTGGGATTGGGGGGATTGGGGGTAGCCTAAGGCAGTCGAAGGATTTGTTGACTGGACAAGGGTTCGTGGAATCGTCAGTCTCAGAAGGTTCTCATTGAGATCGACTGGTCCTGCTACAACAAGCCATCACGTAGGCTATTCTCTACCTGCTGAGGATAGTCCTACAGACATAGGTAATCCTTGCACTGATGGTGGGTTCTTATCACATCACATCACATCACATATGTGAAACACATTTGTGCTTAAAAAGTGTATCCTTCATATGTTACGCGAAGATGCATATACAAGTATGAAGTAACATCTAAAAAAACAAGGTTTACAGGGATACGTTCTTAATTCATTTTTTATTTTTCACTAGGATTTGTTTTTTTTTAAACATCCCATGCTCTATATTTTATTTTAAAATGCAATAAAAAATTTCAGTAGAAGCAGTAATTAGACTACCGAAAAAGTGACTTTGCCTGAATTATACAATATACAAATACCAAGACGGTATATTTGAATTTAATTTGACAGCAGTGGGGCCCTTTTCGATTTTAATTCTACTCTAATGATGATTTTAGGATTATGAAATATTACGGACAATTGATAGATCTATTTTTCCCCCTTTGTTCGGGACATACATCACTGCGACTGGTAATTTAATATATTTTAGTATATCCCGTATCCTTTGTTTAGTGCATGTCGAGTTATTTCATCACTTTTGGAAAATTATGAAGTATTTTTTTTTTTTTTTTTTTTTTTTTTTTTTTTTTTGGAAAGAAAAAATTTTAAAAAAAATTTCCCTTTTTTTACCCCTTTAGGGAGAAAGGCAATTTTTCAACCAAAACTGGGTTCATTGCAAAGAAAAGAAACAATGACTACGATATGCATCAGAGCCCTAGTCATACACAGATAAAAAGAAACATTGAATTTTCTGCGTTATCTAATGCACATAAAGGGAATGCTAGATTTGGCAGAAAATAATGGGATATTTCATGTAAATTTAAGCCAGAAAACGCCTGAATCTAGCCTGTTGTGTGAAAGATTGCAAACATTGTTGTATGGCACATGAAAGATTGCAAACAATTTCGTTGTTTACGCCTCCTTCGGCTTGAAATTACACGAAGGAAAATTTTACGCGCTTGTTAAAATTAATTATTTTTTTCTGTGTAACCAATTCAAACTATAGAACATCAAATAGATAGTATTTCTTGATCAACGACGCAACTTCCGGCAGGCATTTCGTACTATAAATTTCCCCGTTCACGGCCAGTCCGGGGCGAAAGAAGAGCGGCTTTGACATCCCCTTCTCGCTGATTGTCAGCCACAGCAGCACCTTCTTGGGGATCTTGGTGTGTGAAATGAACTTCACCTCGGAGCTCACTTCCTTCGTGGGGGAAGTAAAATACGAAGTGCCCTGTCAGTCGTTGCCTCGTCGTCTCGTCGTCCATAACCACCACCACGTCGCGATTCACCGGGAAAATCGAGTTGACCATCTTATTCAGCCGCTGCCGCTGCGTCATTGCCTGCAGCTCCGAAACCAGACTTCCGCTTCCTGGCATGTATGTTTATGATGAAATTTGTTAGATATCATTACTCCGCGCATTGGAAGAATACAACAAAACAACAATCAAAGAGTATGTAATACTATGTTTACTATGTATGTTCATGTACGCCAGGTTCTTTTTCACTGTTTGACCGGTTGAACCGACCTCCCGGCCAAGCGCACGCAGCGATGTAGCCACTTTTTCCTCGGTCTTTCTCTTCAGCATCCTTTGGAGCTTCTTGTCGCTCAGGGTCGTTGGCCGTCAGGAACCGGGCTTTCTTTCGATGCTCTGATTGTTGTCTAATAGTGTCAAGATGTTGTAGATGCCAGAACGGGCGTATCCGGCGTTCACAAAGTGCCGCACGATGTCCGTTTTCCACGCCGCGTGGTGCCATTCTTTGAACGCGAACGCTTCTGAACGGAGTTGCTTCACTGTTTTTGTCATCACGGTTAGAGTTCGACTGATAGAGCTGTCCAATTTTGTCTGCTGACTCATGGGCTACAATGATTGATGCTGCATGGGTAGTTTTGTCAGTGCGGGTTAAAGTAAACTCATGAAAAGTCGGCAATTTTTGTCCATTTTTTAAAATGTAAACGTCATTCCAAGCTCATCCTCGGTGGCTCAACCCGAGTATTGTCACTTTTCACAAGACATAATATGTAATAAGGACTAGTATATTTTCCTCAGATTACAAAAACAAATATGTTCCCTAGTTTGAATAAATTCAGACTAGGGTTCGGTGGTAGATCTGATACCCCGTAACGCACTACGAAAAGGTGATCTACAAGCGTTACGGGTCACAGCTATCTATACACAGGTTCATGGTTACTTGAGTTGGTTACCGGACACATAAGACATACAATAAAATTTAATGTAACAATACTACAGAAAACAATTAGCTTATCAACATTTTTCATTTCAATTTTACAATTAACATTCCATTCTGTTTATAGTTTGATAGCATAGAATGTATAATAAATGGGAAGTTAACAATATAAAAGCAGGGGTTATTATGTAAGTATACCATTCAAAATCCAACTTTTTTCCTCATTTTTCAAAAATTCGTATAATTTATTGTTGTTCTCTTGTTGATTTTTTTCCACGCGTGAAATATTTCACTAAACGTTACTTATCAATTAAGTAGAATAAGCAATAACCATTTGGGTATTTTCGTAACTTGTCCGTGGATCAGATTCGAACTCGTGACTTTGGCGTGAGAGGTATGGATGCTAACCACTATGCTAAGGTCGCTTCAGGTAAACGAGGATATTGGTGATATTGGTATATTGTTAAACACGTAAAATGTAGCCTGCAATCTAACGGTTATGACAGCTTAGGTTTATATAAAACACAAAAATTAAGATTGCGTTGTAATATGACTAATAAGCTGAAGAATTTGAAATAGTTAAATAAAAGGATTAATGCTTAACTATTGTTGTTTTCGATGTTTTACAATTTAGGCAATGTTGAAATCTTCACTAAGACAATACATAAAACATACTGTCCACATAAGAACTTGTTTTATTTTTATAATTTTTGTATTAAACTCGAAAGTTGATAACATTAAAACATATGTAGCTCACAAATAATTAATAAACACATCGCAGATATCTTGATACACGAGTAATTTAATCAATAGGACACTCTTTCTTGTCAACATGAGGCTTTCAAAAGGAAAGTTTGTTTGTTTTTCTAGAAAACGATATGATGGTAAAGTATTCATAGTCGCATTAAAATAAGTCTGAAAATTTAACAGGAGTTTTTGGAATTGAGCAAAGGGCCACCTAGAGTTATGTAAATTTCATTATTTTTCCAGTAATGTCTCAATTTCAATAGCTTCTGTTCAAGCTTCAAGCTGCTGTATCCTAACGACACAATCAATTCTTGCTCTAAATATAAATACCTTACCCAAGGTAGGTATAACCCAAGGGAGTAAATACTCTACACGACTTGCTTCGTGCGAACACTGAGTGAAGTGTACCGCATTGCGCCCATCGAGCTACTTATTAATAACTAAAAAAACAGTGAGCTCTGCTAAACTTGCCTAGAATAGGTAAATCCCCCTATTTTACCTCGAGGTTTCACGAATCTCTGCGAATCTAGACATTTGATGAGTGGGCACTGTGAAAAACTATACTGGAAAAACTACACGGATTGATATGATTAATAGATGGCAATAGATTATGCTGGCATTCACATGAAGCTGGCCACCGACGTTCGAATATGTGAGCTTGGTAGTATTCAACTATACTTTTTGAACCAGGGAAACCGGATAATTTTGGCGAACCTGTTGGTCGAACTCGCCTCGCGAATGAATACGTAGTTCTTGAAAATTTTAAGAATTAATGATTATTCTTTATTGTAACAACAACTACTTCTCCGTTGCCATCTGTAGCTAAAAAGCTAGAACTAAGAATTGTTTATCAGAGATTGTTCATGCATGAGTATGATTGACCGCCCGAGGTTGCTACTCCGTTATTGCCAGATCAGCTGTTATTACACAAGGAACCAACAGATGATGCTTGGGACTACATTCTCAATGTGTAAAAACTGGTGATCCCGAGCTAAGGCAATACTGGGACTGGTCTCGTCCGAATGTAGGTCAAATAAGAAGAGGGTAGGAATATGTTGATGTGATACTCGCTTTAAAGAAAGTCGCGAAGTTCACTGCACTACCATCAGAAATCACTGGGATGTTGGATAAAATGGTTGGGTTTGCAGCAGGATCCGTTTTGGTAAACGGTGTGCTGAATTCAACTGACGTCGGCTGCGAATAAGATATTCATCTGTGTTACTGGTTAATTTTCTTAACAGAAAAAATAATGAATTTTAACAAACACGTAAAATTACCCCTCGATTAATTGCAAGCCAAAGCAAGCGTGAACAACGTTATAGTTTTCAATCTTTCATAAAGCATACAACATTCTTTGAAATGTTTCACACAACAGACCTGATTCCAGCGATATCTGGCTAAAATTTACATGAAAAATACCATTAATTTATGCATTCCAGCATTCCCTTAATATGCATTAGATAACGCAGAATATTAAATGTTTCTTTAAAACTGTGTGAACCAAGATGCACTATAAAATTATTCAATTTTTGGCACCGTTTTAAACTAACAGTAAGGATGCTGTAGGGGCCACTCACAAGTGTGGGTGGTTTATTTCATCACAATATAAAAAAAAATACGTTAAACCATCGATTTTGACAACCGATTTAAACCAACAGTGAGGATGCTGTTGGGGCCATTCACTAGAATGGGTGATTTATTTCAATTTATTTATTTAAACTCAAACATCTTCGACAAGGACATCGCACCGACTGATCACAAAAATGTTTTAATTCTATTCTTATATACTAAATTACTAATGTTAAAATCAAAAGAGTCACACACTTGATTGAACAACCTACAACATGAATCTAACGGATCATTTCGTCCATAAAGAGTAATCCACAACAGTTGACGATTCCGGAGCTGAAGAACTGGTGCACGTAACCTAACATTCTCAAGAATGCTGCTACAATCGATGTTGCACATGACCATGTCGAAGACAAACAGCCGTTTAAGCATCACTTGACGACTCGATAACGGTTGAATATTTAGCAGCGCACACCGATCTGCATTTGGTGGCAGATTGATAGGATTGTTCCAGGGAAGGCGGTGTAGAGCGTATCGAATGAACCGCTTCTTGACTTTTTCGATGCGTGCAATATGAACGGCGTGGTACGGAGCCCAGATTTGCACTCCGTATTCCATCACACTACGAACTAAAGCACAATACAGCGACTTAAGTGCATGCACATCATCGAAGTGGGTGGTGCTACGCTTTAAGAAACCGAGCATTGCGTTTGTTTCGCGGTTGTTGCGGAGATGTGCTCCTTGAAACGAAGCTTCCGATCAAGTTTGACTCCTAGGTCGTTGATCGGCGTGATCCTCTCCAGTGATATGTCGTTTAAGCCGTAGTCGAACGTGACAATAGAATTACAGCGTGCGAAAATTATCACTCTGCACTTCATCTGCATTCAGTTTAAATCAAACCAATAAGACACATGTTCTAAATCGGCTTGTAAAGCACAGCAATCTACAAGCGATTTAATTAAACGGAACAGCTTCAAGTCATCCGCATAGAGCAATTTACCGGAGTTGAAACCTTCGCACAGATCGTTGATGAAGAGGATGAATATAAGAGGGCGAAGGTGGCTGCCCTGTGGTACACCGGAGGGAATATCAATAAAGTCCGATCTAGCATCGTGCACCTTGACAAAAGTTTTACGTGAAGACAAATACGACTGAAGCCACTGAATAATCCAAGTGGGCAATCCAAGACGGTTCAGTTTTTCTTTGGCCAGTTGATGAGGTACCTTGTCGAACGCTTTTGAAAAGTCAAAGTAAATGGCGTCGACTAGGCATCGCTTCTCGAGCTCGTTGATCACAGTACCGGTGTAAGTCATGAGGTTCGATGTCGTTGACCGCTTTTTGACGAAGCCATGTTGATGTTCAGAGATCACTGACTGCACAACAGGGTACATCGTGTCATGTAACAGCTTCTCGAAAACTTTCGCAAGGCAGTTGAGGATTGATATCGGTCGGTAGTTCTCAACGCTGTGTGTATTTCCAGCCTTGTGGATAGGAATGATTGATGCCAGCTTCCAACCGTCAGGAAACACTCCTTCGGTCAAGGATCGATTGAAGATCGTAGCGATGGGACAAGACAGCGACTGAGCACACTGTTTGACGAAGACAGGTGGAATGTGATCAGGGCCGGGGCCTTTCGATGCATCGACTGCGCTGAGAGCATCACAAATATCGTCATTATTGAAAGTGACCAAAGGAAGATGAAGATTATACAACGGAAGACCTTCCAAGTAATGCTGCGCCAGCGGAGGTGAGTTGTCGTCGTGTACGGAACGGAAAAACTCAGCAAAAAGATTTGCGGTAGAGACCGGTGAGCAAGAACTACGAGATTGGTACGTAACCTCAACGGGAACCCGGGTCAAGCTCTTTCGTTTGTTGATATAGGCCCAGAAAGATGAAGGGTCTTGTCGGAAATTCATTTACATACGATCAATATACCCACGGAAACGATCATCTTGCAGTCGGCGATACTCTTCTTCAGCAAACTTTAGAGCTCTCGTATTCGTGGTAGTTTTGTTGCGAAAGAAACGTTTCCTGGGCTTTAGTAAGCGATTACGACGGTAGCGGAGTTGTGGTGTCCACCAAGATTGGTTAAACTGCCTTGTAGGCCGGTAAGTTCTAACGGGAACAGTTTCATGGATGATTCGATCAATAGTGCCGAAGAAAACCGTCACGGAAACATCAAAAGAACCGTGGTTCAACAGCTCATTCTAATCCTGGGAAGCGATTCTCGCATTTACGGCTTCATAATCACAGCGGATGAAATCATAGTGTCGTGTCGTGATGTCTGCTTGGTATTCTTCCTCAGGGGAACGGGCGTCCACAGTTACAATAACCGGCTTATGATGAGTGTCAACTTTTAATAGAGCAGAGGAAAAGATCCACTTAGCCACCAAACAACAGCTAAGTCTCACATTCCAAGTCAACCAGTTATACCGCATCAGCATGAACGAAGTCCAGAGGACAATCGAACCTACCATCAATAACATCGATTCACCAGCATATCGCTACATCGACAATTCGGGTGCACCAACTAGCACACTGCAACATCAACACTTTGGATGCACCGATCGTACCATTGGAGTCCATCGATCGATCGGCGCATAGCAACCAACGACGGAGGAACCCGGAGTCAGCAGAACGTGACCCAGCCGCGTGCCTCGCCTGTTAGGGACCTTTAGCTTAGCTTAAGAATTCATGAATAAAGTTAGTCTTATTCCAGCAGTTAGTTAGTGTAGTTCCTTTTTAAAAACGTATCCGTGATATCCGGTTCTTTAATTGGCGCAGTCGTACGGAGACGATTACCTCCAGGAAAAAAAAAAAAAAATTAATTTCCCATGTTTTTTAAAAAAAGAAATTTACTTACTTATCCCAACCAATTTGTTTTCCCTCCCTCGAAGGGAGAGTGATTAAATGATTGTGTGAAGAAAATAAGTTCGACGAACAGCAACAACGTAGTGATCAGATGAAATTTAGAATAAAGAAAAAGCTTTAATGACGTTGAAACTGTTATCAGTGATTGTGAAATTATTCTTAGTGATCGCTTAAGGAAACTAGAATATTCAATCGACGAAACGCAGTGCTGTAATCGAAAAAACAAAAAAAAAAATCCAACTCGGAATGATTGCAACAACAATATTCACCCTGTAAGTAATAAACTTTTACCTTATTTTATATGACGAAAAAAAAAAAAATACACAAATGATATTAGTTTTACATAGTGCAAAAATAGTGCCGTTCTAAATAATTCAAACATAATTCAAACCGCGACACGTTAGGGTTTAGGCCTGCTCAAAATCCAACCCACCGGGATAAAGGTGTGTAACTAAGCATAGCAGAGTGAATATCTGCACAAGAAACTTTCTTTACTCAAAATCCAATCCACCGGGATAAAGGTGTGTATTTGAGCATTGCAGAGTGAATATCTGCATAAGAAAATTTCTTTGCTTAGAATCCAATCCACCGGGATAAAGGTGCGTAACTGAGCATCGCAGAGTGAATATCTGCAAAGAAAATCTCCCTCTGACCATCCACCGGTACAGTGATAATCTCGTACCGGGCAGGAGACCAATCGCATAGCAGAGCGCATATCTGTTGCAGATGCGATAGGTACAGTGAGAGCATTTTCGCGGCCCGAAACCCTTGCTGACAACGTAGCAGAGCGCATATCTGCAACGTTACAGTCAGATTATCGCGATTAGACGTTAATAATAATAATAATAATAATTATTAAAAAAAAAAAAAAATTAATATTAAAAAAAAAAAAACATTATCCTTTTCCAACATTTTGAATTGATTGTTAACATATATCTTCTTTCTTGAGCATAGGAGTTTTTATGGAACGTTTCCACCCATATAATCTAAGAAATAAAGACAAGAATAGCGCAGAAATGGAAAATAACAACTCAAACCCGATTCCACCTCCACCTCCTCAACCTAACCCTTTACCACTACCAAATAGAAATGCAGGAATCGAGGAAACACAAAGAATTTTCGAACAAGCAGAAAAAATTATGAAATCGTTGCAGACCCCGCAATCGATTACTGCTTTGCAACCGTTTGACGGTAACCCCGTCAAATTACATAAATTTTTGAGATCAGTAGAAAATTTAATGCCATTTCTGGCCCCGCTTAAGAATACACCTTTCGAGAAAATTTGGCTTCAAGCCATTCGTTCAAAAATAATAGATGGTGCAGACCAGGTACTCGAAACTTACGGTACGCCTCTCGATTGGAATGCCATCAAGGCAAACTTAATTGCATACTATAATGATAAGCGAGATCCTGTCACGCTTACTAGGGAGCTTTTTCAACTCCAACAAACAACTGATATTGAAAGCTTTTTTGGGCAGGTCCAAAATTTGCTTTCGCTGCTCATCAATAACACTAATATTTCCACAAACGACGAAAATGTCAAACAGGACCGAATCCAAACCCATAAAGAAAATGCTTTACAAGTTTTCTTAGCGGGTTTGAAAGAGCCAATCGGGGGAAATGTTCGTGCCAGGCAAACAGCAAACATCAAGCAAGCGTTTGATGTAGCGATAGAGGAAAGAAATTTCCAAAGCAGGACTGGTTTAGTTAAGCCAAGCTTGCCGGCACCAGCACGCATTCATAAATCAATAAATTTTACACCAACGCCTCAATTTAAACAACCAATGAATTTTCAATTTCCGCCAAGAGATACACCGAGATTTATTCCACCGGTATATCCCCCTCGTCGACCAATGCCTTATTTTCAACACCCTCAGAGACCAAATATACCGCGTTTTAATCCCCCTCAAAACGTAGCTTCTCGACCAAACCAAGGAGCACTTCCAGCTCCAGAGCCGATGGATGTGGATAGGTCTATCCGGTCAAAATTCGTCAACTATGTTAACCGACCACAAAATAGTTATAAAAATTTGCAAAAACCAAATTTCTCCCAAAACAACAGATTCACTCCAGCAGTTCCACCGAGAACAGCTAGAATAACTGAGCTAAGGAACATGGAGCAATATTATGAAGACCCTTACGGTCAGAACTTCTATGGTGAAAATTCAAATAATGGTTTCGACGAAGATGGTTCATACCATGCTTTTTATACACAAACCCCGAATTACGAAAGCCCATCATATTACTATCCTGAGGCTTCATTTGATGAATATTATCCGAATTATGATTATGCACCTTCGCACACAGACAACTCTCAAGAAATCGCTGAAAATAACGTAAAGCGAGATGATCGAGAATCGATCGATAATCTAAATTTTCAGTTGGAGATAAAACCGCACCCTCCAAAATAGAGAATAGAAATTTTATCCCCTACATTAGAATTCCTACCCGTCAAGGATTTGACCTGAAATTATTAATAGATACCGGCGCGAACAAAAATTACTTATGCCCACGATTTGTGAAAAATCCAATCAAACTTCCACAAGCCACCGCCGTGTCTAATATTGCAGGCAAACATATTATCGACGAGTATGTTAATTTTAACCCATTTCCGGATGTAACAGAAAAAGCCTTTAAATTTCACGTCTCTGATTTTCATAAATTCTTCCACGGACTGATAGGTTATGAAACCTTACAAGAATTGAATTCGAGCATCGATACCAAGGATAATTCGTTAACGGTCCTTGGAACAAAAATCCAAATGCACAAAAGGTATCCTGAACCTTTTACAAAGGAGATTTCGAGCGAATCAATTCACAACATAGAGATACCAGTTTCCGAGCAATCTGGCGAATTTTTGCTCGAAGATGATCTTGAAATTGATTCTAATCTTTTTATAAGTGCTGGTTTATATCAAGCAATAAATCATAAAGCTGTTGTGAGTCTTAGGAACAGTTCAGAGGAAACTCGGACACTTTCATTAGAGTACCCACTTGAAATTACTCTCAACAATTTTGAATGTTGTACACAAGAGACCGAGTTGAACTCTTCAGAAGTTCAACCTGGTAGATTTAAAAAACTTCTCGATCAACTTCGGCTAGATCATCTAAACTCTGAAGAAAAAGAACAACTAACTGCCGTGATTAATGATAACCAAGACGTTTTTCATATGGATGACGAATCATTAACCGCAACCAATGTTGTTACTCATAAAATCATAACCACGGACGAAATCCCAGTCTACCAAAAAAGTTACCGATACCCGTATTGCCACAGGGAGGAAGTATGCAGACAAATTCAAAAAATGCTCAAGGAAAACATTATTCAACCATCTACTTCCCCATGGAACTCTCCCATCTGGGTCGTTCCGAAGAAAATTGACGCAGCTGGCACACAGAAATGGCGAATTGTAGTCGATTACAGGAAGCTTAACAGCAAGACGGTGGACGACAAATTTCCCATTCCGAATATTACTGAGATATTAGATAAATTAGGTAGAAGTAGATATTTTACTACCTTAGATTTGGCCTCAGGATTCCACCAAATTCTGATGGATGAAGAAGATATTCAAAAGACAGCATTTTCGACTGAAAATGGTCACTATGAATACCTTAGAATGCCATTTGGGTTGAAAAACGCCCCAGCGACATTCCAAAGAACGATGAACGCTGTTCTCATAGGCTTAGCTGGTAATATTTGTCTAGTGTACATGGACGATATTATCGTCTTTAGTTATAGCCTACAGGAACATTGCGCGAATTTGAATCGAGTTTTTGCAGCCCTTAAGAAAGCCAATTTGAAAATTCAGCTTGACAAAAGCGAATTTCTACAAAAGGAGGTTTCATTTCTTGGACACGTAGTGAACGAACAAGGTGTGAAACCCAATCCAGAAAAGATTGAAGCCATAAAAAATTGGCCAATTCCAAAAACTGAAAAAGATATCAAATCTTTCCTTGGTACTTTAGGTTACTATAGGAAATTTATTCGAGATTTTAGCCGCATAACAAAACCTTTGACACAGTGCCTTAGAAAAGATGAAGACGTGAGGCATACGCCTGAGTTTATCAAAGCCTTCGAGAAGTGCAAAGACATACTCAGTAGCAGTGCTATATTAATTCATCCAAATTTTGATACTCCTTTCGTTTTGACAACCGACGCTTCAAAATACGCCATTGGAGCCGTCTTATCACAAGGGCCTATAGGAAGAGACAAGCCCGTTGCCTTCGCGTCAAGAACTCTGAACAAAAGTGAGGAAAATTATTCTACAATCGAAAAAGAATTACTTGCCATCTACTGGGCAACAAAATATTTCCGACCATATCTCTTCGGACACAAATTCATTTTATATACTGATCATAAACCATTAACATGTGCTGTGAATCTCAAAGATCCATCAAGCAAAATCGCTAGATGGATGATCGCACTGTTGGATTATTCTTATGACATCAGATACCGTGCCGGAAAACAGAATGTTGTCGCTGACGGTCTTTCGAGGATTCCTCATGAAGTAAACGTCAACGAAGAAGAAAACTCATCATCAGATGATGTAACACAGCATTCAGCAGACACAGATGACAGTGAGTTCATACCGTGTACTGAAAAATCAGTGAATATGTTTTCGAATCAAATTATTCTTAACATTGGACCAAACGAATGTGAAAGGACAGGTGAACAAGTGTTCCCCAAAATACTAAGACATACGTTTACCAAAGTAAACTTTGGCGTCCCACTCTTACTACGAATTTTCAAGGAATTTATGGATCCAAAACGTGTCAATTGTATCTATTGCCCTGAAAACCTTATTAATTCGATACAAGTAATTTTTAAAAATTATTTTTCCCGCGTTCGGACTTTTAAAGTCTTCATTTCCCAGAAATTTTTAATTGATCTCAGAACGATAGAGGAACAAAATGAAGTAATCGAAACTACGCACACCAGAGCTCATAGGGGCATTGACGAAAACTTGATGGTAATTAACCAAAAATATTTTTTTCCTAAAATGAAGAAAAAAATCAGAACACACGTCATATTGTGTGAAAGATGTAAAGCCGCCAAATATGAACGACATCCATATAAAATAAGCCTCGCTAAAACTCACATTCCAGAAAAACCGCTTGATATAGTGCATGTGGACTTTTTGATATGCCAACCAAATATATTCATGTCCGCAGTAGACAAATTATCCAAATTTGGAATGCTTATACCCATAAAATCGAGATCCATTCCCGACGTCCGTTCTGGACTTACAAAATTCTTTTCGACTTATGGATTACCGAAACTTATTGTATCCGACAATGAGCCGGCATTAAAATCAATTGAAGTAAGAGGTATGCTAGCAGATTTAGGAATTGAGACATATTTTACACCTTCAAATAAAAGCGAAGTGAACGGAATTGTCGAACGTTTTCATACAACCATTGAAGAAATGTTTCGCTGTAATAAAACGAAATATGAAGACTTGAATCATAAAGAACTCTTCAGAATTATTCTAGCCTTATATAATGATACTATTCACTCCTCAACTAAAATGCGACCTAAAGAAATATTCTTTGGAGTTAAAGAAGGGGAGACGAGGCCAAACAGTATCGAAGAAATTTTAAGAAAACAGAATGAAATATATGATGAAGCGACGTTAGCGCTCAACAAGAAACAAAAACAGGATTTGGAATTCCACAACCGGAAGAAAGAAGCAGACCCACTTTTAGAGGAAAATGCACCGGTATTCATCGCCCACCAAGGAATCAAGCGTAAATTGAAGGATAAGTATAAGCGATACCAAATCGCACGAAATAATAACAAGACCTTCCTAGATCAAACAGGAAGAAAAATTCATAAAACCAAAATTAGGCGTCAGAGAAAGTGACGCCTTGCGTTAGAGAAATGATATTTAGAACTATTTTTCTTCCAGATCAATCCTAACCGCAATGGCAGACATCACCATTACGGACCTTTCGAGACATGATGGTCTCATAGCATTCGAGGAAAGGGAAGCCAAAATTGTAACATCCCAACATTTCCATCTTCACATTGTGGACTTGGAAAAGTTTGAAAATAGCTTCCTCAACCTTCAGTACACACTTCATCAGTTTGAAAGACAAAACACGACGAAACAATATCGTAAAACACTGGACGTGCGGATGAAACGACTCTCTGACAATTACCATCGACTTAAGCCCATGACAGAAAAGAGGACTTTTAAACCCTGTTGGGTCACTCATCAAGTCACTGACAGGAAACTTGGACGACAATGACTTACAACTTATTCGGCAAACTCTGGAGAACTCCAGAACAAAAACAAATCTTCTAATAGACAGTAACAACCGACAGATGAAAATTAATCAACATTTTGAAACAAAAATTAACGAAATTGTCAAACATGTTAATGAACACCAGATAGAAATCCTAAGAAAAATTGCAAAAGTATCCAACAACTCAAATATTCAAAACGAAAATTATCTGAAAGGTATAGTTCATGATATATTCTTCAACATAGATTTACTAGATAGCCAACTTAAAGATATCTTCGAAGTAGTTCAATTATCAAGAATAGGAATTTTGTCTAAAGCTATATTGAATGATAATGAAACAAACCATATATTGAATATTTTGGAAAAACAAAATATTTCTATTACTAATTTTGATCAAATCTATGAATTTTTAGGAATCGAAACACATCATGAAAAATCAAAGATAATATTTGTCATTAAAATTCCAATTTTCATGTTAGGAAACTTTCGATATATTAAATTTGAAACCTTACCTTCAAAACATAAAGAAATATTAACACCATTTAATCTAGCTATTCTAAGTGAATCAATGGCCTTCGGAGTAAACAAAGAATGTACCATTATTGAAAATTATAGAATTTGTATTAAACAGGAGCTCATAAATATAACAGGTGATGTATATATATATATATATATATATATATATATATATATATATATATATATATATATATATATATATATATATATATATATATATATATATATATATATATATATATATATATATATATATATATATATATATATATATATATATATATATATATATATATATATATATATATATATATATATATATATATACAGCAATTCCATGAAAAAAAGTTATACGATCTCTCAGAATTTTATAATATTCGGTAGGATTGTTCAACATCGAAAAATATTAGACCCGTATTTTTTTATTTCGTTATTAGACTGGACCTTTCTGCGTTAGACTGGTCCAAAAAATCGTGATTTTTCAAAAATCTTCAATTTTCAAAAATTTATAACTCCTAAACCGTTTAACCGATTTTAGTCATTTTTGGCCATTGTATTGGTATTTTTTTGAATTTCCAAGCAAAAATACGAAACCTTTGAATATATCAATTTTTGTATGAAAAAAATACAAAACAAATAGTTTTTCTTGAATTTGACTGCGAGGGGCCTCAACGACTCCTTGTTTTAGTATTTTTAAATGAAAGAGCATTCAATTTTACATAACATATCAAAAAATTGGAGATGTTCTGCGTGTCGTTTTGGAGATACAATTTTTTAAATAATAAATCATTACTCTTCATTTTATACATCACCCGCCTGTAGAAACGATGAAGATGCATGGTAGATTACCATGCGTCTCCATCCAATCAAACCTATGACTAATGAAATCTATGAGTTACTTACAAACTTAGTATAACATTCGAATCAGTCTTTAAGGCTTTCCGTTAACCACACAGACCAATTGCTATTTTTTGACGATTACCTTTTCAAATAAATAAGGCTTTAAAATTTCAAATATTTTTGCTTAGTGTAAGTTCCAAGAAAAAAACACTTTAAAGCCGCGCGACATGATGAACATGTTAAAAAATAAGAAAAACACTTTTATACATTTATTTTTATTTATTAAGTTTTTTCATAACAATTTTATACATTTTTCTTCCGTTGAAAATGAATTTTGTTTCACAATAATATACTCTTCGTTTTGAGGCTTAAAACTATGGAATGACTGAGTCCCTGAAATTTGCTTCACACGTGTGTAACGATTTTTTAATTTTCTTTCCATTTTATTATAGTCGGATTCCGAAAAAAATTGATAGTGTATTTTCGAGTCTGGCTTAGAAATAGCCCATGAATAAAGTTCTTCGGCCGTTGTTATGTGATGATCTTGCAAACTGGCTTTCGCAGCATTTCGTTTCAATACGCCTCCCAAAGCATCACAAGGGCCCTTTCCATGACAAGTAGCGAAAAAATTCCACTCGGCATCTATGCCAAAATCTTTTTGCATGTTGCACAAATTAAAAGCGGTCATTTTATTTTTGTATTGGCTTCCAGATCCATCTGAGAAGAAATAAATTTTCTCTAAACCTGATAACTTACTTTTTATGAACGCTATGCATTGAGTCAAAAAAAGACGCACTGCGACATGATTATGTTTAGTGAAATCAGCAATTGCAATAAAACTGGTAAACTTCAAATCATTTGATTCTTCATCTTTAAAATAAATAGCACAAGGGTGAATAGTACATTGAGCGTTTGCCCAATGAAAGCCTTGAACTGCATCCTGCACAACGAATGAATAATTCTCCGAAAAATCACAGATTATGATACACTCAGTAGCTTTTAAATTGTTTTTCACGTGTTTTAAATAGTTTGCCTGTCGCTCAGCTGTAAAGTTATGTGGCAATAAATTGAGTAATTTTTCTAAAAAAGTATCAATAAATTCTTGTGTGTCCATTTCAACTAAGTCCAAACTGCATCTTTCTGCTTGACGCCATTGTTTAAATTGTAATGATTCAACGTGACCGTTATTAAGAATGGTCATAAGTTCTACCGCCAAAATTTGCATTCCCGGACAATTTTCGCAACATTGCTGCCAGCAATGCTCATTTGGATTTTGACAAATTATTTTTGAAAACATATCATGGTAGGACTGAACACCATCTGGAAGTAATTGTTTACTTTGGAGTGTTTTAAAAATCAATTTAACGTTTTGGTGGTAAATGCAAACGCACACCGTATGCGTGCCACTTGTTCCTGCCAAAATGCAGTGTTTTGGACGGTTACTGGCGAACATCGAAAATCCAATCTTAATATCAGGATGAGTATTTTTAAATATGGAGTACGCCTCTTGCAAATTGCATAAAACTAACCTTCTTTGTATGTAGATCCTACCTTCTTCATTGTTGGATATCAAATAATCCCTTTTTCCCGGGCACACACGACTTATATCGTCGCTATTATAAAAATTACGAACACGCATTAGCGTTTCCTCTCCTAACGAAGCTCTACTAATCCTCTTTTTAGGCACTGACATTATTCCCTCCTGTTGTTGTAATACTTTCACTTGGTTGGCCATATATTGGGAAACATCAAACTCTTGCATAATCCTATATGTAGACCAACTTTTGGGCAGTGTGGTTAAAATCCTATACCGCTCATTGCTATCTTTTGTTTCCTTAAATTTATCCTTAAGCTGTGTTAGCATTTCATTATCGTCAGACAAAAACGTGTTATTGGTGGTACCGATCGATTCATAGCTGGTTGTTTCCAATGAGCCTGTAAATAAATATAACAAATTATTGATTAAAAATTGATTGATTGGAAATCATGCAAATAATTTCTATTTTATTATTTACTTTGGTAGGGAAAAGGAACAATGCCGGACGGTCCTGCAAGGGCAATTGTTTCGTGACTGGTTGCTTCGCACGATTCTAAAAGAATGTAAAAATAAAAATGTTCCAGTAACAATTGCAAGAGAAGAATTCAAATTAAAACAGAATTATATGAACTTTTATATAACATACCTGTAGTGCCTATACTGGATGGTCCTGTAATGGGTTCTTCGGTCATGGTATCAATGTGCTTATACAATTTCTTGTAGCAACTTTGACAAATGAAAGAGCTACTCTCATCAATTTTAACCTTTTTTTCCACAGCATGGTCGTACAATTTTGCGTTGATTTTTCTGGAACACGAACTCAACACCCAAACACTACAAATTGAACACTTACGTTTCATTTTACGATATTCTTTGATATAACTGTTCTGATATGATACTTTGTTTTCAACTGGTAACTTCTTACATAAATTTCCGTGTTTTATATGATGTTTATATTGTACCTACGATCAAGTGAAGTGAACTGCAGCCTAGACTACAATAGGTATTGAATTGTTTCTCGGCTATAGCGATCAGGTCTATTTGCAGACGGGAGCGAGTAGAGCGGAATTTCTAAAGCGAGAAAGCAACAGAATAACAGATAACGCAAGCGAGCGACGAGTATGAAATGAAAGAGATGTTGTTCACTCTGCTGCTTCTCCGCTTTAGAAATTCCACTCTACTCCCTCCCGTCAGCGAGTAGACCTGATCGCTACAGCCGAGAAACAATTCAATTCAATCTCACAGGTCGATAAACATTCTACATCTACAGTAGGTAGTCAATACGTATCAACGGTTCTTCTTTTAAATAATAATACCAATGCCCCTCTGTGTAACGAAAAGAATGTTAGGTAATCAAATTGTCAATATCTACCTAAAGTCTCATTAGTCTTAGTTGCTATAATATTATATAATTATGTCAAGTAAATATTATTTATTATATAATATTTACTTGACATTCTGTGACCTACTCATAGATTTCATTAGTCATAGGTTTGATTGGATGGAGACGCATGGTAATCTACCATGCATCTTCATCTCCCGGTATAAATAAGTATTTATATTTTAAAAATCTTCTCCCCAACCCACCCACACTCCCCTTTTTTTATTTAAATTATTCTTTCCTTTAAAATTCTTAAACCAGTTTTTGCCCCCCCAATCCAGAAACCTTTTTTTTTTTTTTCCACACAAATTTTTATATTCTCATCTTTTTTTTCTTTACCAAAATTCCCATCCATGCCCAAAATCCTAAATCGTTTAACCGTTTTGGAGTTATAAATTTTTGAAAATTCAGTTTTAAAACCCCTTTTTTTGCCCCTTACCCCAACCCCTATTACCATATAAAAAAATACGGGTCTAATATTTTTCGATGTTGAACAATCCTCCGAATATTATAAAATTCTGAGAGATCGTATAACTTTTTTTTTGTTTTTGTATTTTTATATATATATATATATATTATATATATATATATATATATATATATATATGTATATATATATATATATATATATATATATATATAAGTTATGCTATTTCCAATCTGGTTAGCATAAAAAAAATAAATTTATTAACGATTTTTACTTATCGCTACAACATCACACTTAGAACTAACTGATATTTCGATTTTCTTCACTTTTTATTAACTAAGTCTGCTGAATCGGCATTCCTCCATGTGGCGTGATTCCGGTGAAACCTTTGTCCGCATGCTTGGTAATTCTCGCGCGTGTCATCATTTTATCCTTATGCGCGTGCAATGGGCCAAGCACGGTTGGTTGTTTTTGCTATGGGCTCGGGTGGAACTATTGGTGTTGCATCTCTATGGTGGTGGCGGGAACCGTCATAACGTCTCCCCCCTAAGTGTCAAGCGTCCTCGATTGGCTTGTTTGACCCTTTCGTAAGAACGAACCTCGGTGCGGGAAAGAGGGATTCTGTCAGGCCGATTGTCCCATCCTTTGAAACGGTTGCTGTCTTCTGGGTGTTGCCCAATGGATTGATGTCGGGCTTTCTTTTGGTCTTTTGTAGAGTGATGGTATCTTCCTTCTGGACTTGATAAGGTTGACTTCTGGTTGACTTTTTGAATCTACGAATGCAGAATATGGTTAAGGGTAAAAAGACAATGGAGGCAATGGCTATTCCTCCAAGTGTCTGGGAGCTGGTCATGTGAAATTTAAGTCTTTGAATTTCCTTTAAATTATCGAGATTCATTTGGTGTATCTCGTTGATGTCGGTCTTCTGTTTAATAATTTCGATCTCTTTGCCGAATATTGGTGTGAGATATTCGTGATGATTTATGATTTTAGTATTGCTTTTGAACGTAAGATTCTGCACTGTAACTGTGCAGTTACCTGTTTCGATGATGGTTGGTACGGAAATTAGTTGAGACTCTCCACATGAATCCTGGATTAATACTGCTTTGTATGTGTCGATGAGAATGGTACCAGTGCTGATTTCCTTGATTATTGGTTGGACTGGTTGTTTGTACATCGGGCATTTAGCTTTCTGATTAGTTAGGATGTTGAAGATACATTCGTCGTTTACTGGGAAGTTATTATTACAGATGAAACACTTTTCGCTCTGCTCATAGAATGTCTGTTGATTGTAAGCCACATAGCGGATGCTCGTGTCGATCCTCGTTCCATTTACGTTGACTGGTTCCAACTGCATCAATGTGTACTGCTTCGGTTCAATTATGGGAAGTTTGACAATTATAATGATGTGATTGTTTTGTAACGAAACAACTGATTGTACAAATTTATAAATTTCATCTTCAAACTTTATGCCAATTTGTTGATTTTCTAAGAATTTCCAAATATAGTCTTTTTCATTTATACCAAGAATATTTTTGTTCAAGCTATTGGTTTTCGAGAAAGCGACTTGTTCTTCCAAGTCTTCCAAAGTTTTTATAAGAATATCAATGTTTAAAATTAAATTGATTAATTCTAGGTCTTTCCTAAGTGCTGTGTTCTGCATCTGTACGTGTTCTTTAATGGATCTAAGAGTTTTTGAAACTTTGTTAATAGTAGTTTGTAAAACATTATTGATTTTTATTTGTTTAATTTGATTGTCAATGATTTTGTTGCTGTTAAGTTCTAATGTTTCTACATTTTGATTAATTAAATCCAAATCTTCTTGATCGGGATTACCTGCTATTAATTTAATTACTTTTCCTAGTGCGTTAAAAAGTCCTCTTTTGACGCGTTTTGGGTAAAATCCTAACAATTTTTCGTATGCTTTCTTGATTTTGAATTGCAGTGTTTGTTCTAAGTGATCCGATATGTTAATAGTATTTGCTAAATTCTCAATGTAAACAATATTTTGTTTTATCTCATCTAAATTTACCTTATGAATTATTCGTTCGTACCCTGTTTTAATGTGTACTGCGTCCAATTTAATCGTCAATAGTCCGTTTCTTGTCGATACGTCATGATAGATGGATGCTGAAGTCCATTGAATGAGTCTGAAATAAGTAGGAAAATTTATTCTTTAACTCTATTTTTGTGAATTTTAACGCCATATGTGTCTTTAAAAGTGAGTTCTTCGTTTTGCATTACTTTTGAAATCTTGTATGGATCTTTGTCCTTTGTGATACGTTGGTTAACTTTTACGTAAATGTTTTGTCCTGGTTCTAACTCCTTAGGTGAGCTTTTGGCTTTGTTTTCTTTTTCAACCTGTCTTTTACGTTTTTCCATTTGTACTTTTATGGCGGATTGAACTTTGTTATAATTTTGTAAAATTTCGTCCGTACTTGTTTCGTTCTGATAGTTAAAAATTACGTGTTTTGGTTTGAATCCAGTCGTTGAGTGGATTGTATTATTGTAAATATCTACGAATATATTAATTTTGTCGAAAAATTCCAAATCTTTGTATTTTGTGTTAAGAGTCCTATATAATTCAATAAGCGTCGAGTGGAATCTTTCCACTATTCCGTTCGAGCTACTCGAACTAGCATGGTGGATTTCAATGTTTAAGTCTTGCATAAATCCAATAAAGGCAATGGATGTCAAACTTGGTTCTTGGTCACTAACTATTGTTTCTGGTCTGCCAAAAACTCTGATGTGTTCTGTGATTGCTCTTTTAAGGTCTACAATTGTCCTCGATTCAAGAGCGATGACGTTTGCAAATTTAGAAAAAGCGTCTACAATAGTTAGCATTTTTCTTCCGTTCATGAAGAAAATGTCTACATGAACTTTTTCGAATGGTTTTCCCGCGGTATTGGTTTTTTGTATTAATTTTGGAGGTTTTCTGTCGTACTTACATTTTTTGCAAGTAGGACAGTTATTTATAAAAATTTTGACTTTCTTATCGATTTCAGGAAAAAAATAATCCAAAAGTATTTGAGCCTTATTCTCTTTCATGCCTCTGTGTGCGTACTCGTGAATTTTGCGTATGATTTCGTCCTGCTCTTCTGATAGCCTTACATCCTGGAGTAGTACCTGTGAAATAAATAGCTTGAAAATTTTGTTGTGAGAAAAGTGTTTTCTATATGTTTCCTGAATTAATTGTGTTAGATGTAGGGGGCAATAAATACAATTCACACCGTTTGGAGTTAATTTTTCTTTGAAAATAGTAACTATATCTTTTTCATTGTATTCCGGTTTTGAGATAGTGAACCTGTGAAATTTTGGAAAAATTTGCTCATGAGCTTCCACGTCTATGGGAGAAATTTTGAAAATTATTTGATTCTTGAATGAGTTTGTCGGTTTTTCCGTTGTCCAAATATAATGGTCGTCACTTGTGTCTGCCGAATGAATTGTCGCTCCGTCGCTTTCATATTCGTCTTGGGTGTCTTCTGTACTGTCTTGGCTATTGGAATTTATCTCAGTTTGCTTAATTCTTGAAAGAGCGTCTGCTACGACATTCTCTCTTCCGGGTTTGTAGATTGTTTCGAAATCAAATTCACTTAAGTCTAATTTCCATCTAATAATTTTCTGATTGGCACTTGTCATAGAGTAAATTAATGGTTGATGATCAGTGACCAACTTGAACCGTCGTCCGTATAAGTATGGCCGGAAATGCTTGACAGCCCATATAATAGCCAATAATTCCTTTTCCGTTGTGCAATAATTCTCTTCCGACTTGCTTAATGTTCTCGAGGCATAGGCAATCGGGTGGTCTTTCCCTATTTGCCCTTGTGACAACACTGCGCCAACTGCAAAGTCGCTGGCGTCTGTGGTAAGAATAAAATCCTTTGAAAAATCTGGGTACGCCAAAATTGGGTCCATAGTAAGAAGCGATTTGCATTTTTCAAAACATTTGATTTTATCAGGAGTAAATTCGAAGCATGTATCACTTCGCAATAATTGTGTTAAAGGTTTGACCATTTTGGCAAAGTCCTTTATAAAACGGCGGTAATAGCCAATTGTGCCAAGAAATTGTTTTAGCTCCTTTTCGCATTTCGGAGTGGGCCATTTTTTAATAACTTCTATTTTGTCAGTATTTGGCTTGACACCATCTTTTGTTACGGTATGTCCAAGGAATTGAACTTCCCGTCTAAAAAAAAAGCATTTATCTAGTTGAATTTTTAGACAAGCTTCTTTCAGTTTGTGGAGAACTTTGCGTATGTCTTTGACGTGTTCCTCGAACGAAGTTGAAAAAATGATGATGTCGTCCATGTAAACAAGACAACATTCACCAATGAAATCTCTAAGAACGGCATCCATTACTCTCTGAAAGGTGGCAGGAGCGTTCTTGAGGCCAAATGGCATTCTAGTGAATTCGTATTTGCCTGAACTTACAGAAAAGGCAGTTTTTTCGATGTCTTTTCCATCCAGCTGAATCTGGTGGAATCCAGACACTAGATCCAATGTTGAGAAGTAAGTTGCTCTTCCTAGTTTATCCAATATTTCCGTAATGTCCGGTATTGGATATCTGTCAGAGATCGTTTTTTCATTAAGTTTTCGGTAGTCTATGACTAGCCGAAATTTCTTCACACCTGATGCGTCTACCTTTTTTGGCACTATCCACACAGGCGATGTGTAGGGCGATATGGACTCTTTGATGATCCCGTCCTTTAACATCTTTTTTATTTGGGTTTGTACCTCACTTTCAAATATTTGAGGATATCGATATGATTTAGAATGAATCGGTATGTTATCTACGGTTCGAATTTTGTGTTTTATCTGGTGTGTAAAGGTTAATTTTTGATCATCGGAATATAAAATTTCCGAATTTTCTTCAACAAGTTTTTCCAGCGCCTGTTTTTCCTGTTTATTTAATGTGTCGTCTAATATGTTAAATTTATTTCTATTATTCTTTGTAGGTCGCTCAGCTGTAATAAATTCGTCATTATCAAAGTCAATTTCATTCATGTTTATTTCTATTTGGGATTTACTGTGGTTTTTTATTGCAACGTAAGCGCTGTTATTTTTGCTATAATAAATTCCGGGTAAAATTGAAAAATTTCCCATGTTTTTTTCACTGCCTACAATGAACTCTCCTTCGTTTGCAGTCTTTATTCTGATAAATTGCTCTTCCTGTTCTGTTAGATTTATGATTTGTTTTTCAGGAAACTTCTTTTTCAAGTCAAAGATTTTCCTACCAATTTTCAATTTGTTCTTTCCTATGTCCAGATGGGCTTTCAAGTCTCTCAACGTTTCATAGCCCACTAATCCGTCAAAAAAATTATGGAACTTGAAGATGAAAAATTTGAGTTTCTTTCCGATTTGGAAAGGGTCAAAAGAGACTGATTTGTCGATATCGTAAGTACCGTTAATGTTGGTAACCTTGATGCCTTTTTCTAGTTTGCTGTTTTCAATTCTTACGTGTTCGGGGGAGATATAATTCTTATTTGCTCCGGTGTCAATTAAGAATTTCATCTCTCCTTTTGTTGTTTGGATTGTTACGTACGGTATGAAATTGTTATTTACCCCGTTTGATGTTTTCCGTCGACTATTTGAAAATTTAACTCGTCATCTAGAAAATAGTCGTCGTCGTCTGATTCTAATAGTGAAGCGTCAACGTCATCCGTTTTGGTATCTTTTTCCGTTTCATCGGTAGTCTGATTATTGTTAATTTGTTGTCTTGACTGAACTGTGCGCATTGACACATCTCCGTCATTTGTTTGTTTTGAAACTCTCCATTTATCTGAGTTTTGATGATTCCTATTGAGAGGTGTTTGACTTTGCGAAGTATGCGGAGTTATCTTTTTCTCAAAATTATTCGTGTTTTTCATTGATGTATATTCATTTCTAAAAGTATTTGCTTTTGTTGTTTTGACGTCTGTTGTTTGCTTATTTAGTTTCTGTCTATACGCAGCATTTGAGTACTGCATCGTTATGGAATACGCATCCTCAAGTGATTGCGGTCGATAACTTCTGACATGCATGGATAATTCGTCATTTAGTCCGTCGACAAATCGTGTTAATGACATGAGGCTTATTAGGCTGTTTATAGCTTTTGTGGATGCTTTATAATCGTCCATTAAAGCTGCTGTGGCTTTAATCGAGGTGTCTATTTTCTTCACTTGATTATAGAATTCTGTAAGTGTTCTCTTTCCTTGATTTATGTAGAATAATGATTGAATATGAGACGTCAAATCTCTTCTGTCTCCGTATGAGTTTAAAATTATTTCCTTAATTTGGTCCCAGTTGTTTGGGTTACCTGCTGCAATTAATATCTCCTTCGCGTCACCTATAATTTTATTTTTAACAGCTCTTACCAACTGGCTGTAGATGGGTTGATTAGTATAAGCGTTGAAGAGTGCAAGAGTATTTTCTGCATCTTCCAACCAAGCGTGAGTTTCTTTTTTATTGCCCGAAAAAGTTGCTAAGTTTTTAATAGGATCCGGTGTTCGGAATTGGAGAAATGGGTCCTCGGCTTTTGATTTCATATTTCTAATTTGCCCGATCAACTCATTTTGATTGTCGGTTAGTGTTCTTATGTGTTGGAGTAAACTTTCAACCGTGATCGGTTGTTGTGGTGGAACCGGTCGAGGAGCCTCTTCTAGGTCTGGGTCTTCCGGTCCCAGGTCTGGCATTGGAACAGGTGAAATTAAATCACGATCCATTTTGCTCAAAAATAAATATAACTAATTCGTTCTGTGGTGTAATTTGCCTACGCTTTTCGATTGCAGGGCAAAATTAAATCTGAGGCAGGAATTATGCTTCACAATGCACTCGCGGGTCTGTTTTTCTAACGTTGTATGTTTTGCTTGCGGCTTTCCGCTCGCGGGGAATAATGAAATTTGATGCAAGAGTTGTTATATGTTCACAATGCGCTTGCTGTTCGTGGCACTTTCTTCTTTTTAGAAAATAAAATGCGTTTACTTACAAGAGAATGATGATCATCTCCTGGAGTCCAAGTGAGTTTCCTCCAATGGGGTGGGTTCTGTGTGTGGATCCTTCCTCGCTCTAAACCACTCAAACTGCGTGATGTTCCCTCAGCAGCGGTTTCCCGGTGATCTAGTTGTTCACGATGAACGTTGCTTAGTTAGCTTTCGTGCGGTCACTCAAGTAAAACTGTTCTTATATTCACTAAGTTCAGTTTTCGTCCAATGCTCACTTCACTTCACTGTCCTTATGTTCCCTAAGTCAGGAATGATCCGATTTTTGCACTAAGACACTTCTTGAATTGACACTTAGAAAATTTCTATGCACTTAATTCCACTACACTTTCCAAGACTGCGCCAGTTATGCTATTTCCAATCTGGTTAGCATAAAAAAAATAAATTTATTAACGATTTTTACTTATCGCTACAACATCACACTTAGAACTGACTGATATTTCGATTTTCTTCACTTTTTATTAACTAAGTCTGCTGAATCGGCATTCCTCCATGTGGCGTGATTCCGGTGAAACCTTTGTCCGCATGCTTGGTAATTCTCGCGCGTGTCATCATTTTATCCTTATGCGCGTGCAATGGGCCAAGCACGGTTGGTTGTTTTTGCTATGGGCTCGGGTGGAACTATTGGTGTTGCATCTCTATGGTGGTGGCGGGAACCGTCATAACGTATATATATATATATATATATATATATATATATATATATATATATATATATATATATATATATATATATATATTAGATATAAAAAATGAATTTTTGTCTGTCTGTCTGTCTGCCCCCCGACCCCCCCAAGGGCCCCGACCCACCCCCCCCCGCCGAGATAAATAGTATGTATGTGGGGGTGGGGGGCGAGGGGGATTATGGTGGTGTGTGATCCCCTCCCCCCCCGAAGGGCGGACACACAAACCAAACAAACAAAACTCCACTTCCCCAAAACCAAAAAAACAAACAAAAAAAACAAAATTAAATGTGTGAGTTTTTTTTTAGCAAAAAAATGTATTTTTGTTTGTTTGCGCCCCCCCCCCTCCTGGAGGAGAGGCCCCCACACAAATAAAACAAAAGTTAAGGCATATCCCACCACCTAACCAAGCAAATGGAACCAAATTTGGCATGTGGGGTTTTTTGGAGGCGAAAAATGTTTGTATTCCCCAAGCTGAATGCTCGTACATTTCTCTTAACACTGCTCATGAGATCTTTGTCTATCTTCCTTACACAATTTCTCCCAGTTTTTCTTCAAAGCTTCATCGGTTTTGAATGTTTTCCCGCTTTTCTTCAACTTCTTCTTCATTATCGCCCAAAACTTTTCGATCGGACGAAGTTCTTGTGTAATTGGCGGATTTGCCTCCTTCGGGACCACATTAACGCCCTTCGCTTCGTATCCATCCATTACAGGCTTGGCGTAATGGCACGAAGCGAGATCCGGCCAGAACAGCGTGGGACCACGATGAGAGCGGAGGAAGGGCAGCAAGCGCTTCTGCAAGCATTCCTCTCGATAAATCTGCCCGTTTATGGTGCCGGTTGTAACGAACGGCTTGCTGTACCGTCCGCACTCGCACACAACAGGTACTTCTTCGCGAGTTTGTCCACCTTTCTCTTCCGGAACTTTTCCGGAACCTCCATGCGGGACGAACCGACAAAAAACTCGAGGCCGGGGATTTGTTTGGTGTCCGCCTTGATATATGTCTCATCGTCCATGACGAGACAGCCTGGCTTGACCAGCCACTCACGGTACAGCTTCCGCGCACGCAATTTGGCCACCGTGTTTTACTAGGTTCTTAAAGGGTTATTCTTAAAGTACTGCCTTATCTTCCGCGCCTTCTCTGGGTATTCCGTTTTCGGTTTTCGGCCACTTCCGCTCGATGGTATTTGTCTCCGTGATGGTCTTCACAACGCGGGACACGGTGGGTGGAATGGTGGATTCCAAGATTTTTGCCGATCCATCTGTGACCGGGATTATCGATCACCGCGCCCAAGATTTGCTGACGTAGCTCTTCTTGTTTCGAATGCATCTTGAAAACTACTTGACAGATCGCGATAAAATTTTGCACACATTAACATAACACTTTAAACTAGTATTACTCAAAATTTCATCAATTACCCATCAATAATTTTACCCACGCGATTAAAAGTTACACCCAAAACAAAGTGTCGCATTTTATCCGAGTCCAATCTTTAGATAACAGGATTGAGCAGGTGAAGGGTTTCGTTTAAGTAAACGATATGCTGAATTCACGCGACGTCTAATAAAATATTAGAAGTAACAATTTCCGATTTTAATCGATTTGTACCAATAATAAGAGGCTGTTTGTGTTGATGAACAGCGATGACTAACTAATGAGTCCTCTGCCGAACTGGCACTCCACGCTACGTTAGGCAGCAGAAAACTGTTGTAACAGAAGAGTAGAAAAAAGCTACTAAATGGTTAATTCTTCATATCATAGGTAGATAAAAATTACACCTGTAGCTCAAATCGATGAACGAACTGCATTTCAATTTTCCCGAATGATTTCGTTTTTCTCCATGCCTCCGACATTTGTCTAAATATGTAGCACAAACGTTGTTATTGGTAAGAATAGCCTAGATAAGAGGAGGAAAACAATAAACCATATCACTACTCCACTGACTGGCCGACTATCATTCGTCCCATCCATCCATCTTTACACCCTATTTATGGATGTATTGATTTTTCCTTATTTCGAACGACTGAGCAGAATGAAAATGGACCACAAATGTCAACTTAGTTCCGTGTTTGTTCAAATGATTTTCCGACGTTATCAGCACGCACTCTAACATATTTCCTGTTGGTGACGCTTTCAGCTGATGCTTTCGCTTTTTGATGATATAGTAATAAATCAATCATAAATCAACTTCGGCGGTTTATTGATTTTGAAAGGTTAGAATTCGGGTTGACACGACGTCATTGATGACGATGGTTGGTATTACTCCTTAGATGATGATGATGAGGATGGTGCCTTTCGATTAATAGAAGTAGTCTAATCAGTACACATATGTTATAATCACGAGGCTGGAGACAAATTAGCAAGTCCTTGAAGATTTATTTCATGAGGTTAATCTTACATCTCAATCCAAAGTTATGACTTGAAACCCACCCTAACGAATTAAAAATCAAAAAAGTAAGTGCCCAATAAACTTTAATCATGATACATTTGGATCGATCAATCCTGATTTGGAGAGTAAAATAAAATTAAATGTTATCTTTCAAGCCATTATTAGCCACTATCCACATGCATTGCCATCAGCGTGGATTAGCAGATAAGATATAAAGTCAAAATTTCAGTACAATCTTGTAGTAAAATGATCATGTGGCTTACAGTGTAGATTATGTAATTCCATGTCGAATCACAAAATGCCATTTTGCATTATCAGTTTATTGGTGTTGCGAAGGATTTTTGAAAGGGTCCTAAGACTATAGGATGGAAAACAAGTTTCTAGAACATCAACTTTCGGTGCATTTTTCAAAATTTTAATATAAGCGAGAAAAAACGCATTCTGATTTTATAATCTGATTCTTGAAATATTTAAAAAAAAATTCAGGTCCTGATGATGACCTTCGTAAGAGCATCCGTTCTCGAGATATTTGCGATTTAATTTTATCATACTCGAATAGTTATTGAACATACGACCTTTTCATAAGTTTTTCTAGATTCTCCAACAACAAGAGTTGGTTTTTCGAAATGTATAATAAATTTTACGCTACTCTCTCTTTGACCGCTAGATGATTGAATAAACGGTTCAAATAAAACAGATTATAAACTATAGAGGATGCATAGCGCTACTTTTCGTCTTGTTCTCCCACGCGAACATGCCGGGTACATAACTGTCACATATACACAACATAAAAACCAGGAAAATATATTTTGCCAACGATGTCAGCGCTATGGGTCCTCTACAGTTTATAATCTGTTTGGTTCAAATGTTGGGCCAACTTACCGCCTGCCTGAATTTTAGGTAGCATCAAAGGCTCTCAATAGCTTATAAAACTCGTCCGCTGGGTAGCCCGCTGCTGAGTATTGCACGATAGTATACCTAGAAATCGAAAACTACATGTACTTGGTATATAAATTCGTTACACTTCTCGGAAAGCATCAGTAACAAATTTGTTTGGAGTGTTTAATAATAATTTCAAAATGGAATTCAATAAGGTGA
Organism: Aedes koreicus; assembly: GCA_024533555.2. Lineage (NCBI taxonomy): Eukaryota > Metazoa > Arthropoda > Insecta > Diptera > Culicidae > Aedes > Aedes koreicus. The sequence continues at coordinate 4,264 of JAHHFK020002505.1, read as the reverse complement.
AGTGTTGCAAACCCTTTCCTAAAACACAGTGCTCGGTAAAGCTTCGTAAATTAAACGAAAACATTATTCAAGGGCTAATATTAATGAACTGTCGAATTCCGTTGGAAACGTCTTTATCAATCTGTGATTCGAGTCGCTTAAATTTAAACAAAGTGAAACACGCAGAAACTGAGTATGATATCGATGAGCAATCACCGTTCCGAAGCTTCAATCTACATCAAGGTACGCTATGGAGGAAATACCTTCGGCTACATCCATCATATCATCTTCTCAAGAAAGCTTGCAACGGGAATTTTCCAGAGCGCATAATATCGAGTTGTTTAACAAAGGTATAGCTGGAATCAACGTTTCACCGGTATCATCATCAAAACTGAAGCAGGTTCACTATCCTCGGTGAAAATATTTGAATATTACTGACGGTTTAAAATAAAACAGTTTCGGATTTGAAAAGGAAGATGACCTGGATTTGTTAAAACGAAAGGCGGCTGACTTTGACGAGATAATATTTCTGTTGAAAGAAAAATTTGCTGCGCCAGAATGTTCAAGAGAAGACCAAATAAGGATACTATCAGTTTTGCCAAAATCTTGGAACAGTTTAACACACACGAATACATTGTGAAGCAGGCTCGTCGCATAGCGGAAGTCAAAGGAGTATTGGCTACCCTCAACAAACGGATAAGAAGCGGTTTGACGCCGGAAGTAAAAAATGAGATATTGGAGTTTTACGACCGTGACCAGATAAGCAGAGCCATGCCCGGACTAAGGGACTACGTTTCAGTAAGAACAGATGGCAAGCGACAGCATGTGCAATAAAGACTTTTGATGTGTTCACTTCCTGAGGCTTATAATGGCTTCAAAGAGATTAGTGAGACCAATGTTGGCTTCAGTTCGTTTGCAGCTTTAAAACCAAAGAAATGTAAATTACTTGGCAGCTCAGGTTCTCATAATATTTGTGCCTGTACCATTCACGAGAATATTGAATTGATGCTACATAGTCTCAAAAACTATGCTTTCTAAAATGATACGAAATTTTACTTCGAACAACTATTATGCAACACATCGTCAAGATCGAAATATTGTTATCTCCGTGAATGTGAAAATTGTGAAGCCGGTTAGCTTTTGAAAATAACTTTTTCAAGGAACTGGAGGCATGTAATGCATTTGAAATATCATTCGAACAGTGGATTTCAAAAGACCGGTGTAATCTAGAGACCCTCTTACAATCAGTTGATGAATTTGTATCATTTTACCGAAAAGTTAGAAAGTTCGTCACCCATGATTATATCAAAACCGAACAATCCTCGTTTTTGAGACACACGAAAAATAATTTAAGCAAAGCCGAAGTGCCTATGACTTTTTTTTCCGAAAATTATACATTTGTTCTTCAAGATGCCGTTCAAACTAGTTATTGGAATAATAACCAAGCCACAATTCATCCCTTTGTTATTTACTATGTCGAATCAGGAGCGCTTAAGAATCTTAGCTTCGGAAGCTATCGGAAGTACTTGAACATGACACAATAGTGGTTCAGAGATTTATTTCAAAACTAATAAGCTTTTTGAAAAAAAACTAACGCAGTTGAAGAGAGCGATATTTGTAAATTCAAATCAAAATATAGCATGAATGTTGAAAGGCATTTTTTTCGCTACTTCCCATGGCAAGAGGCCATGCGATGCAATTGGTGGCACATTAAAATGAATGGCAAGAAACGCAAGTATAGCTAAAGGACATGAACACCACAGCTAAAGGACATGAATAACAAATGCAAAAAAAAAATATAAAAAATAAAAAAAAAAAAAAAAGAACAAAACAAAAATAAAATTATTTTTTTTATTATTACTAAAAAAAACAAAAAACAAAAAAAAACAAAAAAAAACAACAAAACAAAAAAAAAACAAAAAATACAAAAAAACAAAAAAAAAAAAAAAGAACTCTTTTTTCCCTTTTTTTGGGGAAATGTATGTATGTATGTATGTATGTAAAGGTAGCCACCATCCCTTCTAAGACCTTGTCATGTATGCAGCTCCACTTAATAGCAATATCAAATTGAGTTACCGGTTTGCATTCACAGTAACGCTGTATGAAGGGCCAAAAACGGTGGGGCGGACCCGTAAGCAGAGACACTTACGCGAAACCCGCGGGAGCATAAGAATCTTCTTCCAACGATACGATCCAACAAATCGAATAGCCCAATTCGCAATACTCATTAAGCTTTCTACGGGATGGCTTGTTAAGAAGGGCGCGTCACTCTCACTGAAATTGTTGGAGTAGAATTCACAGTACCACAATCAAATCGGTAGGATAAAGAAAATGATACTGTTTGTTCCCTCCTAGACGCCGGTTGTCATACCACTTCATTGTCCAATTCCAGCTTGAGTGATACACTGATGCTCCCTCCCTTCCCAATATATATTTAATGTCATATAGTAATGTATAAAATATAGTGAATTAATATTATAATTATAATAAATATAGCGAATGAATATTATAATGACAAATAATATAGTGAATGAATATGAAAATAACAATTCCAGTTGTGGACCTGAAAGTGAAAATGACTTATAAAAAAGCATACAAAATGTAGTGAATGGATGTTATAATATAAAACGATAATAATTTCATTTGTATTTACGTGTCTGCAGATTGTGGTCCTGCTGCAATTGTATACGGACCCGCACATCCACCATGAACCTGAAAGCTTAGATAATGTATCATGGCCACCAGAAAAAAAAATTGATTTTAAATTATTTTACAAAACTTGGGATATCCATGGATGATCTGAAATTGTATAGCATATAAAGAATAATGAACCTAAAATTTCGATGTGCTGCTCTGCTAATAAATGTGATATAACCACAATGGAACTGACTCTTAACTTCGAGTCTTGAACCCTACTGAGCCCTTGCGGCACGTCAAGCCGGCCAGTTCAGCGCAAGGGAGCACCCTTCTTTTTGGGGAAATGCTCCTTAAACTTTGGAAAAATGCTCCTTAGATGCGTTTGCCCGGTATAATGCAATCGGAGGTATTAACCTTCTGGTTAGCGCTTGCCGGGTGTTTTGACCGGTCTTCAGTTTCTTCAAGATTGTATAGTTTTGACGGGTTTTAAGTTTCTGAGTTTAAGAGTCGTCAAAACGAAATTAAGACCCGTCAAAACGAATTTAAGACTCGTCGAAATGAAATCAAGACTCGTCAAAATGAAATTTAAACCCGTCAAAACTACTTTAAAGATTGCGGAGCGAAGCTCCGTTATACAATCTTGAAGAAACTTAAGACCCGTCAAAACAACCGGCAAGCGCTAACCAGAAGGTAAATATCTCCGATTGCATTATACCGGGCAAACGCATCTAAGGAGCATTTTTCCAAAGTTTAAGGAGCATTTCCCCAAAAAGAAGGGTGCATTTACCCTGCTGCCGAAAAATATTACTCTTTTGTTCCACGATCAGATCAACAGATAGACGCAAAATTGTTTTCAAATGATGTAGCATCAAGCCTTCATAGTATATATAAACATAACTAGAAAATGAGAAGAATGATTAGAAATTTCCATTTAATTCCAACTACCTTATTTGCTTATCTTGACACGTCAACAATAAAGGTAGCTGGAATTAAATGGAAATTACTAATCATTCTTCTCATTTTCTAGTTACAGGCATTCCACAAGTAAAATGAAAGGAAACTTCCCTTAACGAATCTAAATGTAGAAACAATGTATGTACTTTAGTTTGCGCATAATAAATTGGAAATACAAGTAAACTAATATATAAGAAAAGTTTTTTCAATCATTTTCCCCTATTTTTTAAGCTGTTTATATAATAGTCTTGCAGGCTAAGAGTGAGTTGTGGGAAACTAAACGCATATTTCGAAAAAGGTATTTTTGTGATGCTGGAGAACCGTGAATAATTCATGAAAAGGCCGCATTTTCTGCTGGAAATATACTGCAACATCAAAACACGTTTATTTTGGCAAATAGTTGAGATTTTAAAAATGCTTCAAAAGTTGACCTTAGAGACACTTTTTTCACTTCAGATCTCTCCACCCTGCTGTTTTCTCCAAAACTGACGTTAGAGCTTCATGTTTTTATACATAATGTATAAAGTATACAATAAGAAGCAATATAGGCATATGTTAAACGAAAATTTAAAAAATACAGTTTGAACCATTTTACCCCCTATCTTTTGAACCGTTCATCCATTCGTCTTGCTGTCAAAAAGAGAGTTGTAGAAAACTTAACAAACATTTCAAAAAACGTTTTTTGGTCGCTTAA
>JAHHFK020002504.1:0-192833 GCA_024533555.2 Aedes koreicus | reverse complement strand
TTTTATATGTTAGCTTTACGGTTTACTTCACCTTTCATTTCCCAGTCTTATTATTAGTCTAAGACGAAATGATTTCCTAATAAAATCTTGTGCTGCATGGAATTAGTCAACTAATGCCTCGATTCATCAAATTTTCTAAAGCACATTGAATTGTCCAACTATTTTTTTACTTTTATTTCGTTTAGTAATTTGAAAATGCAACGCCATGTTGAGCCGGTGCGTGGTAATGAAAATTCGATGAGCTCAAGAGAAATTTCAATCAAACATACTCTTGAGTTGGCAAATTGATTTGGTCGTCCTGAAAAGGACAGATTTTAGTTGTTTACGGAGGGATGATTTACGTCAGCGTCGACGTCGGGCTTCTTTCGCAGCAGGGCGAAAAATTCGGAAAAGCGCTTTTTTATAACGAGAGCGGGATACACACGTCTGAACGTGTCGATGATCCAATAACGAAAGATAACTGTTCGCCATGCCAGGCCTGTTTAATATAATGGCATATACCATTACATGACAGGAAGGGGGTTCTCAACGAAGGCAATGCGAATCAAATTTTACAAAAGGGGACGGGCCTCAATTGTTACGCCAGACAGCAGCGTGGAAATGAAATCATTAGTTTTCATTAGAGCGACAGGGGTTTCGGAGGTTAAATTCGCATCATTTGAACTCAGGCAAAAGAAAAACGGCCCTTGTCAGGGGCTCAGAATCCCATCCAAAGAGAGTTGAGATATAGACAAACTTGCTCTTGAAACTGCAAAACAATAGAGTTTGTAAATATTGGCCAGAAAAATTATAACTCACATTTTTAAACTACCTTTAACTAATTTAATCTATTATCTGCAACTAATCCACTATGAACCTATGTACAACAAGAACTACAATGAAGTAACTAGAAAATAAGAAGAATGATTAGTAATTTCCATTTAAATCCAACTACCTTTATTGCTTATCTTGACAGATACGCGTATTTCGTCTACAATGTGCAGACTTCTTCAGTGTCGTGTACTAATACTCGACTGTACACGACACTGAAGAATTTTCCACTAAACAGCTCACACTCTCCATAATTTACAATGAAGTGTTGAAGTTCGGCTTAAATTAACTGTTAATATTTCGTTTGTTGAATGTACAACGTGCTTGATAGTTTTAACATGGCAAATAGAGATTTATATATGGATACTAATAAGAAATGTTGCTCATTTTCTCCAGAATGCGGCTTTTCAAGCAACGCCATGTTGCGCCAGTGAGTGATAATGAACATTTCAATGAGCTCAAGAGAAATTTCAATCAAACATACATATTTGTTCGTCCTGAAAATACCGGGTTTTAGTTGTTATCGGAGAGAACATGGTTCGCAGGACGGCCTGAGTGTTTGGCAGCACGTAATACTACGATAAAAATGGACATTTGCTACGTCTTCCACTCGAGATTGTACAGACTTTGGCCATTGACCATAGAGCGAATTACAACGAACAACTTAACCTAACACCCAGTGGATTAGACTGGACATTTTCGTTTTGCAAAAAGTTCCACTGGCTGAAGCGGAAATCGAACCCTCTCTTCATGGCAATGAACGACGGGTGACGCCGCTAACCACTTGACCACGAAGATAATGTGGGCGATTGATTTGGCCATTTTCTCCGAGACGCGGCTTTTTCAACGCCATATTGAGCCGGTGCGTGGTAATGAAAATTTCGATGAGCTCAAGAGAAATTTCTATCAAACATACTCTTTAGTTGGCAACCTGATTTGATCGTCCTGAAAAGAACGGATTTTAGTAGATAACATGCTTCGCGATTGAAATTTTCTTCAGTGTTCTTGGGCTGCAGGACACCACTCTGTGAAATGGTCACACCGGAGAAAAGTTTGTTCAGCTCCTCGTCGTTGCGGATGGCTACCTGCATGTGACGTGGACGATTCTTTATGGTCTGGTCTTCTTGTGTTCACAGGCGGCGTTTTCTACCAACGTGCTCGCCGAACACGTCTGTCGCATACGGATTCACAGCGAGATGGTTGGTCGGACGTCACCAAAACTTTCGGGAAAAAATTACCTCCGAATCAAAATCAGAATCTTCTGAAGAGCTGGATGTACGCTAGGGCAGGGCATAACAGCTCAAAGAAAGACGCCCTCCTATAATTTGTCTTTGTGTTTACAACGGACTCACTCGCCATGTTGCGAATTAAAGTATTGAGTGGTTGAGTAAAAGATGGGAGCCCGAAAGTAAGATGACTCACAAAAATAAAATGTGAAAATTCGAGACCGGGATTTGAACCGTGGCTGTCAACATGGCGGCCCTTGATGGCAACACGGCCACAGCATCAACAAAGTGCCCATTTGCAACTAATTTTAACGCTGAGATCGCATGCGTTTATCAATTCGACCAATTAGAAGTGGCCCTTTCTGACAGAATATTGGTGTAGTTTATTCATAGGCAGCTGGCATGTCCTGTTCTAGGATGTAAGAAGATCGAGAATATACAGTGCCTGCAAATGAAGTGTTGCCTTAAATGTGGTATAATCCTTAAATTCAATAATTTTACCACAGAGAACAGACATTGATGTACATGTGCCTTTTCATGAAAAACGTGTGTAAAAGTTAATATGCGCAGCCGGTATGAGAAGCTAGGCTTTTGATTGATAAACATTTAAATGACAGTTTTCGCACAACTACAGTGCCACCTATGCAAGCACTATGAAAGGCTCTTGAACAACAACCCCCTGTGGAGTTTCCGGTCCGTTGGTAAAGGGCATCCTGTTGCAGGGCTTGCCAGCTACTTACCCAAGCGTCCACTCGCTGTGACGGGTCGATGAGGAGGAGGGCGAGAGTCGTTCGTGACGTGCTTTCGTCGTTGCTCGTGGTGAGGGCGTTCGGTGGTTCGTTCGTTGACACCGCTCGTGTGGAACCGAGTTATGTTCGGGTTTTATGGAGCACGTCTAACATCTCTTAGTAGTGCTAGTGCTTCTGCTGAGAATATTGTACATTGTTCTTGTAGTTGTATCTTTCTGTTGTCGTCTTTGGAGTCTGTTATTCCACAGCCTACTTGGTTGTTGGCTACTGATCCATCTGTGTATAGTTTTGTGTGTTTGTGGTATTTGCTTATCGTCTTGCTAAAGGTAGTTTTTACTATGTTGGTGTTGGTTCCTGCTTTGATTTTGTTCTTGATGGATTTTTCTATGTTTATTTGTTTTGAGTTCCATTCCCTGGGACCTAGCCTGGATAGTTTGCATATCGTGGGTATGTCTTCCCCTGTTAGTTCTTTTGTGAATTTGTTGGCTCTTGTGTAGAGTGCTGTATTTCTTTCCTCTTGTGTGTTAGTTTTTTCTAGCCATTTGATTGTCTTTTGTATTGTGTTTATTTTAATTCTTGTTTCAATTGGTAGTACCCCTGCTTCTGCTAGGGTTGCCATGCTGGGACTTGTTACGAATGCCCCTGATATTATTTTGATTGTTTTGATATGGATTGTGCTAAGTGGTTTAAGGTGTTTTGGCTCGCATCTTGAGTAGAAATGGGCTCCGTATAGTATTTTGGATGTCATTAGGGCTTCGTGTATTCTAAGTAGTGTTTTCCTGTCAGTTCCTTTTGCTCTTCCGCTTATTGTTTTTAGTAGGTTGTGTCTGTTGGTTAGGTCTTTTCTGGTGTTTTTAATATGTTGTTTGAAGTTTAGTCTGCTGTCTATTGTAATGCCAAGGAGCTTGGCGGTTTTTACCTGTGGTATTTCGATGTTATTGATTTTGATCTTTTCCGTGGTCTTGTGTTTGTGTCCTAGGCATATGTGTAGGAGTTTGGATTTGTTGGGTGCTATTGAGAATCCAATATTTCTTGCCCATTCGTCTATTTTGTTGATTTTCCTCTGAAGTAGTTTTTTCAGCTTGCTTTTTATTGTTCCTATTGTTATTACTATGATGTCGTCTGCGTATACGAGTATTTCAACTTTCCTTTTGTATTTTTTATCTTTGATTTCGAATATTGAGTTCATACCTATTAGGAATAGTGTGACTGATATCACTGCTCCTTGTGGTATTCCGTTTTCTTGTTCTCTTGTTTCCGATTTGTTATTATCTATTTCTACTTGGAATTTCCTATTGGATAGGAAGTCTTTTATGTATAGGGCCATATTTCCTGATATTTTCCAGTCGTTGATTGTTTTTAGTATGTGGTATCTCCAGGCCCTGTCATAGGCTTTTGAGATATCCAGCAGTGCACACTCTATGTGTTTGCCTTGAAGGTAGGGTTGGTTTATTGTGTTTTCGAAGAGTGTAAAATAATCATCTGTTCCCTTGCTTTGTCTAAATGCTAGTTGGTTTTTGTTTAGTCTGTTATTGTTTTCTAGTTCCGAGACGAGTCTTCTGTTGACCATCTTCTCTAGGATTTTCCCTACGCAACTTAGGAGGGTTATTGGTCGGTAGTTATTGATTGCATGTTTGTCTTCTCCCCCTTTTGGTATGGGTATGATTAGGCCTAGTTTCCATTCATCGGGGATTTTTCCTTCTTGCCATACCTTGTTGTATAGTTTTAGAAGTAGTGTCTTGGCGTTTATTGGTAGGTGTTTTATCATTTCATAGCTTATTTCGTCGTGCCCTGCCGCTTTGCCTTCTGCGTTGCCGATGGCGTGGTTGAGCTCTTTCAAGGTGAAATCTTTATTATACTCGTTTGTGTTGTTTTCGTTTAGTTTGATTTATGTACGCTCTTTGTTGCTCTTCCTGTTCTGGAATTTTTTGGTATACTCTGATGTTGCTGATTGTTTGTAGAAATGGTCCGCTAGGACCTCTGCTACAAATCAATTTACCGATTAAAGAGTATGTTTGATTGAAATTTCTCTTGAGCTCATCGAAATGTTCATTACCACGCACCGGCTCAACATGGCGTTGCTTAAACTGCCGCGTCCCGGAGAAAATGGCCAAATCAATCGCCCACATCATCTTCGTGGTCAAGTGGTTAGCGGCGTCGCCCGTCGTTCAAGCGGTTGTTGTCATGAAGATGAGGGTTCGATTCCCCGCTCCAGCCAGTGGAGCTTTTTGCAAAACGAAAATGTCTAAACTGGTCTACTTGGTGTTAGGTTAAGTTCTTCGTAATTCGCTCTACACCCAAAAAAAAAAAGTAAGATTGTTATACAATTTCGCTTGATTTTGTTCCATTTTTGCTATTGATCGTAAGTTGGATGAAAAATCTAACATTAGTTGTGGGCAAAATAGCAACAGCAATTCGCAGTGAAAAATTGAACGTGTGCGTGAGATTGTTCGCAGTGATTTTTAGTTGATGATTAAGAGATGAGTGTTCGAAAGTCAGATGGCTCACAAAAATAAAATGTGCACATCAAAATCGAGATTCAGACCAGGACCGCTAGCGCGGCGGCTCTTGATGGCAACCAATTAGCCACTTTGACAAGGTAAGAATGTGGGAATAGAAACCCAACAGTTAGTTCACTTGGCGAGGAATTCAGGGTGCAGCAATGAAGCAAATGGACATATTTTCCACCAAGCTATGTGCAACCTGTCGCTAACAAACTTGCATGGCATAGCATTGTTTATTTCAGAAAACGCTTTGTCGATGATCAGTGAGAACAAACATAGAACACTTGACGGCGGCAATACAACAGTGGCCAATAGCGTTGCGGCATTTTGTGATATCGACTCATCCATATTGTATATTGTTGGTGTATGTTGGTGATGATTGAATATGGAGCCTACAGCGATAAAATTGTTTCGAGCTATTTTTGCTTGCCAGTCGCTTGCACACATTTGCATGGCTTCATTTGTACCATAAAACGCTTTGTGAATCAAAATGGGCGAAATTGCCTTTTCTGAATCATGCGGTTTTCTCAAGATATGATTGCAAAAACTGCAATTGCCTTTTTTACCACCTTTTCAACTTTTCAACTGGGTATATGTTCAATCTTCAGTCTGTACAATCTCGAGTTAGAAACGGTGTAAATGCCTATTTTTATCGTAGTATCACGTGCCGCCAAACACTCAGGCTGTCCTGCAGCCAAGAAAACTGATAAGAATATTTCAATCGCGAACCATGTTCCCTCCGTAAACACAGGATCCATTTCACACTTACAAGCACGTTGGACATTTTAGTGCCAACACTTGATCAGGGAAAATCTGCTTTTGTAAACAAACACTTTGTCTGCTAATTTATCGGAAGTTATATACAATTCCTTCAAATTGAATATATCAGCGGATAGAAATAAAGCTCTTCTTCCTTAAAGAGTGCTTAATTTGTATTTGTGACCTTTTGTTCACGAGCAAATGACTATGAAAGCCAATCTAATGTTGGCGATGATTTAACAAACAAATATCATTAACAGTGAATTCGAGGCGAACTGCAGTTTCTATAAATTTTCGTGAAGAATTAATAGCGGAAGAAGAACCGGAGCCTCACACACCAACAGCACAGGGTTTCATGGTTCTTTAGACTGAATAAAATATAGTAGAAATTTATGAATTCGATGACATCAATTTCTTCACATCAACAAGCAGTCCTACGTCAACTTTGCAGTTATGTCACTGACATAACTCATCCTTTCGTTTTTAAACTTCTTAAGGCTTCATTCGTGTTGAGAAAACAACGAAACTAGTTTATTTAATCCAAAATAAAATTCAAATCTATTTATGCTACTGGAAAATTCCAAAAATATTCTTTTAACTCGTCAGATAATCAAAAGATTATGTTTGCAATATTGTGGATCAAATATTATTTTGCAATGAACTCTTAATGATATCTTCTTACTTGACAAATCGAGTAACTTAAAAGAAATCAAAAGATCTGCTGAATTTATCAGAAGCTCAATAATATTGTAATAATAAAAGAAGATGTAAGTTTAAAAAAAAACACGATAAATTTTTAAGAGCATGGAAGCAATTTTTCGTGAAGCGATACTGTAAATTTTTTGCTGATATTGAAAGACTATTTTCTTCTGAATCATGATTTTTAATAGAACTATGTGCCTTTCGACATCTATTGGAAAGTTTATCCTGCATTTTGAGGAATTTATTGAATTCAAGGGGTTCACTTGATAAAAATTACTAAATAAAAGCAAAGGAATGTGAAAAAACATAATCAATGTTAAACTTGGAAAACTTCAGATAATTGTATAAGCTTTCAAAAAAAAAAACCGAATTAATCCACCGATGGTGAGACTGAACCCTTCTTACACTTCCAGAACAACGAACTCAAATGTGGTTAATATGGTACTAGATACATTTTTCATCAGAAATTCTATGAAGCGCCAGTAATATTCGATATGTCATATATTCAGTTTATAATATGAACTATTTGACAATCCTGAACGTATTGTTCATCAATGTGATTAAAATATTGGCATTAATAATGTTTAACGACCTGCTTCTATAAGTAATATAAAATGGGAATTACATATATATTAGAAATTTCATAAACTCAGTCCATAGAATGAATTACTAGACAATCCTATGCGTCAATTTTGATTATCGATATGTATTCAAGATGCTTAATAATTACATGTTTGTTGACAATTTGCACATTATAGTAGATGGAGACTTTGTGTAATTTTCGAATATACTCGTTGCAGTTCAAACCCGGACACTTACCGCTTACGCCTATCGATCCTGCTCTAACTTTATAGAGTCGCATAGTGTGGCATCAAGTCCGCTGTATGGCACATCTGATGTGTGCTATACAACGCACCAGATATGCGACACAATAGAATGTAAGCGGCATCGATTGTTGCGAGTGGTATTGTACTGTTTTGAACTGCAACGAGTATATTTTCATCTCGCAATTATGTGCTGGATAATCCAATTATAATGAAATTTTGACCAGTTATGTGAAGATTTTATAGCTTTAATTTGGCGCTAACAAAACTAAAATCGGTACACAAATAGCTCAGTATGTAATCGGAGACTAAACTGTTTGATTACTATTATAATAGACCGTCAAGTACTGTTTCGTTCATATCTTCGTAACGAAATGTCCGAATGAAAAATAAAACAATAGCGTTCTATGGGAATGTTGTAGCTTTTTGTGAAATAGGTTCACAAATGGCTGAGAAACCGATGTGACATTATTTGTAACACACACACACACACACACACACACACACACACACACACACACACACACACACACACACACACACACACACACACACACACACACACACACACACAACACGCGCGCGCACACGCACTCATACACACACATACATACACACAGACATGTGCTCAGTTCGTCGAGCTGAGTCGAATGGTATATGACACTCGGCCCTTTGGGCCTCGGATAAAAAGTCGAGTTTTCAAGCGATATTAAGACCCTTCTTTTTGTGTAAGAAGGGTATTAAGATCGCTTAAGAAGAAAAAAAAAATGCGAAGCATACTTAATGAGGGTTTTGTAAATGAAGTTCAAAAACCTTTTATAAGTTTTCGACACTGTTCTGACACTTATAACAAAATAGCGTTTCAAGACTTAAGTATACGGCCGAACACAGAAAGGGAGCCCAGACTATATCGGATGAAGTTCTAGTGCTGGTGACTACTTTATCTGATGTGATTACAGAATCCTAATTCCTTGTTCCTCTGTCCAACCCATACCCAAAAAATATCACCTATTTTAACCTCGGGTAAACCGCGAGTAAACGGCCCAGGTCCAACTAATCCTAGTACTAAGTCATTACTTTATAAAACAAAACGATGAATTATCGGCTCCCTAAAGCTAACTCAATTGAGCCTTCCAAATAAATGAAATAGTTGTCCCCCTTTTGTGTCGTGCACTGCTGCATGTGTCTCTCTTTAATATCGTGCACTGCTGCATGTGAGACGTTCCTTTCTTAAATTTGAAGTCTGTGATAGGAAAGTACTGTGCATTAAGTAAATTTACTTTGAAAAATCGGCATTCTTAGACATAACCTTATATTTGCGTCAATTTCAATAGTTGAATGTTAAAAATGAATAACTTTATATATTGAAATCGAAGCGTAGAAAACGTCCCGATTGGTGCAATCATTTTGGAAATCAATCGTGAAATGACTTAGTTATTAACGTTCAAAACCTATATGTTTTTCGTTACGCTCCAAATTTTCGCAATTTGAACGTGTACCCAGTATTGAAAACACAGACGTAGTCCTACGTCAAAAATTATCTTATATCGAATGGCGATGCAAAACAAAAATAAAAGATAATTCAATGGAACAAAGTTTGCTTAAATCCTCTGTTTATTGAGCCTTCTACAAAAATGCTTTGACGCTCTGCCGAGCGGCCTTTCAGCAGTGGCGTGAAACCTTATTCATGGCCGATAAGAAGATAGACTTCGGCAGCTCTTCCTTGGTCGTGGTTTCTACGTTTTGGACACGAAAAGACCACTTTCTCCTTCGTGTGATACTCCTTGATGAAGAAAGTAACTTCCGGCAGGCACCTTTTTCTGTAAATCTCATCGTTCACCGCAAGCCACGATAGAAATTGACGCGACTTCGACATTCCCTTCTCGCTGATCGTCAACCACAGAAAGGCCTTCTTCGGGAACTTGGAATGGAAGATATATTTGACGTCAACGCTTACCTCTTTGGTGGTTGACGTAAAGTATCCGGTCTCCTGCCAGTCGTTGCTGTCATGCGTCAAGCAGGATTATGAACAAGTCGTCGCGCTTCGCCACAAAAGACCAGCACCTTCAGCCGCTCCATTTAGGTGATTGATAACGCTGTCAATTTTTAACGTAGTACTACGTTTCTCTTTTCTATACCAGGTGTCATTTCAAAATTTTGAAAAATGAGAGCGTTACGCAAAACTGAAGGTTTTTGGACGCTAATAACTCTCGTATGACTGAATAGGAAAACTTACAAATGTATTGTATTCAATTGAGTAAGATTAGTATTAGTAGTTCAATTTAGCTAAAGATGACCTACTTTTGCTCCCATACAAATCTACACATGAACAGGTTGAAAATATAGTTTTCACTCTACGGGTCCTTAAAAACGGGTAACAAATTGTCTTCTTTTATTTCATTTAGTTTTATTCCATGTTAAATACAGCACTAGCCACACCCGTTAGCTGTAAAATTATTTTGCTTTGCTACCGGTGCCTGATTTTATAACTGAAGCCTGTACCCTCTTTTGAATTTTGCTTTGTACTGCATTTTCGTGCTTCTCTTCTTTGGAATCAATGCTATCAACACTAGTATAAGGCACACGATTTGAACAAAAATTTATTTATTTATTTTTATTTTCCGTCGGCCTGTTTCCTCACATGGTGACAATCACCGACGTCAGGAAGACGACTCCACCACCTGGAACCTACCTATAGACTCAAGAATATGAGACGGGACCAATGGCTTTACTTCCCTTCCGAAGGAAATTTGAACCAAAATGATGTCATTGGGATAGTCAAGTTCGATTGATCGACGGTTGTGTTTTTCGCTCTTTCGTTGCGAAGATTTTTTACTCGGTTTTTCTTGATCTCATCCGTTTTCTTGGGATTGCGCATCTGGCTCCTAAATTATCGCCTGCGGTTCCTCATCTACAAACTAGAAGGAAGCGCTGCAAAGTTTTTCTGTTTTCCCCGCTCGACCCATTGCTGTGGCAATGGGTCGTAAAAATCGATAATCCACGCGGGCGCCATCCGCTTCCGAGGCCTTACCCCCCAGCGCAAAACGATATTTGTGACAACTAGATTAATATAATCATCCCAACTCTCTCGCCGTTGGCGATTCACAGCAACGAGGAGTTTAATAAACTACTATCCGGATTGAATACAGCACATTATGGTGTCATCATATATACTATATTAACAATATGAATCACTTCCTTTTTCCACACATACTTGTTAGGCGACCCGTATAGCGCTGCCAACAGAACCATCTGGTGGTGAAAAATGCAATCAAAATATATTTTAACTTTCAATTTGGTAATTCATTCTACCGTGTATAAACGATAAAACTAATATATTCTTTTTATGAGTATTGTTTGCCCACACAGAGAAAACTTTAATAGTCAATTTTATACCATTATTGTGGATAAGGATGACTAGGGCAAAATAATGATATTTAACCGACTATAATCATGATCAAAATGAACATTCAAAATAGTTAAGTCAACATTTACTATAATGTCAAAATAGTCCCTGTAACCATTACCATAGTCAAAAATGAGATGATGATAAAATGTCTCCGACCATTTTCATGGTAAGTGAAACCAGCATATGCAATAGTCTTGATGATCTTGATCATGATTTAATTACACTAGTTTACAAAATAAATCAAAAGTGATGAACTTTATAAGTCGACTAACGTTTCTAATGTGAAATTTTAAGCAGAATTCAAAAATGCCGTTAATAGGGTAACGGGATGTAATGTCAGCCTAGCTCCTTCATTCGGCCTATGTACCAAAAATGTCATTAATTCGCCGATAATCAACAAAATTATATTCCTATCAGGATGACCGATTTATTTCAAAGCAGTTGAGACATTATTAATCAATTAATAGTTGCTCACTTCCGCGTAATTTTCGATTTCCTCAACTTTTTAGACAATATGACTTTACTGGTTAAGCTGAACAGATTATCTACACGATCTTCGAATGATCTTAATTTGCAGAAATTGAACCTATAAACCGAATAATACAGCCAAGATGTACAGAAAATAGTCACACGTTATAAACTAACAGGTCACATAGGTAAAATAACAATGATTTAACAAGAAAACCATAGACCCAATGTTAGGAACATATTTTTTTCCACGTTCCCAACTATGGCCTGTTATATGGAAAGCGTAGTAAAAATGTTGTTATTGGTAAAATTTACAATAAAAATGTCTGAGTTTCGATTGAAAGTTTTCCATATGGGTCATCTTAACACAAACTAAAGGAACAAAATCTGTGTAGAGTGAATTATAATGTTTTGATTATCAAATGGTCGCTAAATCATATGTGAAAATCACTTAAGTGTTTCTTAGCAGTTTTAGTATAGTTTGATTTATGAAATTGTTTGTTGGGTAGAGCGAATACAGCTGGAAACGCATTGAATCAGAAAATCAGAAAAAAAAATCGTACGAAGACAACATTTAATAACAAATCTGTCGAATGGGACGAACTTGCATCCATGAATAGACCCAATTTGGCGCTTATAGACCGACATTACATCCATATCCCTCGAAAGTTTCTGACTTTATAAAATGAGTTGTGTAACTTTTCGTGATACATACTACCAAATGGCATATTGAACATATCTAAGCAAGTGTATAACTAGTTAAATATCGCTTCCAGCTCAAATACTTTACGAGTTATAGTAAAAAATGTAATCGATTGTTGCATATTAGGCTGAGTCAAGGGACACATACCCCCAAACAAAAAACACACACACCAAACAAACACACAGCACACGATAAAAAGAAAACAATAATACTAACTATTTTATCGTCATTTTCCTCCACACCAAAAAAATCAATATAAAAATAAAACAAAAAAAAAAAAAAAATAATTAAATAATAAAAAAAAATATAAAACCAACCACACACAAACTAACATTTAAAAAAAACAAAAAAAAATAAAGACTTTACTAATCTCTCACACAAAATAAAAAAAAAAACAACAACAAAAGAACTACAATAAATTATTTATGACACCCCCCCCCCCTTCCTCAACACCCCCCCCCCCCCCCCTCCCCTCCCTGTTCTAACTCGACGCGTGGGGGGCTGGACGAGGGTCGTCCGCACCCTCCTTCGAAGTTGTGAACTCACCATTTAAAGCCCTTAATTAATGAACAAAAACACATTTACTTAAAATGAAATATCTCCAACGCGTGTGATTCAATTTCAATCATCAAATGAAGCAAAATTAAATTTAATACCGATCTTCTGAACATTGCAATATTGTAGGAGTAATAGTTTCGACGCTTCTCTCTCTCTCTCTCTCTCTCTCTCTCTCTCTCTCTCTCTCTCTCTCTCTCACACACACACACACACACACACACACACACACACACACACACACACACACACACACACACACACACACACACACACACACACACACACACACACACACACACACACACACACACACACACACCGTTTTTTGTCATTCTTGAGCACTATAGGCAAATTTCTTTAAAATAAGTTTATTAAAACTTAAAAATGATTCAAACTTGAGCTTCGTCGTTCATGCGTCGTTTTGGTTTCTCTAACTAGAAACCAACAGTAGTCACCCAGCATTGATTCGTCACAAAAGCCTTGATATCGTCGTTCTATTTGCTTCATTTGTTGGTGGAATCGTTCACCGTGCTCATCACTTTCGTCGCCAAGATTCGGTGGGAAGAAATCCAAATGTGAGTGGAGGAAATTGATTTTCAATGACATGTTCACACCTATAGTCATGAAGAGAAGGAGTTATAAACTATGTACATGAAACATGGGTAAATTGATAAGTTATTTTTAAATTTAACATTACCTATTTTTTTTATAGCTTTCCAGCAAATTATCAATAACTTCAACATGATCCGCACTTTTAGTGTTTCCTAGAAAACTCGTAACAACCAGTCGAAATGATTTCCACGCTTCTTGCTCATCAGGAGCCAAAACTGCGAAGATATGTTTGGGAATACTGATTTCAAATATTCAAATGCAGGTCCATTTTTTCTCCAACGCTTTTACAAAATTCTTGAAGAGTCCAAGTTTGATATGTAACGGTGGGAGAATAATTTGATCTTTATCCACGAGAGGAACACATTTCACGTTTTCTTTCTCAAGAGTCATACTTGTCCTCTTTGGCCAGTCTTTTTGAACGTAATGCTCCTTACGTGCTCGGCTGTCCCATTTACAGAGAAAGCACATGTAGTTTGTGTAGCCCTGTTGTAACCCAGTCAACATGGCAACAACCTTAAGATCGGAGCAAATCTTCCAAGAGTGTTGCTTATAATTCATCAATTTCAGCAGCAGTGCCCTTGATTCATACGATTCCAGCGGTATCGAAGGTTTCCTGTTTCCTTAATGCAGTAAAACAGCCTTCAAACTTACTGCTGTCGATAAACAAACGCCATTCACTTGGATTGTGATGCTCCCCAAACTCTTCGAACAAACCGTTTACATCTCGGCAAAAACTAGCGTTATTTTGTTTGGAGAAGTATATAGCGAATTGTTCATCACGATTTCTGTAGTACGAAATTGTCACACCAGGCTTTAATAAATTTCTTTCTTTTAAGCGTGATACAAGCAGTTCAGATTTCTGTTTCGACAATTCCAAATCACGTACCAAATCATTGAGTTCTGCTTGGGAAAATAATGATGGTTTTTTTTTCAAATTCTGTGTCGCTTTGATCTGCGTCCTAGTTAACCAGCTGGGCAGTATCTTCTAACTAATAGCGAATTCGTTTTTGATCCAGTTCCAAACTGGATCGGGTATCAAAATTGGGTTGGCTTGTTGTGTGTTAAACGTCAGTGTGTATGGTTTTATTTGTAACTCGTATCGGATTGAGGTTTGCACTGACAATAAGTTAGGGTATCGCAGGTTGGAACTAGTTCCAACCTAGGTTCAAAAACGAATTCGATATAAGACTCCCTTTTTCGTTTTGGGCAAATAGGGTACCGGTTTGAATTCGAATGTGGAGTTGGTTTTTCTATGGATTGCACATCAGCATACTGCACCGACTTATGGCGGCCATGTTTTTGAACTTCGGTGAGGCAGAAATAACAATCCGTAGCATGGCAAAAAGGTTCATTTAAAATAACTGGCTTATCAAAGGACAAATAGCGGCTTTACAGTGGCAGAAATGAGAGTATATAACAAATTTGAAAGGGACCAGTGGTAAGCCATACATACTTTTTACCTGTTTTCCACCTAGCCAGGCATGTTTTGCACGAATTACACAGAACGTTTGGCACCCATGGTTTATCCAGATTCTCCGGACAAATTTCAAAATAAAAACGGAACGCAGATTCAGTGAATTTAACCGGTGTCGTAAAAATGTAGACGCCACAGGTATAACAAAACTTTTGTGGATCATTTTTGCATTTGAATTCCCGTTTTGCAGCGCACATTTTTCTCACTCCGATAGCTGAACAACGAACTGTCACAATTTGTTTTGTTTTGAAGGGTTACCTAGCTATAGCTATTAAAATTAGGTGCCAGAATATCTTACCAAACAATAGAACAGTAGGTAAACCAAATCTTGTGTGTGTGAGTGAGAGAGGGAGAGAGAGAGAGAGAGATGGGCGAATTTCTTTCGAATTTCTGTTTTTCCCGCATTTCTGCTCTTTTTCCAAAAACCAGCATAACTTCCTCATTTTTCATTCGATTTTCACCATTGAGCCCTTATTTTCTTTGTT
The DNA here is from genome assembly GCA_024533555.2 of Aedes koreicus. Taxonomy (NCBI): domain Eukaryota; kingdom Metazoa; phylum Arthropoda; class Insecta; order Diptera; family Culicidae; genus Aedes; species Aedes koreicus. Next base: position 177,550 of record JAHHFK020002504.1, on the reverse strand, counting down.
TTTGACGTAGACTACGTCTTACGGCAAGGGTAGGGTGTCAAATGAAAACCTAAAATATTGCGACCGTCACGAAAAACCGTACGTTTTGTACTCAAATAACTCAAATAATCCACGATAGATTTACATGATTTCTTCCTCAATCGGTTGGAAATTTTACCGCGCTCCAATTCAATTGTCAAACATTATTCTCAAACAATAGTAAACTATTGAAAAATACGCAAATATAAGGTGATGTCTTATACCGTCATTTTGTAGAGTAAATTTACCAAATTTCCTATCACAGTTTTCAAATCGAAGCAAGGAACGTCTTGCATCTTATTCTTCTTCTTTGTATTAGAGAGGGACTTTAACCAATCATGTCATTCGTCTCTCCATGTACGTCTCGTATAAAACGCACACTTAGGAAAAATTTGCCTCATTCGTTTGGCAGCATTGAAGCTGTGCGGAGCTGGTCGCTGGTAGCTGGTCGCAGGCAGCTGGTCGCAGCTGCTTCATTCGTCCGGCAGCGGAGCTGGTCGCAGAGGCAGCTGGTGGTCGCGTAGCAGATGGCGGTCGCGTAGCAGCTGGTGGTGGTAAGTACCAAGGCTCTCCCAAACAGCGATCGTCGCGATGAGGTAAAATGGCGGATTATGGGGGTGCACAATCACGTCGGTTTGTGCAAGCTGCCATCTTACCTCATCGTGGCGATTGTTTCGCCGCGACTTCGAAAACGCTGCTGTTTGGGGGAAAGCCTTGGGGGCGAGCAGCAGTGGGTGGAAATAATCTGTCCTTTTGAGGACAATAAATTAAAATAAAAGAGTTGTTTATTAAGGAACTAATCTTAAATTTAGTTCGGTGCTCGATGGAGGGCGAGCCGTCGGTAAAAAATTTACCCAGCTGGATGGCGCAATCCATAAATTGATAATCTGTCCTTTTGAGAATTAAAAGAGTTGTTTATACAAGAATTAAACTTTTATTTCGTTTGGTTTGTGCGCCTAATATCATGGTGCCGATTCGTTCGCTGCAACTGCAAAAACGCCTCCATGGAGGGCGAGCCGTCGGGAAAATTTTACCCAGCTGGTTGGCGCAACCCACTAATAAATAATCTGTCCTTTTGAGGACCAAATTCGTTGTGCATTTCGACAGCCGTATCCTTTTTTTGGTCTGCATTTGTACCAATCATGCGCAGATACTTATCGACTGTTTGCTCGAGGTTGAACTCGCAATCGTATTCTTTCTGCTTCTGTAGAAGTACGCTTTCATACTGATCGTACAACTGCAGGATCTTCTGTCAATCAAGTATGTCGCAAATCTCGCTACGAAACGGAAGAAACAGCAGCACCATCTCGCGCTTTTAGTCGATGAGATCGTTCATTGAGTACGACCGCCAACGCAATACGTGCGCAGTGTTACGACGACTGTACGTGTTCGACGTTTTCTGTACTTTCTCGTAACACGCTGCAAAATCTGCAAGGCATACATCCTCCAGCCCTTCGCGTGCTTCGTACTTCTGGATTATATTGGATGTCCAGATATCGGTGGAATAATCCGAGACATCTTCTACATCTATCTGCTGCACACGCTTTCTCGTCTTCGTTCTCTCGTGTGGCCACAAAGTGGGAATGAACTCGACCTTTCTGCTGGCTTCAGACATTGGCTGGCGACGAAGGTACCAGGCAGCCTCCTGACCAGACATTTCTACTGAATTGAGCATCTTGATGCTCACTTTCTTCAGCAGTGACTGGTAGTCCTGATCCGAACTCTTCCTGCAGCTTCACGAGATCGCGATGTAGACTTACGCTTACGACGTACGCTGCACAAGAAAACTCCTCGAGGATGAACTGCAGATCCATGTTCGAACGGAGAACATTAGCAATCCACGGATTGAACGTGTTAGTCCACAATTCCGTCATTGGCCGTTTGACCAGAACGGTAGGTCGGCTTATGGATGCGCGGACGATATCGAGGTAGTAGTCGTATGTGCAGCAGCAGTTTTCGAGAAATTGATCCAGCGTTTCGAAAACTTTGTTTTCCAGAGCAGCGTGAATCTCTGTGGCGCGTTTCTTCAGCTGACCGCGTCGACCATCATCAGCCGGGAGTGGCAACAAAACTCTTGTCTGATCCATGGGCCAGTAAGGGATGTTCAAACGGCAACTTTGCTCACCTCGTTTGGAGCACGTGAAAGTGTGCTTGTGTACCTGATTTCCATAGCTGTCTGGCAGGGCAAGAACGGGTTTATGACCCATATGTGTTTATTTTATATATATAAGATTAATTATTTATACATCATCCGAAACGACTATGTACCGATGCCGAGTGGGCACGTGTTTATCGAGTAAAACTAAAAGCAGCCAGAGGTAATGCGTTTCCAACTAACTGGTTGAGACGCTGGAGAAGGGCCTTCAACTCGAAGCCGTATCACCATTTATCCTTTTTAAAGAGTGTACAATGTTATGTTCGAATATACAGCTGATCTAACGATCTATTAGAACCACACCCACACTATTTTGATCAGATTACGCCTTACGACTAGGGTAGGGGTGAAATGAAAATTTGAAAATAACTGAAACAAACATTTCTCCATAGATTCTCGAGATGTTTGCTTCAATCAGTTGATGTTTTTCGTGACTGCCAACTAACAAAAATATCATTAATTATTGACATTGAATTTCCAAACAGACCCTGAACAATCCATAACGCGATAAAGATAATGGTCTCCAGCTGGTCGATCATATCAACACCATCACTACAGCCAGCACAACCGTTGCCCTTTCATCATACCAACATTCGAACCAAACGGCCATTTCCAGGGCCGCCAAATAATTTCTAAGAAGCGAATCATTGAATGTTCTAACATACACACCTAGAAAATTTTACAGTATTCAGTAATTTTTTACCGAACTTTCAACAGCTGAACGTTGGGTAATCCGATTTAAAGGATTTCGGTAAAATTTGAAAAGTTCCGGTAATTTTTTTACCGGGATACTGTAAAATTTCACCGAAATCCGGAAGCTGTTGAAAGTTCGGTTAAAAATTACCGAATACTGTAAAATTTTCTAAGTGTGTACTTACTCACTTACTTATGACAACCCTTAGAACAGTACCTGCGTTTTAATGTTCCATTACGAAACCAACGAAACTAATCAAACTATCTAACGTAGTCTACGTCAACCGGTCGTGAGTTATACACAACCCCACTGATTTTTTTTTTTGCTTTAAGCTACATATGCAATATATTTTTTTTCTTGACGTTATTTTGGTATTAATCATATGTTTAACACAATTTTTTTTACAAATCTCCAAAAAAATCGCAAAAAATTATATATACTCTTAAATAGCGTCGAAACTATTACTCCTAGAATATTGCAATGTTCAGAAGATCGGTGTTAAATTTAATTTTGCTTCATTTGATGATGATATTTGAAATTTGATAACACGCGTTGGAGATATTCCATTTTAAGTAAATGTGTTTTTGTTCATTAATAAAAAAAATCAACTCTTATCCATATCTCAAAAGCTGTTCTACATTAATTTTTATTTTTTTGACGGCATTTTTGAATTCTGCATAAAATTTCACATTAGAAATGATGATAAGCTTACCGAGTTCATAAATGCTGTAAACTAGTGTTATCGGTACATTTTCCTCGGAGCACTTTTAAGAATAACGCAGATAAGTCAAAATGTGCTTTTTTTTTACTCCTAGAAGAGAATTACTTTTCTCCATTTTAATGAAGTAATGCCAGGAAACAAGAATAGTTTTATCCAATCATTATTAGTTTTTGAAACTAATGCATATAACCTTATTTTTTAGATAATTGCGTTACGCATTTTTGACGCCACTGACGTTGACGCCAATATTACCAACACAATATACGCATTTTTAACTTCTTTTGACAGTAATATTTACTTATTTATGTTTTTGTCACGGGTAACGAGTATGGTAACAAGTTTGAAGACGGAAATATAATAGTGATCAATATAAACTCTATAGAACCATGTGCATATCAGTACGACACCATTAGTTCTGTCAACATAAATCAAAAACATCATCATGTCTGAGCTGCTTAACAGTGGAAGTGTCCAACACCAGGTTGACAAGTATGATTTCGTACGGTTCGTACGGTTCCGTCTCCGATGTCGTTGTGTTAGGGCCAAGGAATCATTTTTTTCTTCAAAAACCGTGAAAAACTAGCAACAAAAACCTGTTCTTTTGCTGTTCGATATGTGTTTGTCCCAACCATTTGCCAACAATAAAATTTTGCGAACGTATTTGTTGCCAACTAAGATCATAAAAATATAGTGATTTTTTTCCAGTGCGTGAATTGAGGATCATTTTCCAGTCAAAATTTTATCTAATGGGATCAATGTATCTCTACTTCATAATATTTGAAAATCACTCTATGGTAATCAATAATAATAATTGCAAGCCATAAATCTCGCTTTCTTTCCAACAGACGATTTTTTTCCTATTCTGCTCAAGTTGCAGCAAACCATAGTTGCTTTTGTCATGAATTTGCGGCGAGTTGTTTGGTAATCGTTTTCTTAGTTAGAACCTTAGTTTAACAATTTGTGATTCGTTTCAATTTGTCTGTTGAGTAATTTTGGAATATTACGCTAGGTAAAACGAAAGCTGCATAGCATAGCAACTACTAATTGTTAGTAGTTGCCACACTTCTCACTTATAGCGCCACAAGCGCAAAAAAAGGGTGGCCTAAAAAAATGTGAAGTGACTTATATTGTTAAATAGAAAATAATTTCTTATGCGTATCATAACCATCGTCCTTTTCAGGACGACCAATTAAAATTGAGATTTTCAGCCCTGGGCTGGTTCATCTCCCGTCGTAGTCACTCAAATACCTTTTGGGTATTTTCGTAACTTGTCCGAAGGTGAGGTTCGAACTCGTGACTTAAGCGTGAGAGGTATGGATGTTAACCACTACGCCGGGGTCGCTTCCAATAAAAGAGTTAGTATTTAAGTAAAATGTTCGTGATTTATCCTGAGCAACCTTTGCATATTATCTTAACTAGTACATTTTGGATTGTTTGAGACATTCAGTAGAGAGTGGTGAACTCAGCAGAGATTTTTCATCAAACCCGAACTGAATTTCTTTTTCATTAAACTGGACCGAATTTCATAAGAAGGGACGGGTCAAGTAAAATAATAAAGATATTTTAATATTAACCAACTATACGTGTATTATGATAATTATAAATAAGATGATACCATTATTACTATGCACCAACGCGGTTCTACGTGATCCTCGCGGTTATATCCCTGATATAACCCACCTCTAATTTTTTTCTATACTCAACTATATATGTTATGGTTTGCGATTCACAGGTGAATTCAATACCTGGTGGAAGAGTAGTCGCATGCAGAATCGCAAAAACAGTCAATTTTTTAATGCATACGTTAATAATATTTTGACCATTGCACGAAAAGGTTACATGCAAACAAAATCGAGGCAATTGAAGCTGTTTAGTCTTTTTTTACGCGGTTTCATAGTAAAAGTGGAACGTATCCCCCGTGTAAAAAAAAAACCTTAGTGTACTCCGCTCATACATATTCTTTACGCAAATTTTTGACAAAAATTTAGTCTGATGGCCCTACCTGATGGCCTGTAAATGTCGAGCTACGACATTTACAACAATCTTTTCGCCAAGTACACTGTGGTGCAAAATTGATCGGACAAGAATATCATTTTGGTAAAGTAGGTGAAAAAATTCAGAAATAAAATATTTTTTAGTGTTTATTAGTTTATTTTTCTTTTTTGAGATTAGATTTTTTGATTTTAAAAGCATTATAATATTTCATAAACAAAATTATACAAATAAAAAAGATTCATTTGTTAAAATTCAAGGTGCGAAAACTCAGAAATAGAATATTTTCAATAGTTTATTAGTTTATTTTTCTGTTTTGAGATTAGATTTTTTGATTTTAAAAACATTATAATATTTCATAAACAAAATTATACAAATAAAACAGATTCATTTGTTAAGATTCAAGGTGCGAAAATGATCGGACAAGATGTAGAAATTACATTTTTCGATTTAATAATTAAATAATTTGAATGTTTCAATAATGTGTATGTCCTCCATTGTACTTCATCACTTCTGCCAAGCGTTCTTGGCATAGATTCGACCGAGTTTTGCGTTGCTTCTGGACGAAGAGTGTTCCATACAGCTTCAATCTCCCGCATTAATTGCTTTCTGTTGGAAATATGTTTCTTTTGCAGTTCTAGTCCAATTTCATCCCATAGATGGTCGATTGGGTTTAAATCTGGGCTTTGGGGAGGGTGATCCAGCACGGTTATGTTTTTCCCGGCCAAATACTCTGTCACAAGCTTCGACTTGTGCTTGGGGTCATTGTCGTGCATAAATACAAAGTTGCTGCCCAGTCGATATTTCCTGGTAGATTTTGAGATGTTACGTTCCAGGATATCCCTGTAGTCTTACTTGAATATTATCCCTTTGATGAATTCCATGGTGGTCACTCCAGCATAGAACATACCACCCCATACCATAACTGATCCACTGATCTGATGAATTTTTCCAGCTAAGTTGCAATGCAGCTGGAAAAGTCGGCCTGAGCCAGTTACAAAAGTGCACTGCACCTTGCGGATGTTTGTGTACGGTTCCTTAGCTAGTTCTCTGGATGAAAATGTGAGGATTGGAAAGTCAACCAGACCCTGAGGATTTTTTTTTTTGAAAAATACCGGAACAAGCTCTGCAACAACTAAAATATAACATACAGATACATTTTTCTCTGTTCGTCGTTTGACACTTGAATTCATGCAGTTTTCGGAGATGTAGTAGGGTTGAGTACTACTTGGGTATAAAATGATTCTCTTCGTCATGGGCTATGTCATGGGTTTTTTTTTTCATTAATCAAATTGTCTGAAACTCGGCCATAAGATTCACTTTGATACGAAGAATCCTGTTGCCAAGTTTGAACCCGATTGGTTTTAGAGAAGAAAAAAAAGATCATGACGAAGTGAATCAAAGTGCTGGAAATGGGATCCGTCTCCCTACATCTTCGAAAAAAAGTTTTCTCATACCAAACTGAGAGTTTTCTACTCAGAGTTTACTTTCGAGTACTAAACCAATAGCGTTCTCTACTTTTATTCATGCCTTTTTATTAAAATGTAACAACAAAAACGTGTTACCGAAAACGAAACAGCAACAAGCAGAGAAAACGTTGGTTTGCGCAAGGGTTTTTGTTTTGAATATACTCAATAAAGTTGAGTTATTGTTTAGAAAAAGCTGAAATTTTATCCATCAATTGGTTTTATCAAGTAGCATGTAGTGTTTTGGAACGGTATTATTCTTGTTCCAAATTGCTGCTAGAACAGATAAAAATATATACCAGATTTTAAATGATGCAACATATATCCGGTATAAAACAAAATTTAGAACACCGGTGCAGCGATGTTTTTGCGTTTGGTCTAAAAAAATAAATCCAAACCACGATTTGGACCATCGTTGAAGATGCTCTAATGCCGGTCCAAAGTCTTATTTGGACCGCACCTGTGTCACGATGTTTCTTCAACAACTCGGTTGGCGGCTGCTTGTCTCCAGTTCCTTGTCCCACACTTCCAAGGTCTATCACCTAGCTGGAATCACCTAGCTCGCTGCGCTCTTCTGCGTCTTGTACCGGTCGGATTCGAGACTAACACAATTTTTGCGGGGTTGTTGTTCGACATTCTTACGGGCATGTCCCGCCCATTGTACCTTTCCAGTTTTAGCGACTTTCTCCTCCTGCAGCGCTACAATATCGAACTTGCGGACCCTCAGTAAGTCACAAAGAATGCGTGTACTTCCCGAGAAATTGAGGGACTTACAGTTCATGTTCCGAGTTTCCAATCGTTAGTCCTTTTTCGTTGCCTGCGTCTATGCCGATTGTTCCGGTCCGAATTTACATCATGTGCTTCCATTACTATTATTTTTTATGGCTGGCTAGTAGGGCCTGCACCAACCCCCTGTCTCGCTTGAGGACCATCGTGCACAGCACTCTTTAGAATCCTACGCTGGCACGAGAATGATGTTCGGCCGCCCCTAACATCGTGAACAGACGCCGTTTTGAGCCGCCCCTGACATGAAGAACAGACGCTCAGGTTGGTAGAGGCCTGGACTGTTACCCTTATAGCGGAGTACCTCGCTTCGCAGGGCTGCTTTCGGATATTTGTGGGATTTTGCAAGAAATTCAACAGAGTCTAGCAACTGATCCCTGTCCAGGGATGCTTATTTAATTCACATCTAACCTACATATCTGGAGGCCGTTCATGATCCGCAACCGATAACCCGCCGGGTGGCTTGCAGCTCAGCTCCGCCGGTCTCCACCTACTGAACGTACCAGACATTTATAGTTTACATGATTTTTTATGAGCATGAGCATGAGCATGATTGACCGCCCGAGGTTGCTACTCCGTTATTGCCAGATCAGCTGTTATTACACAAAGATCCAAAAGATTATGCTTGGGACCAGCATACATCCTCAATGTGTAAAAACTGGTGATCTCAAACCAAGGCAATACCGGCGCCGGCCTCGCCCGAATGAAGGTCAGGTAAGAATGGGTAGGAATATGTTGACGTGATGCTCGCTTTGTTGGAAGCCGAGAACACCTCTGCACTTCCACGAAAAATCACTGGGATGTTGTATAAAATGGTTGGGCTTGCAGCGGGATCCGTTTTGGTAAACGGTGTGCTGAATTCAACTGACGTCGGCAGCGATTAAGATATTTAACTATGTTCCCGATTTATTCTCTGTACAGAGATGCACATTAAAGTGATTCAAATTTTGGCACCGATTTAAACCAACAGTAAGGATGATGTTGGGGCCACTCACAAGTGTGGGTGGTTTATTTCAATGAAATACAAGAAAACGTTAAAAATATCGAGTTTGAGTACCTATTTAAACCATCAGTAGGGATGCTGTTAGGACCACTTACAAGTGTGGATGGCTTATTTCACCAGAATACAAAAATATGTTAAATCATCGAGTTTGAGGACCGGTTTAAACCAACAGTAAAGATATTGTTGGGGCCACTCACAGGTGTGGGTGGTTTATTTTTATTAATGGAATACAAGAATATGTTGAGATATCCAATATGACGACCGATTTAAACCGACAGCAAGGATGCTGTTGGGGCCATTCACAAGTGTGGATTGTTTATTTCACCAGAATACAAATGGCTTATTTCAACGGTCATAAAATGCATTTTTTATGGTCACAAGATGCACCGAAATTCAATTTTGCTAAAGGCAATTGTCTGGAAAAAATAATAAAAAACTTTTTGGAATAAAAAAAATATTTTGCAGAAGCACCCTCAGTAAAACCTTAAAAATTACCCTGTTTGAGTCAAGATAAGTGCTTAATAAATTGTATTTTCAGCAGAATTTCAGCAGAAATTATTTTGTAGAGTAGGAAGAACCGAACAAATATCTGAAAGCTATTTTTGGCTTATTGAGGCTCTAGGAGGAATATACAAAGAAACAATGCAAAGGCTTTTATTTTTAATAACAGCCTGACATGCGACAACTTCAATACTTCGATAAGGAGGAAAATCCACTTTATAGAAGGAGTAGCACTTTTCGATCCCAAAAAATACTCCTACTCTACGCGAATTCTGACGATTAAGACGAATAATATTGAAATCATGATACGAACGATCTATTTAGGAAGAGAGCCATGTTTAACAAATAGAAAATGCTTCACAACCGGTATTCTGAGCTAAAAATTTGAGAGATTCCAATTTAGGAGTAAGACTTCTACAATTCTACTGCAGAGTAATGATAAAATCCCCGATCTCATTTGGAAAATTATCCATCGAAGGAAATGATTGCTGTAATGAGGGACCACTTTATAGTCAATTAATTCAAAAAAAATTTCACTGTGGGAAGCATTGCCAGAACAATGCTATTAAGAGGGTCAGAAATTTCGCGGTACTTAGAGATACCTTCGACTATGTCATCAAATGAGAACAGCCCAGTCGAGGAAGGGGCATCGGTTTTTAAAATCGGGGCATCAGGGGTTTTGGATATCCCCGGAAAAGATGGAAAATCCTGGGTGAAGTTAGTACTATGGAAACCAGGAAGAATTTGATTTTCCTTTTTCCACCTTACCGTGCGAATGGACAGGCTGATTTGGGGTTCCGGTTCAGCAGCTTTCCGTGGGCGGACGCGTCTTCGTTTCCGTGAAGCACTTTCCAGAAAACTGACTGATGTAACCTCTTCAGCCAAATCAAAGTCAGACTCGTCATCTGACAGAGGAGCAATGGGATTTGTGATGGTGAGACTTTTTTTACCATTTCTGTAAAAGATTGCCTGTAACGTTGTTTTGGCGAGTGTTCTATTTTTCCCCGCGTTGCTTGTACGCCGGGCACGACGAGAGATCATAAGGAGGAGATCCCTTACAGAACGCACATTTTTGTGTGCTTCTTTTTAGCCTTATTGATCGATACTGTGCCTAGTTTTTGAACATCCAGTATCTTCATATGAAAAGGCAGATGGATCTTAAAAAGACCTACCACCTGCTTGAGCAGGGTATTAGGGGTAAAACTCGGTTCGGTTACCACACCCTCAATTTCAATACCCCGAGCTGGGATATACACTCTATATTTCAGTGTAAAGAGCTGAGAGACAACAATTTTATTGGCCTGCTTAAGATTGGACACAACGACCTGAAGTTTATTGGGTTTCACTTTAACTATCTCGGTCACGGCCGAAAATCGTTTTGTCAGATCGTTAGAAATCTGCTATATATTCAGAGCTGAATATGGGCTGAAAATAGACAACCCATGCACAAGCTAAATCAGGTGGTCGGGTGACCACCCTTAGTGAGGGGGGGGGGGGGGGGGGGGTGACCACGTGGTCTGGTGATTAGGAGACACCTCAACATTTGGTGTCAGGGATGTATCATCCTCCGACAAATCATCCATGGTTCAGCCGTGGGAGCTTTAAATGCTCAACCACTGTAACATGGACAACACAGATACAAAACTGCATTACAATTACAATGTATTCAGAAGAGTAAAAGAGAAACAAAAAACTTATCTTATGTGTATAACTGTGCTGCTGCTGCTGCTGCCGGGTGACGAACGTTTGCCTATACCGGATTAGGTGTGAACCGCAGTAAGTGTGATGTTATGAACCGTTACAGCCGATGAAACGGAACGGATACCCCTTGATGGGATGCTGGTGTGCGTGACCACGCAGAGATGCTGTGCAAAATGGCTTGACAACTGCCAATTGCAGTTAATTACTTTTCGTTATTGCACTGTTTAAACCACAGGTTTTCTTTTTCAGAAAATTAAAAACTGAAACACAACTGCGATGGTTATTATACCGAAAAAAAAAAAAATGATGAGAATAAAGTACATTATGAGACACTTATCGATATTTGAGAGATACTTAAACCTTTCAATTTCTGGGAAATTTTAAAATAAATGTGGATAATGCTCGAGAAGGACATGCAAGCACTTGGATTATCAGGAAGTTTAGAAGCTGGGAGGGTGAAATAGGCGAGACACGTTGGAAGGATGCTAGACAACAAGTAGAGCACAGCGAGTGGTTAGACCTAGCAAATGTAGGACGCTCGAGAAACTGGAGACAAGAAGCCCTATAGCGAGTTTCTTGACGAAAAATTGTGGCGTAACTAAGTAACATAAGACAGTAAATTTTGTTTATCTTATTGTGATATCAGAATCATTCAAATATTATTAATTTGTAGAAGGAAAATAATTTTTCGACGTTTAATAGATCATCGACACCACTCAATTTGCCAATTTTTTTTGCATAACATTATTTGATTTTTATTACCTGACGTTTCGTTTCGGAACTGTGTTGTTTTTTCGCTCGAATGTATCCACTTCACCATGGCCGTGTTATACCTCAGATACTCCTTACTCCCTTACTCATCATCCCCCAAAAAAACCCTCATGTTTTAAAAACGAGAAAAAAGCAGGAAAAACATTGGAAACGCCACTGTTACTGGCATTCTAACGTAATAATGAAACTTGTAGATGGCGCTGCATCAAAATAGTTATTGGTGCATCTTAAGGTGAAACTGGAGGGAGTCCTTTTTCCATATGATTTAAAGGTTAGGTTAATTATCACTTCAAGATTTTTGAGATAAAAAATCACAAACAAAACAAAACAAACAACGCTGAAATTGCTAATCAATGGATGCTCCAGTGGAGCAAACAACTCTTGAAAATTTCACGCCTGAAGTCTTAATAGTATTTGAGGGTTGTGCTCAGAAAACTTCGAAGTGATAGGGACTTGATCCAGTATGTCCTTAAGCACAATTATTGGTGATAAAAATGGAAGCAAATTATTGATTATGATAATGCTGATTATTTCCATACAGAAAACAAGATCAGCTTGGTCGTTTCGTTCTAGCAACTGCAGTGTACATTTTCGTTTTCGACTCTCAGCAATTTCGCGAGTGAGTTTGAATTTAAATATAATAAAATGTCCACCTTAAATGTTGAGAAAATTTCCACCGCGAGTGTACATATTGATACCACAAATAATGGTAATCGAACCAGCGATGTGTGGACGAATTTGGTGCTCTTAAATATGCCAAAAATGGTTTTACTCATCATCTGCTTCCTGACAAAGGCAAACAAAAGGCTGGTCTTAATTTGCAGGAAGATCGATTGCAGGAGGGATTGAGATATTGAGAACGATCCTGCAATCGATAGGTCGTTAAAATTCGGCAAGTAAGTTTTATTGATAATGAAATTGATTGAATTTTTCTTAGTATTTCTTAGGTAAACATGGTAAAGTCCGGTTATATGCCCATGTATACTTTTTTCTTATTCAAAACTTCGATTGTCCTGAAATTAAAAATGGTTAAGGTACCTACCCCCTCGGGAATCTTGTCCAAGGATTTTGTTCTCATGTTATTTCAAAGAGGTGAGATTGGCGGAATTTCAACACAGAAAATCAAAAATCCGGCCACATTTAACATGCACTGGGATTGAAATCCAGCGAAAAAACATTCCGAGGAAACTACCAATAATTGAGAAATAAACTTAAATTGTAGTGAATACTGGCGAATAAAACACAACTATCTATCTATGCTTTTACGAATTCCTTTGTTTGTCTGATCTAAGAGTGTAATGTCATCACCCCCTCCCTTTCACTCTAGTAAATTCCCTGCCATTGTGTCCCAGTTATATTATCCTTTTGTTTCCGTGCTACTTGTACCTGCCCAGCAAGCTGTGGTCACCCATCTGCAGCTTAGTTCCTGTAAGGGACTACAGAGACCGAGGATTTGGAAGATGTCGCAACCATGAGCAGCAACAAATACCTGAAATAAGTTACCTGCCTAGCCCCTTCCAAACAATAATGTGACCCATTAACCTCGAGCTAGCCACGAGTAATTGGCACCCCTCTTTACTAAAATCGAAATAGAAAAATTGTTAATTACAATATTGAATATCGGCTCCGCAAAGTGTTACACTGTGTATTAAATATGGTAGGGCAAAGGCTACCTTCAAACTTTCATATTTTCTTCATGTGTTACGAATCGGTAAATTTGCTGAATGGTATTTAATAGTTTTGTCGAAAATAAAAGGAAATGTAATGTGCCGTTCAGACTACGAGCTATATCACTTGATATAGAGTAGCTTGATATCAATGTTCTTACATCTAGTTTTCACTGGAAATAATGCATCTGACTTCTCATATCAAGATTCGCTATATCAAGTGATATAGCTCGTGTCTGAACGGGATCTAAAGCAAATAGGGTTTATTTCCACAACTTGATAGCATTTTGCCAGGCGTGAGAAAGTTCAAAAACCATCTATAACGATCAGTGTAAATTAACAGTGATTGGAAATACCAAATTATTGCATTGAATAATCAAGACTGTATGAATAAGGGGTGTTTATTAAATTTAATATACATCGACACTCATATCACTGGAAGACCTTATTGACAAAACATTGGCCGAATAAAACCACCGTCGGGGATACATTATTTTTATTTGTACGTGACAAATATCGAATAAAATAACTTGGCTAACCACTGAATTAACCGGTAAATCAGAGCACAGTGGATTATTTTTTACACGTGATTGTAGTAATGTTGTAAAAATATTGATAGTTCGGTCTATTTCACTGCTCTTAATTTGAACTTTTTTATAATTGGTGTAATTTTTGATCCTTAAGCTCCTAAATATATGAATTTTAAAGCAATTTGATTTTTTTTAATATTTAGTTTTTAAGGTTTTGATACTTTCAGATTCTCAAACTTTTTAATATCAACATTTATAGATATTTGTTTTTATTTTTTTATTTTCTGATTTTAAGATAAAGGAAATTATGGCGTTGACGGGTTTTCTTCTATGATAGTCACGGTTTCTTTTTCCCTAAAACTGATTGCGCTCACATTTTGTCTGAAGATTCACAGAGTGTAAATGGAAGAATGTTGTGGCCGAGTTTCAAATTTTTTCTTTTGTCTCAGAATTTTGTATTTTCAGATTTCTTAACTCTAACATTTTTTTTTTATTTATCAAATTCTTAGATTTTGTCCAGATATGATGATATTTGATCTCTGAATTAAGTAATGATAGTAAAATTTTTATAATATAATATATATTTTTAATTTTTTGGATCTTCAGGTTCTTAAATTTTTAGATTTTTAAGTTTTAAGATTTATAAATTTTTAGATATTTAGATTTTTAGATTTTAGATTTTTTGATTTTAGATTTGTAGATTTTTAGATTTTAGATTTTTAGATTTTACATTTTCAAATTTTTTGATTTTAAGATTTTAGATTTTTAGATATATAGATTTTTAGATTTTTAGATTAGATATTAATTTTTGATTTTTTTTATGTATTTGATTATTCAAATCTTAGATATTTAGAATTATTGAATGATTGCAATTTTATTGCAATTGAAACATGTTTCGTTAGCTCCATCCATTGCGCTTTTTATATTACAAGAGTGTACTATTCTATGGTACATTAAAAATCAGGGTTCAAAATTAATGAAATGTCTAGTCAGAACTTTATAATCTACTTTTCTGTTGTAATATGTCTTCAGTAAAATATTATTTATGGAATATATCATCATTCGTAAATTTATTACAAATAGATTCCCCGTGAAATAGTATTCGATTTCTGCCAGCGCTGAAAACTTTACTTGCCATCTTCGTGAAGATCTAAACTAAACTATTTTCGTACACGACAATTACGGAATGGGCAGAGCGCCTTTTGGCAATTGAACTCTGCACGCTGAAAAAACCTGGTTTGGTTAAGTTTAGTAATAAAGACATTAGCCGAATTCCCCGTCGACTTGATATGAACAAATTCTATAATGTTTAGTCTCATATCTTTGTACACAACATACAGATACACACATACACACGTCAATTCATCGACCTGAGTCATAGAACACTATGGATATCCGGTGCTTCTATCGAAAAATATAAGACTTAGAGTGATCCTATAGTCTTTACAGTGCACGAGAAAGCGAAACAGTTCAAAGCGATAAACATAAGGAAATGTTGAGGGGATAATTTATGCCTGCGCCGATCCACGCCGCCGCCGCCGCCACCAAGGATGACTGTGGCGTGGCCCCCGGCTGCGCCGCTGCCGCCGTTCGAAAATACCATACACGCCGCCACCGATTCAAAATAGATCGGCGCACAAGTCTATGCGCGAAAACTGAAGAAAATGTGTACTTTCCGTAATATTCTTAAAGTGACCATTTTACTTCACCCTCCCCAAAGTTTAAAACATATGAGAGTTCCACATAGGCCATTACCATCGATTGAGAATTAATTAATATGACATATTTTTAGCCTTCATGCAATTTTCATTAATTGTTAATACTTACCATGGCATCCTGGATTTTCTTTTTCAAAACTTAATAAAATTAGCAGAAATGTTTAGTTTAATGAAAGTTTATTCCTCAATCAATTTTCATTCCACTTATGTTTATATCAATGTAGAAAATTACAAGAACCAAACAAAAGCGAGCAAACAAATGCTTCCGAGTGAGATAAACAAAATATAGTTTTCTATGTCATTCCTCCTACAGCTGAAACTTGGCCCCACTTTTAAGGCTTTCACTCGGGATGAACGAGAAATCACCCCGAAGAAGTTTTTTTTTTTTTTTCAATCGTCCACCTCTTCTTCCTTTAGAATGCCGAGCCTTCGGGCAACGCTCTTCACGTTGGAGATAACTTCCTCTTGCACCAGGTTGAAGCTCATTGCCAGCAGGGCGATACCAAAGAGCAAATAAAGCGAACACAGAGCGATGGAAATTTCTGAATCGTTTTTCACTCCTTGCGCTGGGACGAAATCACCGAATCCTGGGGGGCAGATAAAAAAACACATCAGTAAGCAAAAAATGAGGGTAGCAAGTTGTTTTGAATATGAGATGAAATGTGGTAGTTTGAATATTTCGCATGAAAGCATGATTGGTATGCGTTTATCATCCATAGAGGAAAAGTTTGTCTCTCAGTTTGTTTTCTGAAGGTGATTTTGAATAAAATGCTTCCAAATACATAATAAAAAATCTGAATATTTCCACCTTCAGTAACATCTGGTTCATCTATGACAATCACATTCCGGCAATGGCCCATACAGACAAGCTGATCTAAAGATGCGATTCTGCAGCCACATTGTGCTGGTAGTTACGATTTTGTGCCTTCTGAACATTCAACGTACGTAGTCCAGCCCGATTTTTGACTTCTTGCACAAAATTTTGTTCCGGGTTAGATTTTTTGCAATATCCCGGACAGAAGCTTTTGGTTTGCACCTGAAAGCTTTAACTACCATTAATTATGCCACTCAAAAATGACAGTTATGCCACCCAAAAATGACAATTATGCCACTCTAAAATGACATATTAGATCCCCTCCCCCCTCCCCTGTAGTCAAGTTTTTGGTATGGACCTTCAAAATTTTTGTATGGATTGGCACATTTTCCCAAACCTCCTACCTCCCTTCTGCGTTACATAAGTAATGGACCTTCCCTTATTATGCACCAAAATTCAACTGATTTGGTTTGAATACGGCTGAGAAATACCTTTCAAAAACGGAAATCAGTCCGCTGCTGCTGAACTAAGGACTGTATCGAAAACAAGTTATCCACATTTTTTTCATATCATATAAAAAATTATGTTTTATTCAAACAAATGGACGATTCTTTACTGTTCGGGATTGAACTTGAACATTTTGAAGACCGGATGAAATTAATATTATTCTTTTCACGAATGTGCAAATGTTTGATCGAACACTTTTATTCAAGTTCTGGACAAGTGTTTCATCACATTTTTGGACGCCTTAGCCCAAATATTCTGGAAAACCGCGAAATGTGGGAAAAAATGCGGGAATCCAAAATCAGCTGGAAATATGAGCATGAGCATGATTGACCGCCCGAGGATGCTACTCGGTTGTTGCCAGATCAGCTGATATTATCGTTCAGCGAAAGAAGAAAGTTCGTTCGATCCAGCGCTCCGTTATTTTGGAAGATTTATTCGAGTGCGATCCTTGGAAATAATTAGTTTTTTTTTCTCAAAATCTATTCACTTCAGTGAAAGGAGTGAAAGTGAGTTTTTTTTTTCTAAGAAGGCAGTGTGGTTTTCCAGTGAAATAAGAAAATCAAGCAGTGCTTGCTGGCGAATTATCATCCCGCTCATTTTCGCTTCATCTCCGCGTGGTGACGCTAACCAGCGATACACTACTACATCGCCAACGGTCATCCGACATCGTCGAGCGAGTGCACCCGAAGGCGATCGGATTCACCCGTACACCCACGCAGCGCACCGCTCCCCGCTGCCCGCATAGAAGTGCGACGTTCAGGCATACGGTGCGTCAGCAGCAGCAGCAGCAGCAGCAACAGATCAGTAATATTAGTTAAGTTTTTTTTCCTCTGTCTCTCATCCCACTAGAGTTTAGCGTTAATTTGTGTGTGTTCCTATTTTGTGTTTGTGTGTGATTTAAATTTTTGGGGGCGTTCAACGCTCCCACGAGTAAGGCAAATCGTGCATGTTGAAGAGGTTTCTTCGACATGGACGGTTTGGCTGAAAAAGTGCCTTTGCCACCTGATGATGGGGAGGCACAAACAAAATTCCGACCGCGATCGTATCCAATTGACTCGGTCGGTCCATGGGTTGTCTACTTTCAGCCCAAAAAGAAACCTCTGAATGTGTACCAAATAACTACTGATTTGACGAAGCGATTCTCAGCCGTGACAGAGATCACGAAAGTAAAATTTAATAAACTCCGTGTTGTCGTCTCTAACCTGAAGCAGGCTAATGAGATTGCTTCCTCCCAGCATTTTACACTGGAATATAGAGTTTATATTCCAGCTCGTGATGTGGAGATTGTAGGAGTGGTCACAGAGGCGAGTCTGTGCCCTGAAATTTTGGAGAAGCGGGCGGTTGGCCGATTCAAGAACCCTCTGCTCCCCCCAGTTCAGATACTGGAAGTAAGAAAACTTGTTAAAATATCGCACAGCGAGGGTAAGAAAAAAGTTACCCCCACAGACTCGTTTCGGGTGACCTTTTCTGGCTCTGCCCTTCCTCACTACTTAGAACTGGACAAACTTCGGCTACCTGTGCGGTTATTTGTACCCCGGGTAATGATCTGCCAAAACTGCCAGCAGATGGGGCATACGGCCTCCCATTGCGGCAATAAGGCACGCTGCTCAACTTGCGGGGAGAAACATGAGGCTGGTCCCTGTGCAGATAACACACTAAAATGCGTTTTCTGCAAGGGAACTCCTCCCCATGCTCTCTCGTCATGCCCAGCGTACAAACAACGCGGGGAAAAATTGGAACGTTCTCTGAAACAACGTTCAAGGCAATCTTTTGCAGAAATGCTTAAGAAAGCCTCGCCACCCGATATCAATACAAATCCTTTTGCTCCTCTGTCAGATGACGAGTCTGATTCGGACTTGGTTGAGGAGGGGACATCTTTCAGTTTTCCGGAAGGTGCTTCACGGAAGCGAAGACGCATCCGAGCAGGGAAAGTAGCTGAACAGAAGCCCCAAATCAACATGCCCAATTCAAAGAGCAGTGTAAAGAAGGATAATCCGAATCCTCCTGGTTTTCGTAGTGCCAACTACACACAGGATTTCCCATCTCTCCCGGGGACATCCAAAACCCCTGATGCCCCAATTTTAAGAACAGAAGCCCCCTCTTCATCTGGGCTGTTCTCATTTGATGATATTGTGGAAGGTATTTTCAAGTACCTCGAAATGTCTGACCCTCTTAAAGGCATTGTTATGGCAATGCTTCCCACTGTGAAAACTTTTTTGAAGAAATTAACATTAAAGTGGCCCCTCCTTGCAGCTATCATTTCCTTCGATGGATAATTTGCCAAAAGAGGTCGGGGATTTGATCACTGTTCTGCAGTGGAATTGTCGAAGTCTTATTCCTAAATTGGAATCATTTAAATTTTTAGCTCACAATACCGGTTGTGATGCATTTGCTCTTTGTGAAACATGGCTTTCACCCGAAATCGATCTTCCGATTCACGATTTCAACATTATTCGGCTTGATCGTGAGGATTCACGTGGAGGAGGAGTACTTTTGGGGATCAAAAAGTGCTACTCCTTCTATAGAGTGAATTTTCCTCCTATTCCAGGTATTGAAGTTGTCGCATGTCAGGCTGTTATTAAAAATAAAAGCCTTTGCATTGCTTCCGTTTATATTCCTCCTAGAGCCTCAATAAACCAGAAACAACTTTCAGATATTTGTTCGGTTCTTCCTGCTCCGCGGTTGGTCATGGGAGATTTTAACTCTCACGGTACAGGCTGGGGAGAACTGTACGATGACAACCGGTCTTCTTTGATATATGACCTCTGTGACAACTTCAATATGACCGTTCTCAACAATGGAGAAATTACACGCTTGGCTGGTCCATCCTCACTTGGCAGTAGGTTAGACCTCACACTTTGCTCGAATTCATTATCGTTGGACTGCACGTGGAATGTGATCCAGGATCCCCACGGTAGTGATCATTTGCCTATTAAAATTTCGGTTGCCACCGGGCTCACTCCGCCGGAATCCATCAACGTCACGTATGATCTAACTCGTAATATCGATTGGACAAGGTTCAAGACAGCAATAGATGAAGCCGTAACAACGGTAGAAGGGCTTCCACCGCTGGAGGAATATAACTTCCTCTCCAACCTGATTTTGGAAAGCGCGCTTCAAGCTCAAACTCGACCAGTTCCAGGAACGTCATTTCGCAGGAAACCTCCTTCCCCATGGTGGGATCAGCAATGCACCGAGGTTTACCGCAAAAAGTCCGACGCGTTCAAAGTTTTTCGTAGACGTGGAACACCTGAGCACTTCGAAAGGTACACGGCTCTCGAACGAGAATTTAAGAGCCTCATCAAGGCCAAGAAACGCGGTTACTGGCGACAATTCGTGGACGGGCTATCGCGTGAAACGTCGATGAATACCCTTTGGAATACGGCGCGAAGATTGCGTAACAGAATTACGAACAACGAGAACGAGGAGTATTCGGACCAATGGATCCTCAAGTTCGCGCGAAAAGTTTGTCCAGATTCTGTGCCAGCACAAATGTTTCCTCGCGAAACCACGAATTCGATAGATGAGATCAGCCAACCTTTTTCAATGGTAGAACTCTCTCTCGCACTCCTTTCGTGTGGCAATACGGCTCCAGGGGCTGATAGAATCAAGTTCAACTTGCTTAAGAACCTTCCAGACGTCGCTAAGAGGCGCATGTTGCACTTGTTTAATCAGTTTCTGGCTCTCAACATTGTACCGGATGACTGGAGACGGGTGAGAGTTATTGCCATTCAAAAACCTGGTAAACCCGCGTCCGACCACAACTCCTATCGACCCATCGCGATGTTATCTTGTATTCGAAAGTTGTTGGAGAAAATGATCCTTTTCCGTCTGGACAAATGGGTTGAGACGAATAACCTGCTTTCAGATACTCAATATGGTTTCCGTAGGGGTAAGGGAACGAACGACTGCCTCGCGTTGCTTTCCACAGAGATTCAGTTAGCTTTTGCTAAAAAAGAGCAAATGGCTTCTGTTTTCTTGGATATCAAGGGGGCTTTTGATTCAGTATCTGTTGAAGTTCTCTCAGATAAACTCCACGCTTGTGGTTTTTCACCATTAATGAACAATTTTTTGTACAATTTGCTGTCAGAGAAACATATGAGCTTTTCTCATGGAAACTCTACAGCTTTTCGATTTAGCTACATGGGTCTCCCCCAGGGATCATGTTTAAGCCCCCTTTTGTATAATTTTTATGTCAAAGACATTGACGGTTGTCTGAGTGAGAATTGTACGTTGAGACAACTTGCAGATGACGGTGTAGTGTCTGTCACGGGACCCAATAGGGTCGATCTGCAAGGACCCTTACAGGATACCTTAGACAATTTGTCTACTTGGGCTCTCGAGCTAGGTATCGAATTCTCTACGGAGAAAACTGAGTTGGTAGTTTTTTCTAAGAAGCATAACCCTGCACAACCGAAGCTTCAAATTTTGGGTACACCGATAACTCATTCTATGTCATTTAAATATCTTGGGGTCTGGTTCGATTCAAAGTGCACCTGGAGATCCCACATTGAGTATCTGAAGCGAAAATGCCAACAAAGGATCAACTTTCTCTGCACAATAACCGGGACCTGGTGGGGAGCGCATCCGCAAGATCTTCTAACGTTGTACCGGACAACGATTTTGTCGATTATAGAATACGGAAGTTTTTGTTTTCAGTCAGCGGCTCGGTCGCACATCATCAAACTGGAACGTATTCAGTATCGGTGTCTTCGTATCGCGTTAGGTTGTATGCACTCGACACATACCATGAGTCTTGAAGTGCTGGCTGGCATGTTGCCACTCTCGGATCGGTTTTCAGAATTATCTCTCCGGCTCCTCACCAGGTGTGAAGTTATGAACCCCCAGGTGATCGAAAATTTTGAGAAGCTCCTTGAGTTGAATCCTCAAACCCGCTTCATGACTTTGTACCATTTGTACATAACACAGGATGTCAGCCCTTCGCTGAATATTCCCAATCGTGTTTGCTTCTCCGACTTCGGAAATTCGGTTCATTTTGATTTATCTATGAAACAGGAGCTTCGTGGAATCCCAGAGCATCATCGTCCTATGATTGCTCCGGTGATATTTGCTGCAAAGTTTGGCCTAGTTGATTCCACCAAAACGTTTTTCACTGACGGGTCTTTGATAGAGGACTCCGCTGGCTTTGGTGTATACAATGAAAATTATTGCGTCGCTCGTAAACTTCAAGCACCTTGTTCTGTTTTTGTCGCGGAACTGGCAGCAATTCATTTTTCTTTAGAAACTGTTGCCTCTTTTACACCGGATCAATACTTCATTTTCACGGATAGTCTTAGTTCTATAGAGGCTATTCGCTCCTTGAGGCCGGTAAAGCACACCTCTTATTTTCTTATGAAAATACGAGGTCTTCTAAGTGCTTTATCTTCACGTTCTTTTATTATCACCTTTGTGTGGGTCCCTTCTCATTGTTCGATTCCTGACAATGAGAAAGCGGACTCGCTTGCAAGGGTGGGCGCTATGGAAGGCGATATTTATGACCGACAAATCGCCTTCAACGAATTTTTCTATATTTTTCGTCAGATATCACTCGATAGCTGGCAGTATAAATGGAGTAAAGGAGATTTGGGGCGATGGCTACATTCTATCACTCCTAAGGTGTCTAAGAAATGTTGGTTCAGGGGATTGGATGTGGGTCGAGACTTCATTCGTGTGATGTCTCGCCTCATGTCCAATCATTATTCTTTAAACGCTCATTTGTTCCGTGTTGGGCTGGGAGACAGCAATCTCTGTGAATGCGGACAAGGTTACCAGGACGCAGATCACGTTATTTGGTTTTGTGCTGAGCATCGTGGAGTCAGATCTGAGCTTTATGATTCCCTTCGGGCTCGAGGTAGACAACCCAATGTACCGATTCGAGACATTTTGGCTGCACGCGATCTGGAGTTTATGAAACTCATTTATGTGTTTTTGACTAACATTAGCCTTAGATTGTAGTTTGATTAACTTACTTGTTTAGGTTAAATTTTTGAGGATTGTGTGCATCGGTGTGTGATTGTGGTTGTGTGTGTGAGTGTTGTTGTGTGTGTGAGTGAGTGATTTTTTTTTAAATTGAAAACGTTCAATTAAAAAATTGTAATTTGAAATTCTAGATTTAAGAAAACCATTGTTCCTTATGCTTTGTTTAAAATTTCCACCGCAATTTTCCCATCCATAAAATTGTAATTCCTATTAACCTCGAGACGGCCGCGAGTAATCGGTTCCACCCCTCAACCTTAGTTCTAGGATAACTGATGTATATAAACATAAAAACTTGGCTCTGGAAAGTTGATTCGATTGAGTCTGTACAAATAAATGAATTCATAAAAAAAATTTTTTTTAAAAAAAAATTTTTTTAAAAAAAATAATTATTTTTTTTTTTTTTTTTTTTTTTTTTTTTTTTTTTTTTTTTTAATTTTTTTCCCCCAGGGGGGGGTTTCCCCCCCCGGCGGTTACCCCACAACCCCCTTTTTATTTTTTTTACTTTTTCGGGGGGGAGATTCAAACTCGTGACTTTGGCGTGAGATGTATGGATGACACAACGCCGGGGTCGCATCCCTCTGTTAAATAGTTTTTTTTTTCAGATTCATCGGTTTTTTCACTGAAATTCTGCGAAGTTCGTTGGGTGGAAAATGAACACGTTGCTAGAAGAGCGCTACAAATGTTGCCCCATTTGAGAAGAATTGTGTACGAAGTCAGGAACCAGGAAGAAAGAAAGCTGAAGGAAAGTCATCCGAATTTCAAACGGAGCTTTTCGTTGGCATTCCGATCAAAATTGTTCGCTGTTGTTGTTGATGTGGTAGACGAGATAAGATGCTGGGACCAAAGCTGAATTTTGTCGTTTCCCAGACCGAAACTCCGGACTAGTTAGAGCCACTTTGGAGAAAATTGTCAAGGCAAAGCAAAATCGTTAATTGAAATAGAATTAACGGAGAGCATTCTTCTGCCGTCCCTCAATATGGAAATCGGTTTTGCCTCTAAATTGGCAATCCAGAAAGCGTGATATGTTGCAAAAATGTCGGACAAAGACGTTTTGGCTGTGGAATGCTGACTGTCGATCTTTTTACTGCAGTTTTTGAATAAGCTACTCAAAAAATCTCCATTAACATACCCTTCAACGCGTTACGTCATCTGCATTAACTCTGATGTTATAACTCACTTCACGAACATAACTAAGAAGCGTCTCGAGCTGTGTCTGGAAAAGTTCGTAGATAAAGACTATCTAACGCTGCAGTTGCTCACAAAGTAAAAGAAGAATTTGGGCAGTTGTGCTCAACGCCGTCTTCAAAGAGGTTGCTTGTAGGATTGCAGAGAAAAGAAAAGCGTTTGGAAATTTTTTGGCTAGAACTAATAAGTCATTTCAAGAAGGCGCTGCCAAATTTGACAACATTTGTTGAAAAGGTGCTCATCATGTCGCACAAAAATGTGACGATAGAGCGTGGATTTTCACGAAATGAAAAGTGGTGAACCAAATAAAACAAGCCATAATTTAAACTTGAGCAATTTCCTCAAAAACTTCAAAAATATCTATTAATCCAAATTATATTTATTCATTTTCCAAGCCGAAAAAATAAGGCAAAAATGCGGGAATTTTTAAATTAAGATTGTGTGGCCACCCTTCTCTTTGACATGGGTTTCGTCGTCCATCAAAATACATGCATCCGGTCGCTGCAAAACTCGCGAATACAATTTCCGGGCCCTTGTTGCTGCACGTTGCTTCTGTTCTGCTCTTTGTTTGGCGATTTTCTGCTTCTTGTAGATCAGGGGTGGCATTATGTAGCTCGAAACGAACGATTTTTTTACGAAAGCTTGTGAGAAATAGTTCTTCGTTTCTAGATCCGCAATACAGCTCCAGACTGCTCCGTTTATTGATACGTTGAATCATTCCGAAGCTGGTTCCCGCTTTATTGGCCAAATCACGTATCGACATTGATTTGTTCTTCCGAATTAGAGCTACCACTTACTGATCCAGTTTAGGATTGGAAAATTCGTATTTTCGGCCTCTTGCTTGCAGTTCATCCAAAGAACAGAGTTCGCCAAACTGGGTTGTGATCGATTTTACACACACGTGATAAATTCCAAAGCACTTCTCCAATTGTCGTAGAGTAACACCTTTTTCACGTAGCCATGTGTCCAAAACCTTAATTTTCACGTCTTTTTCAATGCATGACATTTTTAAAACGAAGAATTTAAACCGTAAAAACAAGTAAACAAACGAAAGATGGCAGTCAAATGCACAGCATACTATGATGAACACATTAAAATCATTACAACAAAAACACACATACAACGCAAATGCACGTGGATAGCTTATTTGCGATACATTCCTTAGTACTCCAATGAACCTTCTCATATTCTCTTCAATACGCAAATTGAAGGCCTTACCACAGCATTGTGTTTGAGTCATGAACTCTTGAAATATGTCATAAGAAATAAGACATAAGAAAAATAATACACTACTAGCCAGGGAATACTTTCAAGCGAAATAGCAATGCTTTTAAGGGAATAAGAAAACGATGTGGCTACGTTCTAACTAAACTAGAATGGAAATTAGGTTGATACATTAAGTAGCGTTTCACATTATCTTTAAGTGATTTCAATACTCATCTTTGAATGAAGTAAACGAAATGTAGACATTGCTTATTGGAACCACTGTTGACCGTTCGATTGGAATCAAAACAGTGTCTCCTTTAATCTTCTGTTTTAGTACACGGGAAGAAATCTGTTTTGAAATGCGACAACATAGAGTTACATAGAATTTCGGAATTAGTATTTTTCCGAATTATGTTCCACAAAATAATAATAACGTCTACATTACAGTACACCATCAAACAGCAGAGGTTACACAACCATGGAAGCGTAAACTTTGTTTTGAAAATCATGATTTAGTTTCGGTAAACATGATGAAAATTCATGAGCTTTTCTCGATATCGTGATTTTGTTTACGAAAAAGGAAATGGATTTCATAGACCATAAAATGAAACCTCAAATATAGTTCTCAATGTCTCTATTTTATAATGCTATTGATCTGAAACGATCGAAAACCATAACTAGCACAACCTTCAAACATTTCCTTCTATCATTACAATAAGCATTTAAGTTTGATGCCACCCAAAAATGTTTCGATGCTCTCAATACCCCTAATATCCACCTTCATCCAGCATCTCAATGCTTCAATCCACCCCTATATTTCTATTAGGTGTCGGGGAACCTTCCATAAAAATAAATTTCTCTTGAGATGTAGTTGACGATCGATGAAACAGCTTCTCTGAAATAATCGTCAAAACGAAACAAGCGAAATGGCAGCTGTGGTTTTGCGTGGTCATAATTCATAGATATAGGATCGAAATCATACATATTAGGTAATGGTATCATGAATTCATGGTTTAATCTCGTTTCTTCTAGAGCGTTACGAGACTGCTGGTAGCGCTTAACAAGCGTGTTCTAAGTTCATAGAGTTGGAATATTTTTGATGAAAATGAGTTCCACTAGATCGTATTTACAAGAACAAAGTTATGAATCCAAGTGGAATAGCAGTTCACATTATCGTGTGTTTTTGTTCATGAATGCAAGAACGGTATTGTTTCCGTGTAATGCTATTGGATCGCAATGCATGGAGTAGATTTCTTCGTGAGAAGCTTTAATCGCACGAATATCAGTTCAGTTCATTATCAGTTTATACCACTTTTGTTTTGAATTGATGCGGAAAGTTAGATGAAACTTTGTGGGTTTGCAAGTGCACCATGAATACTTGTGCAAAGCTACTTACCGATGGTGGTTAACGTGATGAAACAGAAATAAGCCGAATCCAGGAAAGACCACTCTTCCCACTTAGAGAACATGAAGGCACCGGCAATGATGTAGCTGACAACCAGAAAGACGCATAACCAGATAGGCACCGGGCGTACGATGGACGAGGGTGGCAGTTCCCCGCTGCGGATGTCCCAGTCTTCATCATACAACGAGCTGTCGTCGATTACGTTCTGGAGATGACGCGCTTGTCGGTGAACCGCAAATCCCATTGGCGACATTATGCGTGGCGATGGTGATGGCACTTTTGGTCACGTTTTTGTAGGATGCACCGAGCAGTAGTAAATGTGCATGTGAAATAGCATATTGGAATGGGGGAAAAAAGAGGAAGGAAAATAATTTTCAGTTGGTTAAATTATTCACTTGAGAGCGGAAAAATGTTCCGCAAGAGTTTTTCAATTAAAAACGCATAATCAGCGCTAAATTATTGCTAAAGAACTTATTTTCTTGGCTTGGAATCAATTTGGTACGCTAAATTACTCGCAGAAATATTGCCGTCGCGATGCCGCCCTATGACGCTTGCAAATGGCACGCGAAACTATCTTAGACATGGTAAGGGGGGAAAATTACGACTGTTAAACTTAGCATACAACTAACCAGGACGCAAATCACGACGTTTTCCCGGCTGTGGTAGTGGCTGTTTCCGTGCTGCTTGCATCGCCATTTCATTTTCCTCATTATAATAGGGTATTCGATCTGGCATCAGACGGTCGCCATAACGTGACTGGCGAGGCATTGATTGACTGCGAGGATTCATTTGAAATCGGCCATCATTTCCTCCTCCTCCTCGTGGACCACCAGGGCTGCTTCTCTCTTCCATATCGTCCAAAGCATATTTGTTGCACAGAATTGGAGTCTTGCCGGGTTCACCTTCTTCATCAAAATCAACCATCTGTGGGTCACGACGAAACATACGCCGATCTAGGGATTGCGCTCTCTCGGCAGCTGAAGAGAAAACTAAAAATAATATGTCGCATTTACCAGCTAGTAGGTACTTAATAGCTACCTGGAGATTTTTGCATACTATTTCTATATCCACCGACGTAATTGCCATCGGAATTCCGAGAATTTTGTGAGCCTCTATTTTGACCCATGTCTCTTCCCATTGACTCGCCTCGCATCTGTCTTTTCATTTGCTGTGGTGTGGACATAAATTCCGTATCACCGTAATTATCGACCTGATTTTGATAAGCACGGTCCCGATCCATTGTCGCTCTCTCTCGGAATCGATCTCCCCCACGGCCACTAGTGACATTCTGGCTGCTATAATGAGGAGGTAGGACATTCATTGGACGATGCATACCCCTGTCAGCGTCTGGATAGTAGGCACCCTCATTATACCTGGAAATAGTTGATTGATTAGCTAAATGAAACTAATTAAAATGAACCAGCTTATATGAGTAAATTTATCGGTATGTCAATGCTAATGCAATATGAGCCCATTAGAATGCAGAATGAGCTAATAAATTACGAATCGATAACACCACATGTTAGATAAATAACTGCATAACAAAATATTGGTATGATTCTAAAATAAACAATTAATAAGTTAAGCGGTTTGAAACATTTGAAAGGTATAACAAAGTATTCACTCAATTCCTTTATATATATTTAGCACTTGGTGTTGAAATATCTCAATTAAAATGTGCTGGAAAAGTAAGTCACCAGTAAACGATCGGATCATAATTAACACCTAATAAAAAAAAAAAATTTTCTCCCCCCTTAAAATATATTATTACACACACACCATCAATTTCATACACCCCTACTTTTTTTTTTTCACATCCTTTTTTTTTTCCCTTTTTTCCCAAATATAATAATTACATTTTTTCCAACAAATATTTTTTTTTTTTTTCTTTTTTTTAATACATACAAATAAATATACACAGACATACACACATTATACACAAACACACAACCCCCCCCCCCCCCACACACAACACAAAAAAAAAACTTTTTAGCCAAAAACTCTCAACCAAAATAATTAGTACGAAATATTATAGTGCATATTCGTTTTTTTTTGACGTAGGACTACGTCTGTGTTTTCAATACTGGGGTACACGTTCGAATTGCGAAAATTTGGAGCGTCACAAAAAATATATAGGTTTTGCACGTTAATAACTAAGTCATTCTACGATTGATTTCCAAAATGTTTGCACCAATCGATCGGAACAGTTTTTACGCTTCGATTTAAATATTTCAAGCTATTGATTTTTAATATTCAACTATTGAAATTAACGCAAATATAAGGTGACGTCTTATAATGCTGATTTTTCATAGTAAATTTACTAAATACACAGTACTTTGCTAGCACAGCCTTCATATTTAAGTTAGGAACGTCTCCTATGCATCAGGAAAAGATATTTAAGTGAGACACGTTGGAATTTTCCTTCAGTCTTTCAGCGATCTCGAAGATGTTGAGTCAGCGCTCGGCTACGCACCGCCAAGTCGACCATCGACCGACTCTATTGCCAAGTAACATGTCTGGCCGTGACAAATTTGCAGTCGGATTGCAGCTCCCACTCGGTCACATTCACCGTCTGCTCTGGAAGGGCACTACACCGAGTGCGTTGGTGCCTGAGCTCCCGTCTACTTCGCTGCGGTGATGGAATACCTGGCCGGTGAAGTGCTCGAGATGGCATGAAATGCCAACACGCGACAACAAGTAGACCAAAACATACCACGTCACATGCAGCTGGCCATCCGCAACGACGCAGAGCTGATGAAACTTTTCCGGTGTGAACATTTCACAGAGTGTTGTATATTTCAGGCTGTCCTGCTGTACAAGAAGGCCGAGTGAAAAGCCTAAATTCAATTGGAACCATGTTCTCCCCGTCAACTAAAATCCGTCCTTTTCAGGACGAACAAATTAATTTGCCTATCTAAAGAGTTTGTTAATTTGAAGTTTCTCTTGCGTTCATCAAAATTTGCAGGTCGCGTCCCGGAATAAATGGCTAAGCACGTTTGATAACCAACAAACGAAATATATGTCCATATCTCGACTCTCTTTGGATAAGGTTTTGTCCCTGAAAAAGGCATTTTTCTTTTGCAAAAGGTGATGTGAATTTAACCTCCGAAACCATACAGCGTGATGATTTCATTTCCTCGCTGGTGTCTGGCGCAACTAGTGAGGCCCGTCCCCTTTTGTAAAATTTGTTTCGCATTGCCTTTGTGTTACCGTCAGATCGACCATGTAGTTGAGTTCGTTGTTGTTCCTAGTTGTGCACAGCAGATTAGTTGCTGGCAAGTAAATTAGGCATCTTTCTGTTAAGAAAATCATCCGTCTAGCGTGCAGTAATTCAAGCTAATTATTGTGGCGCAATAACTGAATTTCGACCCCTATGGTGCAATTTGTATCACATTGCCTTCGTTGGTACCGCCTTCTTTCGTGCAATAGCATCCAACGCCATTACATAAAAGCTTTTAGCAGTACATTTTGATTCAGTCTTACGACAGTCGTGGAGCTGTGCACTGGCTGTAGGATCGCAGTTGGCGGCAGCAAGCACCATGGAGCGTGCGCTGGCGAGCAGTCGTTGCCCAGAGAGGCGTTGGTGCAGTTGGCTGTTGGTGCCGATGCGCCCGCCAACCTCGCTTCGAGAAACATGGCTGCTGAAACCTACGAGTTGGCGGGAAAAAGCCGCCCGTGACAACGAGACAAGAATCATCCCACGTCATCTGCAGATGGCCACCCGCAATGACGAGCAGCTGAACCAAGAAGACCAAGAAGAAAGCGCAAGTTCAATGGCGAACCATGTTTCTCCCCCCGTCAATTATATCCGTCCTTTTCAGGACGACCAAATCAGTTTGCCAATTAAAGAGTTTGTTTGGTTGAATTTTTCTCTTGTGCTGTTGGAAATTTCAATTACCGCGTCCCGGCTGAACATAGCATTGCTTTGTACCGAAGTAAATGACAAAGCGCGTTGAACAACCAACGAACGAAATTCAAGAACGGATAATTCGAGCCGAGCTGCAAGTTAAAGTTGTACTGCGAACGTTTAGTGTATGGGAATTAGATGGAAATTAGAACAATCAAGCGATCTAGATTGCACATTTCTGCGTAGTCCTACGTCACCTTTGCGCACAACCCCGTTGGGCTGTACCTTATAGTTTTCCACAAAAACCAAAATATAAAAAAAAAAAAAAAAACAATTGTGTAAACACAAAATTAATACAAAAAAGAAACAACTTTTGTTTCCCCCCAACCCCCATAAAAATCAAAAAACTTTTCATCCACAATCCTAATCCAAAAAAAAAAACAAACCAAATTTAATTTATTACACACAACATATTTTTTTAATTTAATAAACCCCGCAGATACCCCCCCCCTTTTATTCCCCCCCAAAAGAAGGGAAAAAAACCAAAATATTTTGTATCCAACAAATCAATTCCAAAAAATAAAATTTTTTTTTTTAAACTTACGCGATAATTCCGGGGTTTCCCCCCACTATTAAGAAATAAACCCTTTTTCTCCCCAAACTACCCCCCCCCCCTTTTCCCCTTAAAAAAGAAAATTCAATGTTTCTTTTTATCTGTGTAAACATCGCAAAAAATCTACTAAAATGCAAACATGATTCGAAATTTTATCACAGATTTCGTAAAACTATGTTTAGTTAGTCACCATATTATGACCATATAGGAACCCGGTCCCGCTGTCGATTTTGAGGAGTGTTGATGGAAGTGTGAAGTGTAGTGAATTGTATACGTGGTTGATTAATGATGATGTAATGCCTGAAGTTGGAACGATAACTTCGGCACAGTTGGTTATTAAACTTAAGATTCTTAGTGGAAAGCTGATCTGGGCGGTAGTGATGCGCTGTTTTCTGCGAACGGACACTATCCACCAACGGTTGCCAGAAGACGATATGTATTATATGATGACAACGAGTGTAAAGGAAATACAATAAAAGCTTACCCTTAGGGTAAGTTAGATAATTAGGCATGTATTTGGGCGCCAGGAAACGCTGTACATGAAACATGATTCAATGAGGTGATCTTCTAAATAATGAATATAAAAATCAACATTTATTTAATGTTATATTGAGACTTCAACACCAAAATAATAATTTAAAAAAAATCAGCAACACTGTAGACTCTTGAACATCGAAAATGAATAGCTTATCTTGTTGACCGATTTCATATCGCACACTTGTCGCACTGAGGATGAAAGCATTGACTGCCGAAAAGGTTCTTGAGGACAGGCAAAAGGCAACGGAAAAGGCAACGGTTGATGCACTGCAGACGCCAAAGGAACCCCATAATCCACGCTCGGAGAAAAGGATAAAGGACACACCAGGTGAGGAGGAGCTGAAAAAACTCAAAAACGACGAGGAGAAAGGTGAAGGCAGTGAATGGCGCACTGTCGGCAACCAGAAAAACAAAAAGGAGAAAAATCAGCAGCAAATGAAAACGTCAGGAGAGAAGAAGAAGCAGATGCCTAGGCCTCGTCGGGAGTGAAGTAAGGGCGACGCTCTAATTGTTGAGGTAAAAAGTACGCTGAACTCCTCCGAAAGGTGAGAGCTGATCCGGATTTGAAGGAACTAGGGTGGAAGGTGGTAAAAACAAGGCGCACCCAGAAAGGCGAGATGCTTTTCGAGCTGAAGAAGGATCCTGCCATCAAGAGCACAGCCTTCAAGATGCTCATCGAAAAGTCTCTCGGTGAGCAGGTGAAAGTTAGAGCTCTCTCACAGGAGACTGTGATCGAGTGCAAGGATCTTGACGAGAGCACAACAGGAGACGAGCAGCCTGGGTCGCAGCGCTGGAAACCAAGCGAAACCGGGTGAAGTTGAACAGTACGTTCAGGCTCATGGCCATGCAGGTCGTGAGTGCATACTGAACTATTTCTTCGGAGGCAGTATGCGTCATTGCCGGAATGATCCCGATTGGCATCACTATCGCGGAGGACAGTGAAGGTTACCAGCGGAGAAATATCAGAGGAGTTCGAAAGCTGGTGAGAGCGAAGTCGATGACTAAATGGCAACGAGAATGGGACACGGGGGTGAACGCACGGTCGATGGACGCACCTGCGCATACCGGATTTGTCGATCTGGATGAAAAGGAAGCACGGAGAGGTAAACTTCTACCTTACGCAGTTTCTGTCTGACCATGGTTGCTTCAAGCAATGTTTGCATCGATTCGGACACGCAGTGTCACCCTTTTGTCTGGAGTGCGCAGATGTCTAAGATATACCGGAGTACGTGGTCTTTGACTGCCACGATTCGGACCATTGCGAAGCGAGATGCTTGCCATCAGTGGGGCAGATACCAGCCCAGTTAACGTCGTCTATAGAATGTGTCGTGACGAAAGTGTTTGGAATTCGATCAACGGAGCCATTACGCAAATCATGTCGGCTCTACAGCGAAAATGGCGAGAGAATCAAGAAGCGAGAGGATAAATGGTGTAGCGGGTTGTCGATCTTGGGTGATGTTGTATGGTGGTTTCTCAGTAGGGATTACTCGAGTCGATTGCGTCAGTATGTGGGAGCTAAATGGCTCACAGTCGTTGGCTTTTGGAATCCACAGGCGGGTAATCCTCCGTCGAAGAAGGGTAGATCCGATGTCGGGGGCAACTCAATTCGATCAACCAAGTAAGGCAAGAGCAAAATTGTTGTGGCAAGTAGTAGGAGCTAAATGGCTCTATAGTAGCCCAATGGCCAAGACCCTCCACGAAGTAATACCATAGGGCAGTCCAGGGTGGGGGGGGGGGGGGGGGGGTTCCGATTGTGTAACAAGGAAACGGGGTTTAGTGGGATCAGGAGTCGGTCTTTTCTCAAAGGTCGACCATGACCACAATCTGACACATTGCACGATGACCAAGTGCAGGCCTCTGTGTTAGGTCAGTCCATAAGGATTTCCCGAACGATTAAAAAACAAAAAACGATTGTCGATGGTTCTTTGATTGTCTTTTTTTTTTGTATCACTTTGCGGTGCCAGAACAATTTAGAGCATTTTGACGTTTCATTTTCTCCATCAAGCGTGCAGTGTTGGATAAACGAGTGCACGGATGAGTTCAGGTTAATGCAGTGACGGGTTTTTAAGGGGATAGAAGGGAGTGTTTACTGAAAATGAACACCAGATTAAATTACATGCATAAACTCGAAAGCAGCTGTTGTCCAGGTTACTGAAGCGCCGCCTGTGTTCGGTTAGTTATCGCTGGACTACTTTATTATTATTTTTAATTATAAAACCAACCTTTTGTTTCAATCTCCGCTGAAACCTTTTTTTTTCATTGAATAATATCCGAAAATTTCATTTACACTATAATTTTTACATTGCTCCCTACTACATTCAGTACGTCGCGATGATTCGCGTTGTTTCGATAAGCTACGTCTTCTCGTTTACATCGACCAAATTACATCGATAAGCAGTTCATCATTTTATTGTGTACATCGAGACAACCTAACATTACACAATCGATGGAATGACCTATGTGCATCTGATTCTGTGTAATATTCAACTTTTTTTTTTTGCTGTGCACGAGTCATATGATCACAAAAGCCAGCTTAAACATGAAAACGCTGGTCAGCGTAGCCTGGCCAATGTTGTCAATTTAACTTTAGCGAAGTGAGGTAGTGCGACTGAGGACCGTGTAACTGTAAATCACATGGTATATTTTCCGTTCGCAAATAATCTATAATTTCAGCATGCTTTGGGATCATCGTTGCATTTAAGAATCTTTGCATTTCAGAGCATGGAGCAGCATGACAAGCATTAAAAGCTCAATTTGTTTCTCAGCATTTCAGCATAACATTTTTGAACTTCAACTACTATTCCAAAAAAGACTGGCATGCGCTCATAAGCAGTACAGGATGATATTTGAATATTTTTGTGTGCTGGTATTATGATTAAATATTACATTTATTTCAGAATGCATGAAACCGGCTCTTCGATCACTAGAATTGCTATCTTTGAAATGCAACTGGAACGGTTTAACTAAAACTTAATAATCTATGGATGTCCAAAAAAACATCATATAACTTTATTTCGTTTTTATCTTTGTTAATTGGACTATTTCTACTCTGTTTATCAGCTTTCAAAAGTTTAACGTATTATTGTAATTTATAGAAATAAACCATTCATTTACGTGAGTGGCCTCAACAGCATCTTTACTGTTGGTTTGAATCATCCTCATCGTTTCTCAAACTCGATGTTTTAACGTATTTTTGTATCCTACTGAAATAAACCACCCACGCCTGTAGGTGGCCCCAATCGCATCCAAACTGTTGGTTTGAATCGGCTCTAACATTCGATATTTCAATGTATTTTTGTATTTCATTGATATAAACCACCCGCACTTGTGAGTGCCCCAGCAGCATTACTACTGTAAGTTTAAATCGGTTCTCAAACTCAAAATTTTAACAAATTTTTATATTCCATTGAAATAAACCATTCATTGACTCCAGTGACTCCAACAGCATCCTTCCTGTTGGTGTAATTCAGTTCTCAAATTCGATATTTCAACGTATTCTTTTATTTCATTGAAATAAACCACCCACACTTGTGACTGGCTCCAACAGCATCCTTAATGCCAAAATTTGAATTATTTTACTGTACATCTCTGTACAGACAATAAAGCTGGAAAATAGTAAAATATTGTATTCGCTGCCGACGTCAGTTGAATTCAGCACACCTTTTGCCATAACGGATCCTGCTGCAAAACTTACCATTTTATCCAATATCTCAGTGATTTCTCACGAAGGTGCAGTGGACTCCACAGCTTCCTTCAAAGCGAGTACCACGTCAACACATTTCTACCCATTCCCCACTTAACCGGCATTCAGACGTGGCCGGTATTGCCTTTTTTAACATTGAAATCACCTGTACTGACACATTGTAGATGCATGTTAGTCCTAAACATCACCTGTTTGTTATCTGTTGAATTACAGCTGATCTGGCAATAACGGTGTAGCAGCTATCTGGCGGCCAATCATGTTCATGCTCATGCTCAATGCAAACATGATTCGAAATTTTATCACCGATTTCGTAAAACCTTGGTTAGTGAGTCACTATATCAAGGCAGTAAGATGTATCGACGACCAAGATTTATTTGCCAATAAACACAAATTTAATAAAGACATTGGTACATTCTTTAGTGATTGACATATAAAAGGTTATTATATATTGCATGGATTAGCTGAAATTAAAGGTGTTCATTTCAGCTCGTGGACTAGTTGGAGATTGCTTCGTAAAAAATGCACAGACAAAATGATCACCAAAAATTCATTTTAAGTAAGATATTTTTGAAACTCACTGGGAACAAAAAAAAACACATATTAGCTTTGATTTTGAAATATTGGCGTATTCAACTTCACACCTAGGCTAACTGCTCGCATCTTGGACTTAACGCTACCTATCAAATCCTGTGCAACACTTGCACCATTTTTCTTTTACAATTTAATCCACCCTTTCTTCAAATCCTTCTCGTATTTGAAGACCTTCCCTGTTTTACAGAGCTTGTCCTTCATAATCGCCCAGAATTTTTTTATTGGCCAAAATACTGTTAATTGGCGGATTTGCCTTCTGCGGTACAAAAACAATACCGTTGGCTTCATAAAGCTATGTACATTTAGAATCCGGAATAATAACATCATCTGTATCTCGGTAAAGGATTGACGTACAAATAAGTTTAATACATCAAAACAAAGGTAATTTACTGTAATTTAAGGAAAAAATATTAATACAAATCATTTCTCTTCGTTTCTAATGAAAATTCGCACTTTCTTCTTTATTCCTCCCATCAAACGCTGCACACTTCCGGAGTCAACTTCCTTGGCACATTTGTTCCACATTTTGGTCTTCTGAGTCGCATCCCGAGCCGTTTTTCCACTTTTCTTAAGATTTCGCTTCATTATTGCCAAAAATCTCTCGATGGGCCGGAACTGCGGGTAGTTGGTTGGGTTTATGTTTTTATCGATGAAATCTACGTTATTATCGCGGTACGATGACTTCCCGGCTGTAGTGGCAATTCGCCACGTGACCTTTATGGGCTTAAATTAAACGTAGTACGCGGTTTTTGAGGCATTCTTCCTTGTACAGCTTCGAGTCCATCGTCTTATTCGTCACGAATATGTTGGTCTTTGCTCCGCAGCTGCATATCCCTTGCCAAATCATCAGTTTTTTGGCAACTTTGTCCATAAATGCAAACTTAAACTTCGCAGGAACATCTCCTCGTGCCGTCGCCATGTAGATTTGGCAAGGAAGCTGTCCGAAATCCATTTTGACGTAGGTTTCATCGTCGATGAGCAGGCATCCTTGGTATTTCGTCAAAACCTGCAGGTACAATTTCCGAGCTCGATTTTTGGTGACGAAACTTTGCTTCAACGTTCTGTTTGGTTGCTTGCCGGCTCGATAAGAACGATATCCTGCTCTGACGGTTCTCAACACCTTCTGGTTCAGCTTGCGGTCAAATGTTCCACTACGACGCTTACCTTGAGGCACTCGATCCACGCTCTTTCGCTCCCTGAAACGTTTGAGCAGATCATACACGGTTGATTTGGCGATTTTCAAAGTTTTTGCGATTTTTATTGCGGACCACGTTGGATTATCAAAGTGTGTGTGCAGAATTTTTTCTCTTCTCTCGACTTCTTTTTTTGACTCACTGCACCGAAATTTTTACCACAGAAAGTGGGCGCCTAGGTAAACAAACCGCTTTTAAATAATTCTAGCAACGGTCACTTTTCATGCCGTTGCAACACAATAAGTGATTCCGGATTCTAACTGGACAGAACTTGACCACTCCGTCACCGGTTTCGCGTAATGGCACGATGCCAGATCCGGCCAAAAAAGAGTGTCATCTTCGTGGGAACGGAGGAAGGGCAGTAGGCTTTTCTTGAGGTATTCTTCTTTATATATTTGGCCGACTTGCTGACGAAAAACTCCAGGCCGGGGATCTGCTTAGCGTCCGTTTTAATGCACGTCTCGTCGTCCATTACGATGAATTTCGACTGCACCAATCACTCACGGTACAGCTCCCTCGCGCGGGATTTGGGCACCGTATTCTGTTTATCGGTTCGGTTGGGCGCCTTCCTTACCTTGAAGACATGAAGCCCGGCCCGCTTCATTGTCTGCTGGACGAACCAGACGGAAGAATTGACCTTCTTGGCCTCGTCCCGAATCGAATGGTTCGAATTGTACTTGAAGTAATCCCTCACCTTCCTTGCGTTTTCGGGTTCGGTCGCCTTTGCTTTTGACTGCCAGCTCGCAGCTGGGTCGTCTGGGTCTCTTTGAACGATTTTATCACACGAGACCCAGTTGAATTGTCGATTTCCAAATGTTTCGTGATCGACCTGAAGGACTGGTCTAGATTTTTCGACCACACCCATAATTTTTGATCGAAGCACTTGGAAGCCACCTCGATAACCACTTGACAGATTGAGACGAAATTTTGCACATGTAAACATTATACTTTAAACTAGTTTTATTATAAATTTCATCAATATTTTTGTTATAAATTTAGAATGTTTCAATATTTTCATAAATGTTACTTTTTGACTAACCTGAGTAATCAGTTTTGTTAGATTAGGTTTTATCTAAAAATCGATCATTTTATCATCGGCAAAATAAATCATACACTTCAAAAATCGGATTTCTCGATGATATCATTAAAACCAGTTTTAATCTATTGGCAGCACTGCATTCTTTGACAGTAGTAGTCACAATGCAGATGTGGTGTTCTCCCGCCGAATTCGGTACCTTGTGTATTAGAAAAGTTCAAAATGTTCAGGAAACAGATTTCGCTTGATGTCAGAAAATTGGTGATTCGCGATCGTGGAAACGGCCTTTTTCTCCGGAATATTGCTTAAGAATACTCAGTTTCATTTGAGACTGTGTTACACATATGGAGGAAGTATGAAAGTCAAGGAACAGTGGAACACTTATCCGGGCAAGGATGTCAACATTCGACAATACACCGTGAGGATGTTAGGATAGATCGATTGGCTAAGAAAAATCAGAAATTTTCATCCAGAGGGATTACTGAGGCATTAAATGTAAGTGTTGATTGACGTAATGTTGGTTTACGGCTCAACGATAGTTGATTAAAGAGCTGTTTTGCATCCAAGCGACCTTTGATTAACAAGCGGAACCGGAAGGGGCTGGAGTTTGCCAAAAAAATACGCTGGTATGTCGGTAGACTTCTGGAAACCGGTTATATGGACGGACGAGAGTAAATTTGAGCTATTCGGGCAAATACGGCACTCGAGAGTTTGGATAGCTTCTGGTCTCAAGTATCAAAAGCACATAAGGATTGATACATCAAGAAGACAATGAAGCATGGAGGTGAGAATATCGTGGTCTGGGAAGCGTTCGCACGGTCTGAAGTAGGAAGTTTGGCAAATATCAAAGGGATCATGACGGTGGATATATACATCGACTTGCTCTGCGAAAATTGGCCTGGAAACCAAATACATCTTCCAAAAGGAAACCCATGCAAAACACACCGCGAAGATTTGAATCCGATTGAAAATCTGTGGGGTTATCTGGACGATACCTTGAAAAAGAGATCGGTAATCAGCAAAAATAACTATTTTGAAGCTCTCGAAACAACCTGCGAACATTTTGATCCGGAGTTTCTCAAAAAGCTTGTCGAAGGTATGCTGCGTTGACTGGAAGCAGTGTTGAAGGCTAATGGGATCACACTAAATATTTAAAGTTGGAGAATAAAGTCAAAGGGACAACCGTTTGGTAAAAAAATCAGGTGTATGATTTATTTTGCCCCCTTGGAAATGTCCCCATCGCCAGAAAATTATTTAATCTTGAGCAAGTCATGCACATTCCTACATTTTTCATGCCGGCACATTTTTTTCGTATAAAAATACTTTCTATGCCTAGAAGAAACTTACCCTCTACCATTTAAAGCAGAGCAGCTGAGCTATCGAAGGAAATAACAAAATTTATGTGGTGTACGATTAATTTTGTCCAGCACTGCATCTACCTGGAATGAATACATCATAATGTTGCTGCAATGTTAAAGCATTTTTGGAAACAACGGTCATTATTGTTTGCGATTCCAGTACTGTTACCGCAATACAATAGTTTGCTACAAAATATGCAAAAATTAAAATGTGAATCAACGTTTGCTGCAGTGTTATTTCTGTCTATTGGCATGGACTCTTAAAATTACCAGATCAGACAAGGTTTTTCTGAAGGCCTTAGTCCAACCAAGCAGTGTAAACCTAATGTTGCAAGAGCATGAAACATATTTATGACAATTATTTATGCAAACAAAGCTGAACATTAATGGCTTTCACAGAGTTTACACTTCTTGTTAACATTATGGCTTCTCTTTGTGATAAAACACAGTCACATCTGAAACCACGAAAGCTACGGCAAAATGCAAACTTCCCATCAAAAACAATGTCTTCTCAAGAAGCAATGGAGTGAGAATTGGATGTGAAGTGAAAATAAAAATAACTGTTCAATATCCAAACCCAATGAGCGAAATGGTAAAAGCAATTCACTAAAGCTTCCTTTGCTCACTGATCAAACAAGGCAAAAGGTTTATTTCAGTAAAAGACATCAAGTAGGGGCGAGAAGAAATCCTTCTTCGACAACGGATAGAACAACTTGGCACAAACGGACCAATTTAGGAGAAGCTCACTTCCCAGAACATCAACTTGAATGTCAATGTGAATTTCTAAAACAGTTTTTGACGATTTCCATCTCACGTGTTTCAACCCGAGAGTGGATATGTATATGGATAACATTTGCATATGAATCTTTTAATGCGGGATGAATTCCTAATCGGATGTTGAATGATAAAAAAGGTAGGCACGTTTTACGTATTGAACTTATTATTCAGCATAGAATCAGAGCAGAGTTTTGTTCCGCGCTTGCAGCCAATCAATGCTATATCTCGTGCAACCCAGTTCTTTCATTTATGACTAACGTGAATAAATATAACGGTAAATTCTGAACAGGTAAACATTAGTAATTTATCTTTTGCACTTTACCATACAGCCAAATAAGAATTATTTTCAATACCCTGCTGAGTCACCACTTCTTACAAACATGACAACGCATAACGTGTGCGACAAGCTAAGTAGATCGATGTACCTACTTTGTATTGAATTAGTTCAAACTACGCTAATAATTTGCCACTGAGGGCGTATAAATTAATTAAACTGCATCTTGTCATTATCAAACAATCTGCAAACAATACCCACTCAAACCCAACATCACAACTAATGAGCTTCAGTGATTGTTGTACTGTGTTGGGCACCTACTCTATACAACTGGCGACTGTTCGACGATAATACACTTGTTGAAAAGCGCTCAGATGCCGTTAAATGGGGTGAAGTTGGCCACTTTTTGTTTGCAAAGAACTTTTTCGTATACGATTGTGTTGCGAGTTCAACAGGCCAGTATGTAATGTTACAGGCACTTTCCTTCTGACAATATTTTCGCTGTACCTTGGGGACCGCAATCCACCGAAAACTACCACGCAGTACGTTCCGTTGTCCATAGCCATGAAATACTAGGTGAGGTGAAAAGTAACCTTCTTGACCGCCAAAAGGCGATGCTACTGCAAAAAAGGTTGAAGTCCCTTGTATTCCGTTCATATTTAGGCATACACGCCAAATTTCAGAGCGATACTGCCCTTAGTTTTGTTTTGACAGCTGATTGTTGTTGACGTGTTTGGCATCATTATGAATATAGATAAACACGATTTTAAAACATTATTTTTTGAACGGCAAAACGGCGAAGGAAGCAAAAGAAAAGTTGGATAGGTATTATGGGGCAAATGCTCCTTCAGATTACACCGTTAAACATTGTTTCGAAAGTTTCGTGGTGGCCGCAACTCAAGTCCGCAGCGGCAGGCCTTCGATGCGGTTACAGAGGACCATGTCAAAAAAAATCATGAAATGGACCATGTCAAAAAAAAAGGTGCGTGAGCTAGCAGATGCCACAAAGATTAGTACTGAGCGCACACGCCACATTTTGGGCGAGATTCTGCATATAAAAAAGTTATCCTGCCGCTGGGTGCCACTCATGCTCACTCCTGACCAAAAACACGAACGCGAGAGCACTGCGAAACAGTGTTTAGACTTGCTGATGCGGAATCGGAAGGACTTTTGGCGTCGTTTGGTAACTGTTGATGAGACCTGGATCCAGGCCGAGGGAGGCTCAATGGGTCGAAAAGATTTTGGCGTCAGTTTTCTGGGATTGTCATGGCATACTCCTCGTGGACTACCATGAAATAAAATAAAATCATCAACAGCGAGTATCACTGTGCATTATTGGAGCGATCAAAGGCTGAAATCGTCGCAAAACGGCCTCACAACATGAAGAGAAAACCAATTTTGTTTTTGCAAGACAATGCGCCGGCGCACAAGAGCAGCACCATGGCTCAATCAAGGACTTACGCGGCTTCAATTGCATATATATGTATATATATATATATATATATATATATATATATATATATATATATATATATATATATATATATATATATATATATATATATATATATATATATATATATATATATATATATATATATATATATATATATATATATATATATATATATATATATATATATATATATATATATATATATATATATATATATATATATATATATATATATATATATATATATATATATATATATATATATATATATATATATATATATATATATATATATATATATATATATATATATATATATATATATATATATATATATATATATTCAATAGTTAATATGACTTCCCCTCACTTCCATACTGGACTGCAATCGTTTTCGGGATGCTTCCGACGAGGTTTCTGATGTGCTGTGAATCCAACTCATTCCAGGCCTGCTCCAGTGCTGCAAATTATGTTTGCTTGTTGGTTACGTGGGGTTTTCAGACTCTTTTGTCGAGAATTGACCAGAGATTTTCAAATGGCTCTAAATCATATACTTTGGGTCGTTGTCTTGCTGGAAAATATAATTATCTTCCAGAGCCATTTTCTGCAAAGATTCTTCCATATTCTTGTTCAAAATATCTATATTCTCATCTGCCATCATTATAGCATTGATTAGTCCCAGGTTTCCTACTCCAAACTATACATATACAAGCCCCAGACCATGATGTTTCCGCCGCCGTGCTTCATGGTCGCTTGGAGATGTTTATCCTTCAGCCCTTCATTGCTTTTCCGCCGAACTCGCATCATCATGGTCATTAGGTCAAATGCCATTAGGCCAAAGGTCATAAGACCGAACGTCATTAGGTCATACCTTTGAACCGAATGAAATTAGGCCGCATAGGTTATTAGGCTGAATGTGTAACTAAGCCGAATGATTCAGTAGCCCGAAAGAGTGTACAATTATTCAACTCGCAGTCTGATCAGAAAATAAAATATTACTGTAATCAATTTATAAAGAACACACGATTGGGTTGGGATTTCAACGTGAGTGGGCAGAATTTTCACACATCTTTTGCGTTCCATCTTCGAGAACTTTTGAACACATCTATGAATTTTT
Organism: Aedes koreicus; assembly: GCA_024533555.2. Lineage (NCBI taxonomy): Eukaryota > Metazoa > Arthropoda > Insecta > Diptera > Culicidae > Aedes > Aedes koreicus. The sequence goes on along the minus strand of JAHHFK020002504.1, from coordinate 134,232 downwards.
ATGAAGTACTGGAATAAACAATCCTTTCAAATCAAAACATTGCTATTGCTTTCTCGCTATATCAACTTTATAAAGACGCCGGCGCCGGTGGTGTAGTGGTAAGCGTGACTGCTACTTGGCTCCCCAGTGGGTCTGGGTTCAATCCCAGTTGAGGTCGGTGGTTTTTCTGAGGCGAAAAAATCTGGTCACGTCGTCCTTCGGAAGGGAAGTAAAGCCGTTGGTCCCGATTCATGTGTTGATGAGTGCGATATGTTGTAGGGTCCAGGTGGTGGAATCGTCTTCCTGGCGTCGGTAGTTGTCACCACGTTGTGAAGAAATAGGCCGACAGAAAAAAAACCCTATAGACGCGCAACAGTAACAACAATATGCGGCCGAATTCTAGCTGAAACGAACCTGACTTCCATTATAAAACGTCTAATAGATTTGTGGTGTGCCAAGCACAATGACACGCTTATGCTCCAAGGTAATCAAATTTTCTACCCAAAAAGAGAATCAACAGTATCGGGGATTGACCTCTGGCTTGGAAAACAGTCGCGTTTACCGATTAACGCTGTAAGGCTCACAGAATAAGCACATATAAAGCTCAATAATTGTTTATGTGATCGCACAACGCGTCATTTGTTGATCAAGGGTGTGAGGACTCGTTTATTATGAGTTACTCATTTGTCGGTGGCACATTTCAAAAAGTGAATTTCATCTATGATGATTTCGTAGTGCAGATTTTTTCCTATACAGCAATTCCATAGACAAATGATATACGATCTCTCAGAATTTAATAATAAGTACTAGTTTTTTTTCTTTATCGAAAAATATATGACACTTATGTTTTAATTATGTCATTAATATCTTCGTTAGGGTGGTTCGATTGTTTTTGTTTTTTTATTCCTGCGTAGGCGTGGTTCGGAAAAATGACTTGTTTTAATAATGCATTTTTTAAAACATTATAACTTTTGAATTATTCGGTCGATTTTAACATCTAAACACGCAAGTTACGTGTTTGGTTATAATGTTGTCGAAATCTCAGCTAAAAATGTTGTTAATTTTTAAAGTAACAGAAGGTTGAACATGACGTTTTTTGGAAGCAAAATTTTGCTCGGTTTTTTGCTACTGAGTGTACACTTTTAAGAAAAATTAAAAAATATACATATTTTGTAATATTCATCATAAAAAGATGGATTTTATTTGTTTGTCATGGTGTTCATGGTCTCGGGACCAAAAGCCCTCTCCTTTTTATATTTTTTTCTTGAAAGTTTAGACCTTTTTACATAATATATCAATAATTTGGCAATGTATGTATTCTAGTTTTTGAACTAATTTTTTTTTTCAAAAATTGTATTTTTTCAGTTTTGGATGACTATCCTACCAAGCGGTTTAATGTAATTTGTTAACCATGCGTCCCCATCAATTTAAAGTGATTTTTAGTAGGTCATTTAGCTTTTTGAGAGCTAAGGGATGAGCCATAAAGCACGTGTTCTCGTAGTGGGGATTTTAAGGGTCTTTGTCCATACATTTTTTTTAATGTATATGGAGCATGTGTTCTGGCCAACTCCTTCCCCTCTTTCCTTTCCAAAAAGAGATCGTGATTTATGAACGGACTGCAAGGGTTAAGCTCAAAAATAATTTTTAGGTCAGGTAGCAGTTTTTTACAAATATAGGCAGCATACTAAAAAAAACGGCTGTCATCCATCTTTTTCCTTTCCTTTGCGCCGTGATTACATCAGCTATTGTAAAATTTCCTAGTACATCCTACACGCCCACATTGCTCACAAGGCACACTTGTACTTCACCGGAATGTTTGATTTGAATGAACATTAAAACTTTAGTTCACAACTCTTTTATATACGTGCGTAAATCGTATCCATTAAAAAATCCATACCAGTTAGGTATAATTCTTCACAACCAAATTTTCACGCTCCATTTGAGACCGTACTGCAATCGCAGAACGCGTTGAAAAGTTCGATATTATTCTTCAACACCAGGTTAGGCATAATTCTGCAGTCACACAAAGCGTGGAGTGATCAGAGTTGAAAATTGTTGAATTTCTTTTTGGAAAATACTTCAAAATACATTTCAGTACAAAAATGTTCACTTGTATTCATTTCCTTGTTTTCTGATGTACGTCATTGCGAGTTGACGTATCTTCGGAATTCTTATTTTTGATTTGTTTTGTTGTTATTATTTTCATTCAGTACACGCGAGTTCTTGCTATTCATTTAACATTGTCAGTTTTAGTTATCTCTTATACTCATTTTCTAAACAGAATAATCAGTTAATCTTGCAATTAGTGAATACGAATATAAAAAAAAACTCTCAGTAATTTAGGAACATTGATTTTTTTTCACCAGTTTCGAGAGGGCGGTTTCTTTGAATCCGTGTTAGATTCATTATTAATCCATTATTACGCATCCTTACTCTGCTCCATCATCACCTAACAATGGCCTCGACAAGTGGAGAAAACAGTAAGACACGTAAACGAACGCTCATCAATATAGCGTCCACGTTTATCTTGAGGAAAGGAGCAAAGGCTTACTGCAACATCGACCCCGAAGTCAGCTGGAATGCTTCGACGTAGGAAATTTCATCCGTTATTTCCGACTTCGACATGACGAGCTAGCGAACACAAATGGCCTGTTGAAAGACTTCGATCCAACGGCGTAGCCAAGAACCATCTCGAAACATCCTATTCCTATCGACCAGCAGTTGGTCATTGAATCAATGGAGAAGCTAATATCCTTTCATCAGGTCCCCATATCTTGTTTTGAATGGGAGGGCTTTAAAGATCTTCTACACTGAAAATTAATTTTAGTTTATATTACAAAATCAAAGGTAGCACTTACGAATCCATTCGTTGTTTTCTGCAACGAAACTGATTTGTACGTTCTATGAAGCTTCCTTCGTAATTAATGCCACACGCGCTACTGTCAAAAGCACGAAGCATTTGTTGTAACAGAAAGAACATTCGTTCATTGCACTAAAATAATACAAAGAGCTACGAATATTTTACTACAAATTAAAAAGAAAAGTCTCTCTGGTGGGAGCAAGAATGACGGACAGATCTCCTTTATTGACTCGAGATGAAATTGAAGAAAAAAAAACGTAACCGCGAGGAGTTCTCCTACGTTTTTTTTTTAATGTTTCAGGCATGGGATTTGATCCCAATTTTTTTAAAGAGCTGTTGTTGACTCACTAGACCATGGTGACACATGAGAAGATCCTTGATTAATGAGTATAAAGTTATAACTCACGGCAGCGCTTTAATTTTGTTGTTGAGATAAATAAATTATTCCCACCCATCCCAGCAGCAACACCAACAGAGAAGCAGCGATTGGCTGGTCTTCACGAAATCCATTTACTGCATTCTACAAAAAGGTGTTATGGTAGCATTTCATCAGATAAAAAGCAATATGAATGTTTCATACAAAATACGAGACGTTTGTTCTATGTACAAAATCCATGTTTACGAAACGAATGAAAACTTTTTTACGAAAATAAATTTTCAGTGTAGGCCCGATCACAACACCTCTCGGAGGCTTCATTCCAACATTATCTATTAATAGAAACATATAACATTTTTATAATGTTCCTTACATTTCATGTGCTCATTATTCAAAGTTTACTGACTTTTTCAGCTGATTGAAAACTCAGTATAAATTTACCGACCTCAGTATAAAAAACTAGGTGTGCATACAGTTTTGTAAAATAATTGAATTTTAGACAAAAAAAAAAACCCTTTCAAACTACAATTGCAATAATCAATTCTCTCTATAGAAAACAAAAAGTTTTGAAGAAATAAACTGTTGTTCTTACACGCAAGGTTAAAAAAAAAACAAAATTCCATCGCATTTATTCCAGGAATGATTCAAGTTAGACAAAGTCAGACGGCAGCTTTCTTGAAGGCGAACATTTTGGACACGTTGGCTGAATATGGATTGTCTGTTGAACACATTTTTTTCAGTCACCTGTGCGCCAACATGGTGGCAATAGTAAAAAAAACTGAAACACGTTTTGGAGATGCTCCTTTCTGAGATATCCTATGAAAATGACGGCGAGGAAGATCAGTCAGCAGAAGAATCAGAGCGTGATGTCAGTGAAGAGTAATAAGAAGAGTGCCACGAAAGGATCAATCTTGTGAGATGAGCAGTACACACTCTTCATCTTGCAATCTTGCACGTTGTTAACAAATCCAATGGATCCATCAAGAGCCTAACTGATGTAGCCAAACAAATGAAAACAGATCAAATATAGCACCTTCTTCGAGCTCCACTCTGCGTCGTATCCCGCCGTTTGGAGCCATACAAAATGGGGTGGCATTTTCAAAATGGTCGAATCATTTAAAAGTCAAAAAGAGTTCTTCACGAAGCTTGCCGATCAATTTTCTGAGCTTGGTATGTACGAGCAAGTTTTCCGATATATTTTTTGTTTTTTGTATTTCGCAGATCTTTCAAGCCTGCACCAAAAAAAAAAAAAAATGCAAGAGTCACGTGTATCCCTACCTGACTTCTACATGGCTTGGCTCTTGGTCGCAAGTGAAGTACAGAAGGTTACTGATAATCTATTCGTTCCTGCTTTAATCCAATCTATGAGCACTACATTCGATGCCTTGCGTCTTTCAAGAGTTTTTAAAATGGGGTTGTTGCTGGATCCCAGATTTAACTAGCATGGTTCAAAATTATTCTCGAGAGATTAAAAGGAGAAATCCGCATACATACACACATTATTTGCTTGATATCTTAAGTGTGATATCTGGAGCCATCGATTACGCCGTAAAATCACGCATCCCGAGGTCATTTAGCGCACTTGCTCTGGTTCTCTCTAACTTACGGACCGGACTAGCAGAGGAAACTTTGGCGAACATCTTGATGATCAAATCAAACATGGATTTGTTCCAGAAAACTGTTAACTCAGTTTACAATTGGAAGAAATATGCCGAAGTTTTGAGTGAAGACAATTCGGTTACTGTTTGTTAGTTTTGGTTTATTTCATTGTTGTGGAATATTTAGGTAATTTAAAGAGATTTTCTGTTTAATTTACCTAAATGTTCCGATAACGTTCATATTTCAAGAAATAATCTGGATCTTTCTGATGCTCACAGAGTTAATAAATCCTGAAAATAAAAGGTGAATTGTATGTATATATCTAACACCTATTTAGAAAAAACAAACTCCATCAATTTAACTCGATTATCGTTCTCCGTGTGATCCAGGGTTAGAAGTTATAGATGACAATATCCATAATACGCCCATCTCTTTTGTACTGAGCTGTCTCCCAAAACGAATTCCGAAAGTGCACAGTCGTTTCACTATATATTGCAGCTACAACGTTACCTGCTATAAAACAAACAAACAAAGTATCATTACTAAATTAAAGTAATTTACCTTCTTATTACTTCCCGTGAGTGATCCTTAGCGAAAGCCGTTTTTCGAAACGGTTATCACGGAGCAACATTTTTTACGCAGAATACTCTATCCGCGGAAGAATCTGGTTTTTTTTATTTTGATTTTCTGTTTGCTTTTGCATTCATCTTACGTCAGCATCACTATTCACGATATTACAAAACTACCCAAATTTGGGTAGGATCTACTGAAATTCGTCAAAACTATACCTACCTAGAATCGGGTAAACCGAGATTGAGTAACAAATTGACAAATGAACAACATCTATCGGGTTGTTCATTCGTCACTTTGTCACACCAAACTATGTTTACCAATTTTTAACGAATGTGGGTAGATCCTACCCAAATCTGGGCAGTATTCACAGAGCGTGTTTCCTATGTGAGTACTTTTCGTTCTCGTGCTGTTGCTATGTTTAACGGTTTAGACATCAAATTCGGCATCAATGAACATAGTGAAAGAGTAAAAGAGGCTGCAAAATAACTGAGCTATAACTGTTTAAATTCTAATATGATAACGATTACGGTAGATGCTTCGCAGTTTTTTTTTATAATGTTATTATAGTAATGTAAATCAAATTTTTTTAACCAAACATTTTTTGTAAGAGTGCCGGTTTGGATACGTTTGAAACAATCATTGCGTAAATATTCAATGAAATGAATGAACTTTTCATTCTCTGTGATATGGAAAAATTAACTTGAATTACTTTCTTGTGCATTGTCATTGAATCGAACAACGAATGAGTGTGGGACGATTGCGTGAAATAGCAAGTGCAGAAGAAGAGAAAGCGAAAATCATTACCGAAATAGTTGTTCAGTAAGTTGAGGTTGTGGAAAAATTGACAATATATTATCAATTCAGTTCGTATTGCGCCAGTAAAGTGAATTTCAATGTTTTCAACTCTGTGTGCGTGATTGAATTGACAGATAAATCTCTTAAGCATAATACTTTCAGACCGTCCATAAACCAAGTTTTAAAAATCACTTTAGATTGATGGGGACGTATGCTTGGCAAGTTATTTTGAACCGCGTGGGAAGACAGTCATCAAAACTAAAAACGTATAATTTTTGAAAAATTGTAATAATTTTTGAAAATAAATGCTCAAAAACTAGAGTACAAACATTGCCAAATTTTTTACACATTATGTAAAAAGCTTAAGCTTTCAAAAAAAAAATACAAAACGGGGTGGCTCTTTGGTCCCGAGACCATGAAAACCATAATAAAACAAATATAATTCTATATATGGTTGAACTTCGCAATATAGATGTTTTTCTATTTATTTTTTCTTAAATGTGTACTTATTTATCTTTCATTTGCGCATTTAGATGTTAAAATCGGCAAAGTTAAATTAGTTACGAATTTGTGAAAAAATACATTAAAAAAAGTCAATTTTTCGGACCACCCTAACGCAAAAATGGTCACCCTAATCTTATCTAATCTAATCTAATCAACTACAAACGTAGCCAGTACGAGAAAGCATCCTGGAAATAATTGGGTTAGATGACGCCCAATTATTTTTTTTGTCAATATTAATGATTGCAGCATATCAAAGACATGATACAAGCGTCAAAGTGGCCAGGCCTACTGCGTTGCATTAACCGCAAAAGATGATTCTGTAAAATGAGTTGGATTCAAATGAATAGATTGAAAGGAGGAGAAAGGATGCATACCGTACCATACGCTCCGAGGTAACAATAATAAAATAATATTTTAATAAATGATGAAAACCCGAGTAATGAAAAAACAGGTAATGATAATGATGAAAATTTAAAATCAGTATGCAATTTCATATAGAATAGGATGTAAAATATAGTGAAAGGATATTATTATGTAAGAATAACTATTGCACATGTATGTATATTGTTGTCCTGTTGTAATTGTAGAAAGATTTGCGTTTCCATTATTAAACTTAAAGTTTATACAATGTAGCATTGCCTCGAATAAATTATTAAAGAAAACCTGGGATTCCCAAAGACAATCTGAAATTATATGTCATATAAAGAATATTATATTTAAAATTTCGAGGTGCTCTTCCGTTTCCTTACCGCCTTAGTCATTTGAAGTGGATCTCAAAGGCTCTACACTGATTTTAATTTTATTATGAATAAATTACCTAAATAACTATTTAATAATAATAATAATGTGAGAACGACAGCTAAATAGTTGAACTTAGCTTAATAGGTGAAGGTGAAGCTAAATAGTTGAACTTAGCTAAATTGAAATAGGTGACTTAGCTAACTTAGCTGATCAACCTCTCATCGAAAGACTTCAGCCGTTGCAGTAAGATTAGTATTTGTATTCACAATAATAGTCAGAGAACACAACATATGTCTGTATAAAATATATCCGACATCCACTGGTTGATCACTGAAATCACAAATTAGGTACGTATCAACATTTCAACAGTCCCTGAAAAAACTGAAAACAGAGCAGATCACTCCAATCATCAAAACTAAAATTATACTGCTTATAAGCGCATGTCCGTCTTTTATGAACAAAGTAGTGGAAGTTCAGAAGTGCAATTTTAAAGTAAATGTTATACTGGAATGCTGATAAACAAATTGAGCCTCTGATGCTTGTTATGTTGCTCCAGGATCTTGAGATGCTTGAGAATCTTCCAAAGCGTGCTGAAATTATGAATGAAATGAGAATGGAAAATAGTAGGATATGATTTACTGGTATGGGTATACAATATGATTTACAGGTACACTATCTTTAGTCGCACCCCCTCACTTCGCTATTGTCAAATTGACAACATTGCCCAGGCTACGCCTGCCAGCGTCTGCATGTTTCAGATGGCAGTCTTTTGTGATCATGTGAGGACTGGAGGTCGGTCGCACCCTCCTTCGAAGTTGTCAACTCACCATTTGAAGCCCACGCAGAAATGGTCACCCTAATGATAAAAAAAAATACAGATCGAATTTTTTTTCCGATAAAGAACAAAACTACCAGTTATTGTCAATTTCTGAGACATCGTATATCATTAATCTATGGAGTTGCTGTATAACTTTGCTGGACATTATAATATTTGTAATCTAAACTGTATGGCGGGAGCGCGCTTGTAACAGCGAGACATACTAAAGTGCGCAAAGTTACGTCGCAGTTGCGCGACTCTCCATTTGATTTGTCCAGAGGAGTCACGTCACTACGAGTGACTTTTCTCACTTCACAAAGTGAAAAAAAAAATATCGCATGGTGGATTCACCGATATGTTTTATGTTTTTGGTAGATAGAACAAAAATAGCCGATTAAAATCAAGTAGCGCTCTAGCTTAACAGCACTAATCTATCGTTTTCAATTTACGCCAGAAAAGTTCCAACAGAGCAATCTATCCCAAATATGATCCTGCATCATATGTGAGTTTGTAAAAAACATTTTCAGTAAGTAGGGAAACTGCCCCCATATTAATCTCACTGTGCCTATATTCATCCTACGATGAATCAAACAATTGGGCAGTTGAAGGATCGGTTTCGTTTTCTAATAATGTTTGCTTACGTTCAATAACTACTACAAAGATTACTAACTAATCCTGTCACGTGTATATCGTTTTATTTCAAGTAGGATGAATTGCAAAGTGATGAGACTAATATAGGTACATCTTCCCTAAATTGTAATAAATATGTACAGAAGTTCCGAGAAATGTTCATCAACAAAACATTGTTAGGCAATACCCGAAACGCCTAAAGCTCATACCCGTCATATCATACGAATCAGAATTGAACCCATTAATGGAATGTTGAACACCAATTTAAATTTCACCCTAGTTTCATGATTATCAAATTATATATGAAATAGAAAATATTCAGTTTCCATCTTACGCTTAGTTTGCATCCTCATCATTTTGAAACATAATCGAGGTATTGTTATAGCCTTTTGGTGGAAAAATTTTAGTTCCATGGCATTCTCAGATTCCTCAGTTGACATTGATCAACTTCCTCCCACGTAACGGTACACAGCAGGCATGACAAGCATTAGGAAGGAATCCATTCCTCTTGCCTTTAGTTGTCGTTCACAAGAAGTAGGAAGGTAGAAACATAACTGCATTTACCGGGTGCTCGTATTCCTGAATTAATGACATTGTTTGTTGTTCGTGAACAAAATGCTAAATAGGTCATTTACTTATTTGAACAAGTACAAAGCATTGCAGCCTTCTTGTCACTTTATGATAGCATGCACAAAGTATCAATTAATGAACCATAGTCTAAGGATACAATGTTTTTGATATGAAGAGTATTAAGGCCTCAACACACTGCTTCAATAATAGGTATGAGTAACTTATTAAAGGTAGTACCTTAGATATTTTTTTAATTTTGTTCGATCTAATTTTCAAAGACATCTTAACCTTCAAATAGAACACCATCGTTAAAATAAATAATTATGATAGATTAAATTGCACTGGATAATGCATTTATTGCACTTATATTTAACTTTTCATTTATAAAAAAGCCTGTAGATTTTCGAGATGATCAAAAAATTTTTTTTGCAAAATGTTGGTTATTGATTGTTGATACTTAAAAATTATAAACTTTATATATTGGTTTGTTTTATACCCACCATTAATCCTAAGGTTTAAATGTATGGATGATTTTCTATTTAATTCTTTTAAAACAAAGGAAAACCCTAAATGAGTCTACCAATGGTACTTTTTGATCCATCTCATCAAATTCTTAGTTTTTTCATAATGGCAAATGTGGTAATAGGCATTCGGATAGATCACCAATGAACTCGTTGTTGAATCCTAATGTGATTCAGGGGGTTGCAGGGAAGGTTTGGTCAAGGCCTAAAATTGGCTAATTCTTTGGTTTATCTAAAACATGTCCGGGTGTGTTAAAAAAAAAAACAAATTTCATGTTATATAAGGACTGATGGGTTTTGGTTCCAGTTTGTAACCAGTCATTTCCCATGAGGTACTAGAAACATGCCTGAACCCGTTACGCTGGTAGATCACCTTTTCGTGGTGCGTTACGGGGTATCAGATCTACCACCGAACCCTAGTCTGAATTAAATCAAACTAGGGAACATATTTGTTTTTGTAATCCAAGGAACATATATTAGTCCTTATTACATTTTATGTCTTGTGAAAAGTGACAATACTCGGATTGAGCCACCGAGGATGAGCTTGGAATAAGGAAAACATGGTTAGTATTCATTTATGTGAATTCTCATTTTTTTATTTGATGTTCTATAGTTTGAATTGGTTATGACTAGGGTTCTGATGCATGGTCAGTATCGGAGTCATTGTTTGTTCTGTTTGAAATGAATCCGGTTTTGACGGATAAAGGGGCGCGCCAATGAAGAGTACTGTCGCTCACAAAGGGTTCAAATAGCGGAAACTTTCAATAAAACTTGATTCATTGCCAACAAAACAAACAATGACAACTGTAACAACACCGAATACTTCATCATTTTTCAATAGTGATGAAGTAACTCGACATGCACTAAACAAAGGATACGGGGTATACGACAATAGATCAAATTACTGGTCGCACTGGTTTATGTCCCGAACAGAGGAAAAAAAAAAGAAACATGCCTGGGTTTGGCCAATTTGGTTCTGCACACTCAATATGCTCACTATATATTCAATATATATTGATCCTCTTAATGAATGCTCGTAAGATTCGAGGTGCCTTACATTATGATCAAAAAGTACCGGTAATTTGTAATTTAAATGAACCAATCTCAGCCGATCCGATTATTTTTTTTTTCTCTTAAGGTGGTATATCTTTAAATGACATCTGTCACAAGATTGAGCGTGATCGAAGCATTAGTGTTTGCTTGGCAGCTGTTTACATCAAACAAGTTTTTGCGTTTTGTCAGATATCAAGATATCACCATGATTAGGTGGGGCAAAGAGTTTGTTAGAAATTTTGTGTTTCCAACGAAATTTCTTGTGCGGAATAGTTGACCATTTTGCAGAAAGCGTTTGGGGCAAACCAGAGCATCCAAATGGTATAAAGAGCACAAAAGTGAGCGTAAAGTAGTAGAATGCTTTCCTCGTTCCGAACGTCCTGCAACATCAAATACCGTCGAAAACGTGGCAATTATTAAAGAAAACTGTGCTTGAAAATTGTCACGTGAGCCTTAGAAGGCTAGTGATCTCAAAATCTCATATGAAACCGTGTAGCACATTGTTGGTGATATTTTGAGCATGTAACGCATTACCACACGGCTTGTTCTGAAAGAGCTGGATTTCGTGCAAAAACCCATCGAAAGAAGGATTCTGAAGTAATTATTCGCAAGGCACAAAAGCGATTCATCAGATATGGCCCCGCGCGACTTATTTCTTTGGGGCAAGAGATTTGTGACCCTTGAGACTATAAAAGGCAAGTCGACGAAGGAGTTGAAGGCTATCTCTCCGGTGGCTTATGAAATGTGCAAGGTTGACTGTTATTTACAAGTTTCCGGTACTTTTTGATTATAGTGTACGACGGGTTTATCCTGATCGAAACCAATTAAGGACTCATCGCCCATATTCATCGTTAAGCCTTCCTTAAATATATTTGGAACCAGCGAAACGAAAACATTTATTAGATTTAAATGGGACCCTATACCTGTCATTTAGCGAACGCTTCATGTAAATCCACTAGTTTGCATGAAACGGCTCAATCATTGCGACACTACAACCTGGAAAATAAAAATTGCGACACTACACAGTAACTTTTGTGGCAGTCGACAATGGAAATAAAGAGTGGCATTATAATCATTGCAACGCCTTATCGAATGGTCCTATACATCGGTAACTAGTTGACAAATAGAGCAAAAATAGTCTGATACATGAGATGAACAGATTCCACATTCAAGAAGTTGTTGCAAGCCCATTCGATGGTTTAAGACTCACCTAAATTTGTAATTCTTTCATGCAATTGCAAAGATTGAGCAGTTCTACCAGAAGCTGGGTAAACTTACCGAAGACCTGATAGAACCGAATGGGTCATTCAGTAAGGAAGATGTACAAACGCCCTGGGGAAGTTTTATTAAAGGCTGTCCAACGAAGGAAGCTTTTTCGGAAAGACGGCCGTGGATCCATTATCGACATTACTCTCTGCAGTTAGTCGTTGGTAAAGAGAGTGCACATGGTACCCATGGCCTACCATCAGGTGAACCAGTACAGCATGAGCCAATGGAATCCTGCCGAAGTACTTTTTGTTGATTTACATCGAGTGGACAGGACGAAGAATGGAATTATTCTACGGTATATAAATTCAGATCACCCATGGAATTCCCAAGTATTGTGTAAAAGTTTTGAATTGTTTTTTTCCCTCGTGGCTATGATGATGCAAGTCCGTCTACAATTGCAGTAGGATCAGCAGACATGCAGACATTACAAATATAATTGTTATTATCATTTTATAGTATAACATCCCTTCACAATATTTTTTATGCTATTTTCAGCTTAGCATTTATGCATAGGTTGATAGTTGCAGCGCGCTTTGGGATCATCCTTGCCTTAGATCCACCCTAATAACATGGAAGGACATTACGGGAAATAGAGCCAAAATACATTTTTTATCTCTTTTTGTTGTTGTGATATGATAGTATATTATTGCATATCAATTGGTTTCAGGTTATCGAAATTTGGGATATACTGTTTTTTGAATGATGTATTTCAGGTCTTCCAGGTCATCAGGTATTGTAAAATAATTTAAATTCATTTTTTCTTTCATGGCTGTCATACATTGTCTAAATTTTCTGGTTTATAATGGATGCGCAAGTTTTTCTACAATTGCAACAAAATAGCAGTCGGCACACATGTAATTTTCTGTTCACATTATAATATCCCTTCCTTAATATCGACATCCGGTAAAATTTATACAGATAACTGTAAAATTTCATCGAAATCCGTTAAATCGGATTACCGAACGTTCAGCTGTTGAAAATTTGGTAAAATTTTACAGATTTCTGTAAAAAAATATAAGTGTGTAGGTTCACGGGAACCTGAGAGGCAAGCCCCCAAACATGACCATTTAGAATTAAAATCGGGCTTTGGTCTTCTTTTAATGTCTTACACTGTATCCATACACTCTGTCCATAAACCCATATATATTTTTTTTCAGCAAGGCCGGCCAGTTTTCCCGGAAACCTTTTATTGAAATTTTGTAAAACAACTAAGCCAACTAAACCTTACTAACTGTAACTAAGCCAAAAAAAAAGTTTTGCTGCGAGTAACATAATTGGGTTTGACATAAAAAGTACCCAGATTTAAAATCGATTTAAATCCTACTAGTCTCACCAGGAGACCCCTCAATTGTTAATGTTTTGACTGTTGGAATCAAAATGGTTGATTAGATGTGTTTTTTTTTGTAATATGTTCAAATTGTTATTAAGTTGTTTTATTCGAAATCATAGAAAACACGACGTTTAAATAATCCATTCTTGTGTATGTCCAAAAACAGGTGTAGAAAACGTCGAATCGTGGCGGATTATTACCGGAAAGTACGGTATGATCAAAGCAGCCGTTGGAAATATTTGCTTGAAATACAGAACGTTTGGATCTGTGAGGGACTACCCCGGCAGAGGCAGGAAACGTAAAACGGATGCAAGAATTGACACCAGAGTCATACAGCAAGTTAAAAAAAACCCAAGGGAAATACAAGGAACCATTCCGCTACCCAATTCCGGTCGAACTATTTGTCGGAGGAGCGCATAGATTTAAATTCAAGTTTGCCAGAAAATTTTCATTCATCTGCAAAGCAAACAAAGCCAAAAGGCTGAAATCTTCTCAGAAGCATGCAGACAAACCGAAATAATATTGGAAGAAGTTTCGGGCTGTTTTGAAATATCATTACAAATACGTTTTTTGACGTTTCGATAGATTTGTTATACAAGGTTGTGATTGCACAGCCAACGAGCAGAGCATCATGGTTATTAAGACTTTTCAGCAATCAGAGTTGGCGTATCAAAGAAGCTCCAAACCCATCACGTCAAAGATAAATGTTCGAATCCCATGCTTGAAGATGATATATTCATGTATAGGGAGAGATCATTTGGCACTCTATGTTTTTGTTGAAAACAATGACGAGAGACACAAGGCACCGATCTTTCAGCAGGGGAAATGAAACAGTCAGTTGCAGTATTTGCCACAAGTAGCAAAGCTTAAGTCTATGGTTTATTAATCGATTCTTTGTAAGTAAAAATAAACTTACAATTTCGGTGTTTTCACTCCTTGGATAACATTTTATCCTTCCAAAGCGCTCGTGCCATCACGCTTGCTTACACTTGTAAAACGTGATAGTAAATATTAAAAACACGGACGTCACGTAGCACAATATCAATGGAGTAAACAAACACAAAAAATAATCATCTTTCTTCAGGAGATTCGTCGATCAGTTACATATGCAACAGTTTTATTAGGCTTGCAACTTCGTTTTAACAAGCCGTGTTGCTTGGACGAAGCATGGAGGGGGGAATGTTATGATTTGGGTTTTTTTTTCATGGGCTGGAGTGGAGACTCTTGTTAAAATCGATGGAATTACGACTGCAGGTGCCTATATCGATATTCTGCGTTAAAATCTCGAGGTTTTGATAACTAAAACAGGCCAGTCAGACCAGTTTGTGTTTCACTTCTTATGGACCTATCAATACTTTCTCTTCACATGTTTGGTTCGAGCAGAAATTGCTGTCCACTCCTAGGGTAAAATTTTGATAAGAAGGATATTTCCATTTCAAACATTATAATTGATAACGTACTACCAAATGTCTTATTAAACGTGTATAACTAGCTTAATATCGCTTACAACTGAAAAACTTTATGAGTCATAATAAAAAATGTAATCGATCGTTGCACTTTAGGCTGAGTTAAGGGACACATACCCTATTTAAAAAAAAAAAAAAAACTAAGTGGGCACGTTTTCTGATGATGAATGTAATATAATGTAATTATGAATATAATGTAATTTTATTAATATAATTACCTAGATGGCACATATCTGCGACAATTTTGGTAGGACAATTTTGGTAGACAGTGAGTTAAGGGACACATACCCTATTTAAAAAATATAAAACAAAACTAAGTGGGCACGTTTTCTGATGATGAATGTAATATAATGTAATTATGAATCTAATGTAATTTTATTAATATAATTACCTAGATGGCACATACCTGCGACAATTTTGGTAGGACAGTTTGTTAAAAACTCTTCTAAATAATTAATAAGTAAACTTCTTAATAATTCAGAAGCTACACACTTGGCTAGTCTATTCACCGTTTGCAATAGGCAAAATCTCGCATTTTTCTCGTTGGTATGCTCGTGGAATGTGATAAGTATCTCCACAGTAGTCATTACTTACCTATAAAAATTTCGGATGTCACCAGGTTCAATCTGGCGGAATCCATCAACGCCATAGCAGCACACTTGCTGCAAATCAGTTCAGGTTACTTCAATGTGACTTTGTTTAGTCACAATCAAGTTGCAGCAAACCAATACTGACAGGATTGTGTTACTAGGGCGTCGTGTATGATCTAAGCTGTAAAATCTATTAGACAGATTTCAGGTCAGCTATAGATAAAACCGTAACGTCGGTAGAAGGTTTTCCACCGCTGAAGACATATAATTTTCTTTCCAACCTGATCTTCGACAACGCGCTTCACACTTAAATTACAATAACTCCAGGAACTTTCATTCGCAAAAAATCCCCTTCTCCATGGTGGGATCAGCAATGCACCAAGGTTTACAGTACAAAGTCTGATGCGTTTAAACATTTTCATAGACACGGCACACCTGTACACTTCGAAGAATACACGGCATTCGAACGCGAACATAAGACACATTCTGTGGTGGCACGGGTTACTCATCGTGAAACTACGAATTCAATAGATGATAACCCGTTTTAATAGTAGACCATTCCCTTGCACTTCTTTCTTGTGGTAAGGCAGTACGGCTACAGGAGCTGACAGGATCAAATTCAATTAGCTTAAGAACCTCCCAGACGTTGCTAAGACGCGCATGTTTGACTTGTTTAATCAGTTTCGCGAGCTCAATGTTGTTCCTGAGATGGGTTCTGGGTGAGAGTTATTGCCATTCAAAAGCCTGGCAAACCCGCGTCCGACCACAACTCCTATCGACCCATCGCGATTTTATCTCTTTTTTCTAAAGCTGCTGGAATAAATAATCCTGTTCCAACTGGACAAATGGGTTGAGATTATCAACCTACTTTCAGATACGCAATATGATTTACGTAGGGGTAAGGGAACGAACGACTGTCTCGCGTTGTTTTCCACAGAGAATCAGTTAGCTTTTGCAAAAAAAAGAGCAAATGGCTTATGTAAAGGGTGTTTCGATCAAAATTTCGTCGACTTAAACTTGACGCATTTCCTTTCATCGTGCATTAAAAAATTTTGCACACCCCTCATTTTGAAGATGTGTGCGTGTAGCATCATGCCTCTGTTTTTATTTTGAGATTAGCACTTATCAAAATGTCGTCGAAGGAAGAGAAGCAACGCATCAAAATTTTGCACGTGCATGGCGAAAACCAAACTACTCATACGCCAAGTTGGTGAAATTGTTGAATGTGGCTAAAACAACTGTTACCAACGCATTAAAAGTGTTCGGTGAACGTTTGTCGACAGCCAGGAAAGCTGGATCTGAATCGGAAATCGAAAGCCGGAGGCCGCCGCGATAACAAAAAGAGTTGCCCGCTGTTTCGAGCGGAACCCCAACCTCTCCGTCCGAGATGTCGCAAATAAGCTGGGAGTGGCGCCTTCAACCGTGGATAGAGCTAAATATCGAGCTGGACTGTCGACTAACGAGAAAGTGTTGACTCCAAATCGCGACAATAAACAAAACACGTCGGCCAAAGCACGATCGCGAAAGTTGTACACGACGATGCTGATGAAGTTTGATTGCGTGGTACAGGACGATGAAACTTACGTCAAGGCAGATTTTAAACAGCTTCCTGGACAGGAATTTTATACGGCAACCGGACGGGGAAAGGTGGCAGATATTTTCAAGCACATTAAACTGTCGAAATTCGCGAAGAAATATCTGGTGTGGCAGGCCATCTGTACCTGTGGCTTGAAAAGCAATGTTTACATTGCAACCGGAACCGTCAAACAGGAAATTTATCTAAGCCAGTGCCTACAAAAACGTCTACTGCCTTTCTTGAAGCGACACAATTGTTCCGTTCTATTTTGGCCGGACTTGGCATCTTGCTATTACAGAAAAAAAAGCCATGGAGTGGTATGCTTCCAACAACGCTCAAGTGGTGCCCAAGAACAAGAATCCTCCCAGCACGCCAGAGCTCCGCTTAATCGAACAATATTGGGCCATCGTCATGCGGAACCTTAAGAAGGCTCAAAAAGCTGTGTGAGTGAGAAGCAGTTCAAGGCAAACTGGCGTTCTGTCGAAAAAGTGGACAAGAAAACTGTTCAAAATCACATGGCAGGTGTTAAACTAAAGACCCGGTAATTCGCATTCGGTAAAAAGGAAGCTTAGCTGAATATTTCTCCTGTATTCTGTATTAACTGAACTTGAAAAAGAAAAAGAATTTCACTTATTAATAAAAACTGTGATCGACTCACACACATTACTGTTGGACCAAATTTTGATCGGAACACCCTTTATTTTTTGAAATCCAAGCGGGGTTCTTGTTCACTATCTTTTTAAATTCTTTCCAGATAAACTCCATACCTGTGGCTTTTGTTCATTATTGAAAAATTGTTTATATCATTTGCAGTCAAAGAAGCACTTGAGCTGTTATCATGGAAAATGTACTGCTTCTCGATTCAGCTACATGGATCTCCCCCAATAATCAAGTTTAAACCCCTTTTTGAATGTTTTTTACGATAAAGACATTCATGCTTGTCTAAGTGACAACTGTACGTTAAGACAACGAGCAGATGACGGCATAGTGTCTGTCACAGGGCCAAAAAGTGTTGACCTGCAAGGAACCTCACAAGATAACTTAGGCAATTTGCTACTTGGACTCTAGAGCTCGATATCGAATTTAACCACGGAGATAACTGAGATGGTATTTTTTCTAGAAAACATAGCCCAGCAAAGCCCTAGGAAGCTTCACATTAGGGGTACACCTATAATTCCACGTCTATTAAATATATTGGGGTCTGGTTCGATTCTAAGTGCACCAGGAAATCCCACATTGAGGATCTGAACCGAAAGTGACAGCAAAGTATCAATTTTGTCTGCTCAATTATGGGATCACATCTGCTAGAATTTTTAATATTGTATCGTTCAATGATTTTGCCGGAATAAGAATACGATAGTTTTTGTTTAGTTGGCGGTTTGGTTGGACATCATCAAACAGGAAGTGCGAAGTTATTAAACCAACAGGTGATCGTCAAAAACTTTGAGAAGTGATTTTAGTTGAATTCTCAAACTACACACTTAGAAAATTTTACAGTCTTCGGTAATATTTTACCGACAATTCAACAGCTGAACGTTCGGTAATCCGATTTAACGGATTTCGGTGAAATTTTATCGTATTCCGGTATAAAGTTACCGGAACATGTCAAATTTCACCGAAATCCGTTAAATCGGATTACCAAACGTTCAGCTGTTGAATGTTCGGTAAAATATTACCGAATACTGTAAAATTTTCTAAGTATGTAGCATCATGACGTCGGTGATTGCTTTTCTGACATCGGCAATTCGGTTAATTTTGAGCAGGAGCTTCAGCAATATGTAGTGAAAAGTATGGCAAAATTTAATCACTTAAACGTTTTTTACTGACGGGGCTTTGATAAACTCGCATGTATGCTCTATACAATTAAATTCACAGCGCCACTCATAAAGTTCAAGCTCCTTGTTATGTTTTGACGCCTGATTGACGGAAATACATTTTATGTTACAGAATATTGCCAAAAATACACTGGATGATTAATTACGGATGGTATCTCAGTTTTAAAGTGGCTATTCACTCCTTAGAGCCAGTAAAGCACTGCTCGTATTTTCTCAGGAAATTACATGGGCTTTATCCTTGTGTATTTTTACATCACCTTTGGTTGACTGGGCAATGAGAGAGCAGACATTCTTGCAAATGTGGGCGCTGTGGGAGGCGATATTTACTATCGGCAAATCACCTTCAAGGATTTTTTCGTTATTTTTCGTTTACATTTACTTGTCAGCTGGCAGCACATATGGAGTAAATGTGATTTAGCCATCGCCCTTCATTATATCATCCCCTAGGTATCATAGAAAGTAAATTCCCTGCCATTGTGTCCCAGTTATATTATCCTTTTGTTTCCGTGCTACTTTTACCTGCCCAGCAAGCTGTGGTCACCCATCTGCGGCTTAGTTCCTGAAAGCGACTACAGTGATTTGGTAGATGTCGTAACCATGAGCAGCAACTAATACCTGCCATAAGTTACCTGCCTAGCCACTTCCAAACGACAATGTGACCCATTAACCTCGAGCTAGCCACGAGTAATTGGCACCCCACTTTACTAAAATCGAAAAATAAAACATTTTTAATTACAATATTGAATATTGGCTCCGCAAAGTGTTACACAGGCCTGAGCCTAACAAATAAACGAACCGATTAAAAAAAACAAAGTATCATAGAAATCTTGGTTCAGTGGGCTGCATGTGGGTCGATACTTCATTCGTGTGATGTTTTGCCTCAAATCTAATCACTAATCTTTAAACATTCATTCATACCATGTTGTGATGAGCAACAGCAATCCCTGTGAATGTGGACAAGGCTACCAGGACGCATATCACGGAATTTGGTCTGGTGCTGACCATAGAGGAGTCAAAACTGAGCTTTATAATTCCCTTCGGGCTCGAGGTAGTCAACCTTTTGTACCGGTTCGAGATATTTCGACTCTACGTGATCTGGTTTATTTGAAATTCATGTATGAGTTTTTGGCTACCGTCTTAGAGTGTAGTTTATTTAACCTGTATGTTTGGTTTTAGTTTTTTGATTGACAGTACTTTTTTTTACTTACTTTCTTTGGAAATGATCTAATCAAAAATTGTTCAGTTAGAAGTAAACAATTCAGAATTTAAAATACACGTGTTTTGTAGATCATACTTCAAACTTTGAAAGACGAAGCCATCCGAAAAAAATGTTATTCCCTCTAACCGCGAGACAGTCGCAAGTAATTTGTTCTAACACACCCCTAAAGCAATTTCAAGCTCATTGATGTATATTAAAAAAAAACTCTGTAATGTTGTTCGAATGAGCCTGTAAATATGAATGAGTTTGTTAAAACAATTAAGATTGCTATTACATGAGCCGCATCTATCACAATCTCTTTATCAAAACAAAACAAAACTTCGCCATTTTGTTCAACGATTTCAATAACGTCATTTTGTTGTGCACACTCAGAGTATTGCAATCGCTTTGCAGCTATAGGATTATATATCTTAGCATTGCGGTCCTCCATTAACTCAGTCAGTAAAGGCGCGGCTACAAAGCAACACCATGCTGAAGGTGGCTGGGTTCGATTCCCGGTCTGGTCTAGGAATTTTTTGTTAAGGAAAATTTCTCGACTCCCTCGAGCGTATGTTGGTACTTCCCACATAATCATACTAATGCAAAAAGGGTACCTGGCATCGAAAGCTCTTAATTAATAACTGTGGAAGTACATTTAAAACACTAAGTTGAGAGCAAGCATTTAGCTAATTGCGAAAGCAATAAGCTTGAAACGCTAAAAAAGAAGATCTAAGCATTGCTGAATAAAATTGTTCTGAATCTCTGCTTATTGTTCATAAGTTATATGTTTCTTCGGTGGAAAGTAGTCGAGTTTTATAAGAGTTTTTCTCAATGATTTATTTTTAAATATCTTTAACACATCATCAAAAATCAAAATTGGTCGATACCCTTAAACAGTACTCAGAACGAAAGATTCAGAATAAAACAGAAGAAAGTTTTTGAGAGAAACATTATTATTATATATTTATAATAATTATTATATAATTTGATTTTCTTATCTTTTATGTAGTGTAACACATTTGAATTCTTATTCGAATTTTTCATTAAATTATGAGTAGTCCACTATTTGAAAGAGGCAACCAGTGGTGGACTGTTTAGTTCCAGAAGTAAGCTAACATGTTTGAAAATAATGAAAAAAGTAAAATCATTCATGTGGACGAAACATTTCCACCCTTAAAGGGCTATTCACATTAGGCCGGGCCGTGCCCGGGCCGGAATCGAAAAGCTTTTATTTCACGGCCGGTATGTTTTGTTTACTTCACACTGTACCGGGATTGTTCCGGGATTCTATGATGTAGATTTCACGCAAACATCAACGGATCTCAGTTGTTTTTGTTTTCGTTGTTGCAGCGTTTACTCGCACATAGGGAAGATGTACCTATATTAATCTCATCACTTTGCAATTAATTCTACTTGAAATAAAACGATATACATGTGACAGGAATAGTTAGTAATGTTTGTTGTAGTTATTAAACGTGAGCAAACATTATTAGAAAACGAAACCGATCCTTCAACTGCTCAATTGTTTGATTCATCGTAGGATGAATATAGGAACAATGAGATTAATTTAGGGGCAGTTACCATATTTTGGTTTTAACCAGCCAAAATTTTATGTATCAAAAATCCATTTTTGATTGTTGAAAGCTTGAAAATAAATTTTTGAAATGTTTGTCGACCGCAAAATTATTGACGAATATTGTAAATAATAGATCGAGTCTGGATGCGATACATTTACGTTACATCGTGGACTGGTGGCAATCTTTTTTTAAAATCACGAATAGTCCGCATTTCATAAGGTCGGTATCGTGTTCGAAAGAAATTTCTTTTTCTATCTCAATCCCATGTTAAATTCCGTTCACTGAAACGGAAAAGTAAAGAATCGAAAAGAAATTTCTGCAGCAGTATCCACCTGAAAAGAACGAAAAATAAAATTGGAATTTGTAAGGTTCCCACGCAAACTAATGGGCGCTGTCAATTTTACTTTCGGAAAACTGAACGGATGACTGAAACCCTGGTATAGAAAACCTGTTTAAAATGTTCTGAACTACTAATGCAACAACAATATAAACACACTTAGAAAGTTATCTTAAGAAATAAAGTTGATAGGTTACCCATCATGCATTTATAATCGTTAACTTATCAATTTAAGTCATGACATATTACATTTAAACCGTTAATTTAGTTAAAGTAGAAATATTTCCTAAACATTGTGTTGTCTTTGAGAGCGCTTTCGCATCGTAAACCCTTGTGCTGCCGTCTATCAGTTACAATGTTTCTTTTTGAAAGGTGTTTGCTAATTGCCACTGGCAGAAAAGATGGTTATTTACATTAAACAACGTACTATAGGAACAAGAATTATGAAATACCGCCGCAACTATAAGAACACCTATTCCTATTTATGGAGGAGCTTTTCAATCTTAAAAGTAAATTCAATTGCCAAATGAACATTTTCCTCGGAAAATTGAGAGCAAATGTTGATTGTTGATATTCTTAGAGTAAAGTTTATTTGATTTTAAATTTATAAAATAAGTCCGTTCCTACACACTTGGGCCATTTACCCTAGATAAAGTTAAACAAAAATAAATAACTAGCCTTTCATATCGAAGGCCTTGCTCAAGTCTTTTTAAAACATAGGTGAGAATCACATCAGTTTGTATGCTTTCTTGTTGTAAGAAATCTGATATAGATCTATTTGATGTTCATTCACTAACTATCGAGATTTATTAATTTGAAATAGCGAGGAAAATTTGAAAAATTTGGAAAAAAAAATACACGGAGCAGCAATTCACCTTAAAATTGTGTTCCCGGCAATGACAATTTGCGCTAAACATTCGGATCATTTTTGTAAAGACAAATTTAAAACGCAAATCAAATTAGCTTGGAACATCAAATAAGTTTTCTACATTCTCACAAAACACATGATTTGCGCTTGTTGTGCAGATCGCTCACAACTACATATAAATTAAAGCGCATGCTTCCAGCCGTGCTGAGACCGAGCTGTCAAAAATATCGTTGCCAAGAAATATTTTTTACCAGCCCGGTCAAACACCGGTGAGACCACGAACACGGCCCGGTGCTTTAATGTGAACGGTCGCATACTGCACTCAAACAATCAATTCGTAGCATAACTCGGTCGTGTCCCGACCGGGGCTCGGCCCGGCCTAATGTGAATAGCCCTTAAATTTTTTTTTTATTTATAATGTTTTTAAAAAAAACCCCCTTCCTTTGGGTCCCCCCTTTTCTGCAAGAAAAATATTTTTTTGAGAAAAAAAAAAAAAAAAAAAAAAAAAAAAGGTTTTTTTGGCTTTCACCCCAAAAAAAAAAAAAAAAAGGTTAAGTACACCGCCGTGTGCTTGTTGTGATGGTTCATGTTATCAATGATCAAACATATTTCCTCGTATTCATCTTCAAAGCGTTTTTCACTTGATATCAACAATCTAATTACCTGCAGTCCGTATCGGAGTAAGCGTGGGCCATGCCAGGTTCGTAATACGGATCGAAACCTGAATCAGCCGACCGTTGAGAATTCCGAACCGACCGCCGGATGCCTGTCCCTGGTGGTTGCGAACGCATCGAGCTTCGTCTGAATAAAAAGGAAGAAAAAAAAAATGGTGAAACGACGATTGAAACCGTTATCATCCACTCGGTATGAACGTATTTTGCTCGAGCTCGAGTAAACTAGCTTGGTTGCTGCTACGAGATCAAGGAGACTTTCTGTTTAACTTTGCTCTGCTATCATTTTTCCTAGCTTTGCTTGATGCAAGCTTTCTTTCGTTCTTGAAGTTGACCAAGCACATTGGAATTCTTTCTCAAGCAGGTAAACATCTCAGCTAAATGAGAAAAAAAAATCTTCCTCTAAAAGAGTAATGAAACGGATTGGAAGAAAACCCGGAGAACATCATTGCAGTATGCAGAACGGTTTGAGTGGAAATGATCTTATGTAAATCTTTATTTCCTAATACTTCATAACTCACCCTTGTCGAACTGTGCCACGATTGCTTCGGCTGCGTCGAGAATTGGTTCGTTTCGGTTCTCGGGTGCATACATAACAGCAAACTCTCCAATAAAGGAACCTAGAAATAAGGAAATGGATTCAGCACCGAAAATCAGAAAACGGTAGGATAGGACGAAAATAACAAGATTTCATTGAGAAGATTGCGAATTTAAAATGAAACCGAAATTTCATAAGCTTTATATCTGCAAGCCATTCGAGGAGCTACCTAGGAGATATCTCTTTAGTGGGTTGATGATTTTGCACGATGGTGGTATTATCTTACAGGGCATTAATTAAGTAAATCGCTCTTTGAGGGGTTGAAATTTTTTCTTCGGTTGAAACAAAAAAAAAAGTCCCAGCTCTCATCTCATGGTTTTATATTCATTCTACTAGTGAAGAAAAGGCTCGTGAACGCATTCTTATTTCTTTCTTTAGCATTTCAAGCTTATTGCATTCACAATCCGCTTATTTCTTACTCTCAACAGTGTTCTAAATGCACTTCTACAGGTATTAATTGAGAGCTTTCGATGCCAGGTACCATTTTTGCATCAGTATGATTGTGTGGCAAGTACAATCATACCCTATGCCTAGGGAGTCGAGAAGTTTCCCGTAACGAAACATTCCTAGAGCAGACCGGGAATCTAGACCAGCCACCTCCAGCATGGTGTTGCTCTGTAGATGCTCCTTTACCGACTAAGCTAAGGGAGGACCCGTGAGCGCATGGATTGAATTATTTTTATATTTTGACATCGATTGAGAGCATTAGCGGAAAATTCTAATCACTTTTTCTGTATCTGTTAAAGTGATAGTGATACAAATATTGTGGTTTTTAAATGTGTGATGACGTTTAACAAGCAACAAAAGAAGACCAAACAAGTCATGCAATAACCCCATGTTTCAAGGTGAGATATACTGGGCAACTGAATAAGGTCTTCATGTAAGCAGAGGAAAATTATATCTTTATAGTGAAAATGCCAAATTTTAAAATAAAATCCGAGTGCATTGAAGAGTTATTATTATTTGATATTTTGTCCATAGACCATTCCTGTTATTACGGTTCTAAGTTACATGTAATTTTTATCGTCGACGTACATGTTTATTTGATTGAAAATTGATCTTCCATAAACTTTTCATTGTTATTTAGAAAAGAATTTAAAAAAATACAATATTATAATAAATTATATTAAAAAAAAACCTGCTAAAACGGTCTGTAAGATGATGCAAAGTGGTTAAAGAAATTTGACAGATTTCAAATCCACTAGTTAAAATGTTTGTCTCTATTAATAATGGTTTGTTTATCTCAACCTAGGTGTTTTTGAATATATAAGTGGTAAGTCGTAAGGGCTCTTTAGCTTTATGTTGTTTTATTTTTTATTTTTGAGTGTTTTAAGTGTCTTATGTGTTCATTCATGTTTGCCTTTGGCATTTTTAAATTTAATTGATTAATTTGATAACTTACCAAAATACTAAGCCTAAAATTTGAAAATACTAGGGGTGTGAAACTAGATCTCGAATAACCTGGTGGTCCGATGATTGGCAACGGGTCCTGTATCGGTTGATGGACTCACTCTAGCGATACGGATGCCGTTGTACTTTTCCCATTTATAAATATAAACATAATTATACAAGCAATTAATGCTACTACAGGAGAGGGACTGATTGAAGCACTCTGGATGAGGGGAGTGGGAATGCCAACTCCCCATTGCTAATAGTTTGTGAATATAGGGCGGGCTCTTCTCCCCGCCAATTGGGGCATCCTCATGTTAGATAGCTTGCTCTTTTGACCAGTTGTTCAATCTTGTTGTTGGATGGAAATTCTTTATATCCCTGTCAATACGTATAAGTAATGTTGCCTACCGATCCACCTAACCCGTTTTCGGCCCTTCATACACTGGCATGATGAAGATAATCAGTTGTTATTAAAGCTTGATCATTTAAAGATTGTGCTCGAAAAAAATGCAACACTTTCTTTTGTGTATTACTTTTTATTGGATGGTTAAAAAATTGATGAAATTTTGAGAGAAACTAGTTTAAAATATTAAATTTTCCATGTGGAAAATTTCGTCACAATCTGTCAAGTGGCTATCGAGATGGCTTCAAAGCAAGAAGTATTATGGGTGTGGTCGTGGAAAATCCAGGCCAGTTCCACAGGTGGAGCGCGAAACAGTTGGGAATCTATAATTCAACAGTGTCTCGGGTGGTAAAATCGTTCAAGGAGACCAAGACGACTCAGCGGTGCGCTGGCAGCGGAAGAAAAGCAAAGACAACCGACGCCGTGAGCGCAAGGAAGGTGAGGGATTAATCCAAGCGCAATCCGAACCATTGGATTCAAGACGTCGACAAGATTGTCAATTCATCCGTCTGATTCGTCTAGCAGACAATGAGACGGGCCGGACTTCATGTCTTCAAGGTAAGGAAGGCGCCTAACCGATTAGATAAACAGAATACGGTGGCCAAATCCAGCGCTAGGAAGCTGTACCGCGAGTGAAGCCGAAATGCATCGCAATGGACGACGAGACGTGCATTAAAGCGGACGCGAAGCAGATCCCCGGCCTGGAGTTTTTCGTCAGCAAGTCCCGCTTAGATGTTCCACAGAAGATCCGGAAGAAGATGGTCGACAAATTTGCTAAGAAGTATTTGGTGTGGCAGGCAATCTGTGGGTGCGGAAAATTCAGCAAGCCGTACACAATGACCGCCACCATCAACGGCCAAATATATAAAGAAGAATGCCTCCAGAAGCGCCTGCTGCCTTTCCTCCTGTCCCTCGAAGGTGACACTCTGTTTTGGCCGGATCAGGCATCGTGCCATTACGCGAAACCGTTGATTGAGTGGTACGAAGCAAACGATGATATTTTTGTGCCGAAGGAAGGAAATCCGCCAAAATCGCTCGAACTTCGCCCAAAAGAAAAGTTCTGGGCGATTATGAAGGGAAACAGAAAAGTTCCTCAAAAACGATAAGGATTTAAAGAAAATTTGTAATCTAGCTAATATGTGTTTATTTATTCCCTGAGAGTTTCAGAAATATCTTACTTAAAATGAATTTTTGGTGATCATTTTTATCTGTTGCATTTTTTTTTTGAGTAACGGAGTGACCAAAAATATTTAAAAAAATCTTTAAAGGCCATAACAAAAAGACTTGTTTGTAGAAAGGAAAACTGATTGATTTATTTCGAAGGCACGTCTCTTTACTTAAAAAAAATTAATACGGTCCGTCATCAGCTGTTCGACGAAGCTTTAGCTTCTTTGTCGATTTAGCGAATGCATCTCTTGATTCTATCAATCTGTTTTGTACAGCCTTTGGCTCTCCAGTTGTTTTTATACAACAGCAAGCTCAAATATCCAAAGAAATCTTCAATTGGGTGACACTGGAGCAAATTTTTTGGATTGCGGTTTTTTGGTTCATACGGGATGCTTTGGCTTTCCAAGAAGGCTTGTGTTTTTCTCGCATAATGCGACGACGCTTTATCCGGCCAAAACACGTTCTATCCATCTGCATGATACGTTTGAAGAAATGGAATCAATATTTTCTTCAAACATTGATTTTGGTACACTTCTTAAAAGCCAAACCACTGGGCTTGAGCCATGGTTTGGAGATTCCTCTCTCAGATATGGCAATATAAGACATCACCTTCTGCTCAAACATATGCTTAAACTTATATATCACGTTCGAAGATGCAGTAGAAATGTTATCAGAATAATATCGATCGTTTCCTGGGATATGAGTTTTTGAGAGAAAGAGAAGTAGCATTCATCATCCAAAACGAAACATTTTCCGGCGTAATTTCGGGTCATCCAGCGGCATTGGGATTTTATGGTTGATATCTGTTGCTCTGTGTATTCTGGTGCTCTTGATTTCTTGTGGCATATTATTCCTATCTTCTTGAACTTCTTGCAGTTGTAAGGTTGCGTAGTCTTGAACTTTTTTGCTGAATCAGATTGACTAATCGAATCCTTGTTGTTAAAAGTACTATGATGCAATCTAAGTCCTTTCTTGTTGATTATTTTATCAGGTCTTCCACTACCACTCCTACGAGCAATTCCTGAGGATGCCAGGATACGATAGATGGTGGAAACTGGAACATTCTTGGTTTTAAAATGGTTCACAGTGAACTTTTTCCCGTGATTCCCGTGATCTATGTGTACGTATGTGGATTGGTATGAGGGAGTTATTCTCATTTTTTAGTTATACCCCGTTCAAATCTTTATTCCTGATGTAGAGCTCAGACTGGTGTGCTTGTGTGACAACAGACTTCCGTGCTTGTACGGTCACAACGAAATTCTGTAACTGTAACACTGAAATCGATGGTGCAGAGCCCCCATAGAATTTGTCAATCTTAGCCTTGGTTTGAGTGTTGTTCGCAAAATGGCTGATAAAAAAGTAACAGGCTGGTCAGCTTACGATCCTCGCTTGCGATCCAGACCACTAGTACACTACCCTCACTGAACTTTAGATCTCGAGGGTGGCCCTTTTCTGCCATTCAATTCTGCGCAGTCACGGACACGAAACTCTTCAGAAAACAGCAATAAGGAATGGCAGCAGGGTAAATGCACCCTTCATTTTTGGGGAAATGCTCCTTAAACTTTGGAAAAATGCTCCTTAGATGCGTTTGCCCGGTATAATGCAATCGGAGGTATTAACCTTCTGGTTAGCGCTTGCCGGGTGTTTTGACGGGTCTTCAGTTTCTTCAAGATTGTATAGTTTTGACGGGTTTTAAGTTTAAGGAGCATTTCCCCAAAAAGAAGGGTGCATTTACCCTTTTCCATAAGGAATCTCTCCGGGAGGCAGAACATCAGCATCAAAAATTAAAACTTTGTTGATGAAAAAAAAAAATTTCCGGATGCGGGGCGCAGTACCAAATTGAATACACCATCGGAGTGACAACGAAACCCGACCGTTACATTATTTGAGAAGGACACGATTCGGTGTACTTCTGTCACGGTCACGCAGAATTGAATATTTTAACTATAATGACCCCGTCGAAATAACACGTCATTTGAAAATCACGACCTGCTTTGATTCTTCGAAGTATGCTTATTAAATTGAGTTCGAAATAAAAGATTGGAATTTTTGTAAAAATATGTGACAACAAAACCTGTGTTACTGTTTTTAAGACGAAATTATGATTTTGATGTTAATGCTTATATTTTAAAAGCATTGAATCTGTCTGCATCTGCATTCAATCTGCACCGATTCAGTGGAATATAAGATTAAATTTATTCACATCACTATGATTTCAAAATAGATTTTTAATTACTAGAAGAGATTGAGTAACATATATCTAATATTGTTAGAATAACTTGTGCTAATTAAATTACCGCAATTTCACGAGTCGATTTGTTTCGCTAAGAAAATATGTACCGAATTCAACCGTTTCCTTTTGATACTTATCCTGAATCACTCTTTAATTGCTCCTTTTATTCTTGTTAACTCACCTGAACGAGCTCGCCATAATGTCACCAATATTGGACAGACATAGCAGCATCAAAGGGATTCCGAGGATGGCATAAAATATCGTCGAAATTTTACCCATATGCGTTTTTGGTGCAATGTGTCCATAACCTAGAAAACGACGAGAGAGAAAAAAAAAGTTACGTTATATCATTTCTAAAACGACAAGGGAAACCTAAAATGGATATCGCAATAAAACACGTCTTATGAACAAGAGAAGAGACTCTTTTCCACGCGATTGCAATTTTAAAGCGACGGTTTACGATTATGTCAAGCGCAATAAAGCACTGAGATAGGGGTATTAGGGGCACAATGAGCATACGTTGCGAAATAAGCTCACATTAGGAGCACCAAATCCATTCAATTCTAAATGAGGTTTCAAATGTCAATCGCTAAGAATGTACCAAATATACTATTTATCAATACCCTAGCTGAAATTTGTTTCAAATAATCGAAATATATCGGAAAACAAACGTCGTTCGTTAACGAATGAAATTGCTACTAAATGCTGACATACTTAAAAAGGTTTTATGATAGTTGTAATGACATTTCCAATCATATTTGTTTTGGAATAGGTGTTCTGCAGCCTCAAGCATTACCTTCAGATTTTATCGTTAATGTTGCAGACACGTTTTAATTATTACTGTTGATTTACAGTGAAATGTGAAACCACTTTATCTTAGCAAAACCAGCAGTCTTTTCAATAACTTGTTGTTTACATACAGCATTGTACTTGAATATAGTGTTTGGTACTCTGATTGTCTAAAAATAAACATTTGATTTATGAATAATATTTCATCGTACTTATAGTGCTTGAGAGTCGTTAAGTTGTTGGGTGTTTATCTGAATACATGCGATTCGATGTGATCTAGACAACTATTGAGTTATGCAATCATCAATTAAGTAGGATGCTCATTAAGCCCCCGATTGTTCTCAGCCAACGCACTTTACCAGCATATTGTCAATTGACTTTTTTCCTTAACTAAATTATTATTTTTTGACTCTTAACCTTAAAAGCATGTAGTGCTATGGATAATTAATAGAATTGAGCAAATACTTTGTCATATAACTGTTATTTGATATGCTTAAAATGGGTATCCACGTATGATGCCCATTATGCCTCTAATACCCCTACAGTCAAATCTTATTTCTATCATGAGTCGCTTCCGCTCGTTTTCTTCCGCTGCAAGTGCAAGGTTCACTCCGTAAGAAGCAGAAATCCTGAAAAATACTGATACGAGCTGCCTGCAATAGGTTTCGGATTACAGACAGTGTGTCACTCGAAAAATTTCACCATATCTTTTTTAAATTGGATTATGGAGTAATGGAAAGTTGATTTAAATACTCGAAACTGCGCTCCAGTTCCTGGTCTGAGTCGTTTAACATAAAAAGTGGAAGTGTACGGCATTGGATATCAGAAGTTCAATTCACAATCTCAATGACGACACTTTATAGTGTCGGAAACGCAAATCTTGGTAATGACCTTTCAGTCCATTTACCTTTCAGCGTCATATGAACTTGTCATTTCCATTTCAGTACTGAATAAGGCCATATTTAAATTGCCCCTGGGTATTTCCTCAACGTGAGCCACTTTGAGCTGAAAAGAACAAAATCAAATCTTTTGCGTCACCGCTTCTAACATTTCCGTTTGCGAACAGCGAGTGTGCTCCATGACGGAAATATTAAACACATTTTATTGACATTGGATTTGAATTCAAAATTTGGCAGAGATGGCCGATGTGAAAATAAATGAAAGCAAGATATGTAATAGCTTTCGTCAAGACCGGCTTTATCCCATCGGTCGTTGATTGCCGTGGGAGGCGATCGAAAACATTTCTTGAACTTATTTATATCGTCAAGCTTCTTGCGTCCAATAAGGATTCTCCATCATACTCTTGTGCTTAAGTGATTTATCACATGGTGTAGCACAAACCGTGGGAGTTTATTTTTATTTCATGTTTGTTTTCTTTTGAAAAGCAAAATCATTATTAAGTTGTAGCAGCTGAAAAAAAAAACTACCGCTTAGACGTATGTAGCCACAACGTATGGATTTTTAATTTTGTGAGATCATGTTTTACCTGTATTTGAAAAATCGATTGAGATCTTGATATCCGCCATCTTTGATGCAAATAAGTGACTATGCAACCAGAGCATATTTTAATTATCATGGAACATTCAGGTGCAGTTCAATGTTGTAATTTTAAGCAGTACTGTAAAACTAGATATAATGTATGTAGCTCGAAACATCAGTGTGAGTTTCTGTTCAATATTATGCACATAAATGGAGTGGGGGAAGTAACCCTATCGAATCTTCTGGTCCATCTCTAAGGATCTTCTTATAGGTACCAGTTAGTTACGCATCGATTTCCTGTAGATCTGCCAAATTTGCAAGACGTCTGTATTGAGTTAAAACAATTTAAAATATTCCGACCACTATATCACAAAACATTGCGATTGGTTGAGCGGATTGGAGATAATGAAATCATCGGGTATAGGACCAATCTCCCCGATAAATACTAAACAGATGGTCTTGGATATCAATAGCAGCATAGAGTTGACTTCAGTCGTAACTCAAGGTAAAGATTGCTCTCTAGGACGTCCAACTTGCTTGCAGATATTAGGTCCAGTAGAAAAATAGTTTTTAGAATGTAGTTGTACAAATTGATAGTTTACAAAAAACAAAGAGTCTGCATCGAGCATCGGATGTGAGCGGTTTTTTCGATGCTCGAAAGATCAAGTGAGCACCGAAAAAAAAACTATAAACGTGCTTCCTGATGAGATGTGGTGGTTCACCGGGTGTGGTGAGCCGGTGGTAGGGATCATAATTAATTGTGATCTATATTGCTCGTTCGCCATACTCGCCGGGCAACCATGTATCTATTCTAATCTAATCTAATCTAATCTAATACAAACGCAGCCAGTACGAGAAAGCATCCTGGAAATAATTGGGTTAGATGACGCCCAATTATCTTTTTTGTCATTATTGATGCTGGCAGCACATCAAAGACATGATACAAGCGTCAAAGCGGCCAGGCCTACTGCGTTGCATTAACCGTAAAAGATGATTCTGTAAAATGAATTGGGTTCAAATGAATAGATTTGAACCACAACGCATTTTGTGAATCTACAGGGGAAGAAGGATGCGTGGACATACCGTACCATACGCTCCGAGGTAATAATATTTGAATTAATAATGAAAATCCGAGTTAAGAAAATGCAATACTCACTTGTAGTGGATCTCATAGGTTTGAATGATGACATCCAATGCTTGGTCATTGATCTTCTCTAATCTAATCCAGTACAAACATAGCAGAATTGAACAGCATTTATTAAATTAAAGCATTTATAAATTTATAGGAAAACATCTTATGATACAATGCAATAAAATATCAATACAACTTGGAATCACTTTTCTTGTAACCTTGACGCAGATAAAATTTTGTTATTGCTTTTATTATTACTATCCTGATGAAAATAATTATGATATGCAATTAATAATAATAAGATGCAGCTTAATACCGCTATAAAGCTCGACCAGTAGTCAATGAATATATACTGCAATGTTAAGGTCATACTATGCAATAAAATGAGAAAAAACTGACCTGAGCACCCGTGTTGACTACAATTAATGCTGGCTTCTTCAACCTAAACATTATTTCATGTATGTGAAAACTTGTATGTATCAAATTAATAATATCTAAGAATAAATATATTTGAGAATATTTTAATACGTAAAACGCAAATACATTTACTAGTACATAACAGTTGAGATTCTACATCTTAAAAATGTTATATGATAATAAATAATATACAATGATATGTATGTATGTATGTATGTAGGAAGCCACCATCCTAGCGTGGGCCTTGCCCTGCATGCGGTTCCACTTAACAGAAAGATCATGCTTTGTTACCGTTCTAAATTCAACATATCGCTGTATGAAGGGCCAAAAAGGGTTGGGCAGGCCCGTAAGCAGACACACTTACGCGAAACCTGCGGGAATAAGAGAATCTCCTTCCAGCAATATAATCCTATAAAACGAATAACAAAATACGCAATTCAGTTAAGCTTTCCACTAGATGGTTTGTTTAAGAAAGGCGCGTCAAATTCATTACAACTGTTGGAGTGGAATGTACCAATCATAAATGGTAGACACATCCCCTCCTAGACTCCGGTTGGCCGTCCACTCCATTGTCCAATTGCAACTTCAATGATGCCCTGATGCACCCTCCCATCCCAGTTATGTTTTAAATCAATAAAGTATTAGGTTTTTACAATATATATCAAATATAGAATATAATAAAGAAATAAGTATATATATAGAGTGCGTATGAGTGTACGGAAAATTGGGTAGCCTGGACTGGATAATGTTTTCGAATTGTACACCTTGCATGTCAACATTTCCTAAATGATTTTTATTTAAATTACATGTTTGCATACTGCTGGCCTACTGCACTTGTAGAAAAACC
This sequence comes from Aedes koreicus, assembly GCA_024533555.2. Lineage (NCBI taxonomy): Eukaryota > Metazoa > Arthropoda > Insecta > Diptera > Culicidae > Aedes > Aedes koreicus. Next base: position 100,040 of record JAHHFK020002504.1, on the reverse strand, counting down.
TGCAGAAAAACCTGAAAATTTAGACAATGTATCGTAACTATGAGAAAAAAAAATGAATTGAAAATTATTTTACATAACTTAGTATGGAACTACTAAGTTATGTAAAATAATTTTTAATGACCTGAAATAATTTTTATATAATAGTATAACTTTAATTTCGGCATCTTGTTCCATTTCCTTGCATCGCAATAATCATTTGTAGAGGATCTCATAGGTACTACAGTGATTTTAAATGATCAAATTAATTTAAATGTAATAATATACTTTCATATCATAACAATGACGTAACAAAATGATAACATGAGCACGACAGTTATCGATAATAGAATGTATATCTGTGACTAAGCTGTTCATCCTCTCGTCGATAGACTTCACCTTTTTCAGCTAGCATTAATGTCAAGTAAGATTAATATTTGTATCCATAATAATAATAAGAGAATATAATTTATTTATGTATAAAAAATATCTGACATCCAAGCACATCTAATGTGAACGTTATGCTGAAATAATGAAAAACAAATTGAGCCTTTAATGCTTGTAATGTTGCTCCATGCTCATAAGATAAGTGATTTTAGAACGAAAAGATGATCCCAAAGCGTAGTGAATTTATAAATTTAATGTAGATGATCGCACCCCCTCACTTCGCTATTGTCAGATTGACAACATTGCTCAGGCTACGCCAACCAGCGTCTCCATGTTTCAGCTGGCAGTCTTGTGATCATATGACTCGTGGAGGCGTGAGGTCGGAACTTGTGAGGACTAAAGGTCTGTCGTATCCTTCTTTAATGCTGTCAATGCACCATTTGAAGCCCATAAATAATATACAATGATATGATGAAAATAATACAATGCTGTAATGAAATACTGAATAATCTCTTTTGTTTTAATATAGAACATGTATGTACAAAATACATCTGACATTCACTGGTTTGTAACTGAAGAGAAAAAATAGGTATAAAGGGTTTGTTTCAATATTCTAAACGTCCTGAAAAGCTGAAAAACACAGTAGATCATTCATACTCGCCGGGCAACCATGTATTGGAACAAATAAACCACTGCTTCATTTTTGAGTGGCTTCAGCAACATCCGTACTGTTATTTATTTATATTTATTTATTTGATTAAGTATGATAAGTGATTGCAATACAATTTTTACTGTTGGTTTAAGTTGGTTCAAATTGGCTTTGGAGCATTATGTAAATTACCTTGTTTTATTTATTTATTTATTTATTACAGTCAACAGCAAAAATACTTGCCCCAATGACCGGAAGCTAAAATCACACAATTACGAAATTTAACTGACTAACAAAGAACACGTCTGAAGCTACACTTATTTGTTTCTCTAGATACATTAAACTCAAACACAAAGCAACAACTATTAAAAAGACGACACCCGCGCACTGCCTCTTTTTTCTTTCTTTAACATTTCAATCTTATAGCTTGCACAATTCGCTTATTGCTTGCTCTCAACTGAAATGCAATGTGAAATGCACTTTCACAGTTATTGATTGTGAACTTTGGATGCCAGGTACCATTTTTGCATAATTCTGGTTGAGTGGCAAGTGCAACCATATCCTATGCCCAGGGAGTCGAGAAGTTTTCCTCAACGAAGAGCTCCTAGACCAGACCGGGAATCGAACCCAGCTACCTCCAGCATGGTGTTGCTTCGAAGCTGCGCCTTTACCGACAAAGCTACGGGAGCGTCTACTGGCACTGGCACTGGCACCGCGCACTGTCTCATGAAGACCATAGTTGGTCCTTGCCGCGGTAAGGCTCCGGAACGGATGCGTGCGTAGATTACGGCGACGTTTATTGATGTCCAACATGCTGAGCAGTGTAGAATAATCAATGTATACTTGTAGGATATCGCCAATAAAACATACTTTTGCCACGTTACGCCTTCCTTCAAGTGAATAAAGTTTGATGAGCTGGCACCGACTGCTAAAGCTGGGTAGATTGAAAGGGTCTCTGCACCTAAGATGACGACAGGCTAATCGAATGAATTTCCGCTGGATGATCTCAACAGGCTGGATTGCATTCTGAACCAGGGCGGGGGGATATTCGATGTGAGTTGTGTTATGAGGGATAATTCAATCAACTTAGGACCGATGCGCTGGTACTTCCTGAGCCAAAAGCTACATCCATTTTCTTCCATTTTTGACTATCCGGTTCCCGATAATAAGATCGTTGGGGTTCCGCGGGACATTAATCCTACAAATTCTCCGAAAATTCCATCAATCAAGCGGTTTTTGGGCAACTGTGTGAGTTGACTGGCGGAAAATACAACACTGGCCAGATTGAGCAGTTATAACATAAACAGAGGCCTACAAGGCTATGTGTGAAATGCTTGTCCAAATATTAAGGGGAGGAGTTAAATCAAAAGTTTGGACATGAAGTTGAAATTCAAATGTTTGAGAGTGAAGATGTTGTGGAATGTACTTAAGGAAAATAAAGGTTGGGAAATAAATGTGTAGGTTTAAATTTTGAGCTCATTATATTCGACTAATGATAGAAAATTTTAATCCAGACCCGCTTCACATTGCTAAGTTATGAAGTTGACATGTCTCGTTTATTTAAAAATTCAAGTTTTAACGTAGGACTACGTTTCTCTTTTCTATACCGGTTGTCATATTAAAATTTAGAAAAATGAGAGCGTTACGCAAAATTGAAAGATTTTTGAACGATAATTACTCTCGTTTGACTGAACAGAAAGACTTCATTTATACTCCATTTGATCAGAACAACTTCAAATGTTTTGGATTAAAATTTCAATTTAGTGCTATTTGTATAAGTAGTTCAACTTTTTACTTAAAAATGACTTACATTGGCTCCCATACAAATCTACATACGAACAGGTTGAAAATATGGTTTTCCCTTTCCGGGTCCTCAAAAACGGGCAACAAATGGTTCACATTGTCTTCTTCTTTTTAATTAACTAGGTTTCATTCCATGTTTAAAACAGCCATAACCACACCCCTCAGCTGCAAATTTATGTTGCTTTGTTGCCGGTGTCTGGTTTTATGAAGCCCGTCCCCTCTTATGAAATTTGTTTCGTACATAACTACTATGCTGTATTGAACACAGCACATGACGGTGTCCTGCTGGCCAAATAAATTTCATAAATTAATTTCTAACGTTTATCATAGCTACTGTCCTTTTAAGACAACCAATTTTACAATAAGATTTTGTGTTTAATATTATCAAAAATAGAACATTTTGGATTGTTTGAGGCATTCAGTGGAGAGTGGTGATTTCGACTTAGAATGTTCATTAAACCCGAACCGAAAAATGTAGGCAATGGCTCAGTATGTAGAAAATTCCATAAGAAGGGACGGTTCAAAGCAAAATAATAAAAACATTTTAATACCAACCAAGCATATGCGTTATGATATGTATAAATTAGATTATTACTATACACTAATGCAGTCCTACGTGAGCCTTGCGGTTATATCCCTGAATAACCCACCTCTATTTTGTTTTATGGTTAATGGTTCATCATGGAGAGGTTCCAGATTCTTATACAAACACTGAGAAAACGCACATCTAGATGTTGCAAGTCGGCAAAATGTGGCAAATGAGATAAAGAATAACACGTCCGCAAAAAAAGCGCAAGGTTATATTAAATATTTCATTTTACTGAGTTTTGTTTGCGTAACATTTTGACTCTCTCGCACTTAGATGTTGGTTAGACCGTAAAAAAAAAATAGTGGGAATCGTCAGAAATCTTAAGAATTAGTTCTTTTAAATGTTCAATCTCACGTTCAACGCAAGCTTCTTTCTCGGATGCATCCTGTTGTTATTTAAATAAAATTCAAATTAATAGTTCAACACATTATAACATACATGATTATTAATTGAATAAGTACAAGCAAACAACCCTTACTCTACTACACTGTTTTGTGCCAAATTAATGCCGTATCAATATGCCCCTGCCAGCAGTTTGACATTTTGTTTCACCAACTCAAATGCTAATTCAATTGCCTCATTACTTGCGTAGCTAATCAAGCGCACCTGTGGAAGAATACCAACAAGAGCACGGTATTCTCCATGAAAAGAAGAATTCAAATAACAATTAATCTCAAAGCACCGTGCAGCAATTTTATGCGTCGGTTTGATTTCCTCCCGTAAGCCATTTTCACTGTGACGAGTTTTTAATTAAAATTTCCCTTCTTTAAGTCCTCTTTCGTTCTCGGTCGAATGTCTGAACCATCAGCGGCTTTTTAGATCGACCGTTTTATGTGTCTGGAATTTCCTTCGAAACATGCATCAGCACCCAGTGCTTCTTCGACACAGAATGGAAGCACTCTGTAGAAGAAATTGGTGGTGCAATAACTGATTGAAATTCTAATTAAAATTTGTGCAAGTAATTTTCTAATTTGCCACAAATGAGTTTTTAACATACTCCATTATCGCTTCCGGATGTGTCTTTCTGTTCACAATTCCGGTGAGAAGCGAGTAAGGTACGACTGAATGGCTGTGTTCTTGCTGGCCTCAATTCGATCAACCTGGCACCCTTGGCGGTTTGCCGCTTGTCAGCAAATGTTCACCTTTCAAAGTTTCGCACCTTTCACTACAACATTCGAGTACCCATAAATGGGTAAAAAAAATAGAATAATTTGAGGTTAATGGTATGTACATTAAAAACGCTTTTTTTTTTATTTGAAATAATATATTTGTAAGACACAGATACTGCTATAGAAGAGGAAAGCCGAGAGAATTTCGTCAATGATGTTGCGCGGAAAATCAACGACGACGATTCGCTCAATATTATGTTTAGCTAAGAGGTGAAAACATTGAGTAAGAGAGGAACAATTAATTATTTGGGTAAATTAATTAAGGGAATTGATGAAAGCATAAGGGAATGAGTCATTTTATGTAATAATGATAAATAATGTTTATTACAATTTCTTGAACTTTGCATTTTTTTCGTGTGTGATTTCTGAAAAATAAAATGATTAGTTTAACTGATTGCTATCATCTTATCTCGTAATTAGATTTAAATATTTTCTACTATTATAATTGTTAGACAAATGCACCGAAATTGAAGATGCGTATAAATTACCTTATACTCTGACGTTCAGCATTACGAAAGTAAACGCACAACTCGAAATGCTTAATGCTTTTACTTCCCAAGGCCACAGTCAGTCGAGAATCTGAATAAGAACGACAAATTTTAAATTAATTGAATGAACTGCTATGTATATCAAACCAATCACCATCACATCTACCACATGGCACATGATGAACCCTATAGAGCTAATTTTGCTAATTTATTTTGTCGGAGAGGTATTGTTTTCATCAGAAAATTGATGATGATTAAATAAACAAATTTAAATGAAAAGCATTAAGGCGCTCATATTAAGGCATACACGCCAAATTGGACACTGTCCTTAGTTTTTTTTTGACAGCTGATTGTTGTTGACGTGTTTGGCATCATGTTGAATATGGATAAAAACGATTTTCGTTCTCTCATAGAACATTATTTTTTGAGAGACAAAACGGCGAATGAAACAAAAGAAAAGTTGGATAGGTATTATGGGGCAAATTCTCCGTCAGATTACACCGTTAAATATTGGTTTCGAGAGTTTCGTGGTGGCCGCAACTCCACTACCGATCAAGTCCGCAGCGGCAGGCCCTCCGATGCGGTTACAGCGGACAATGTCAAAAAAGTTCATGAAATGGTGTTGGCTTACCGGAAAGTGACGGTGTGTGAGCTAACAGATGCCACAAAGATTAGTACTGAGCGCACACGGCATATTTTGAGCGAGATTCTGCATATAAAAAAGTTATCCTGCCGCTGGGTGCCGCGCATGCTCACTCCTGACCAAAAACACGAACGCGAGAGCACTTCAAAACAGTGTTTAGACTTGCTGATGTGGAATCGGAAGGACTTTTGGCGTCGATTAGTAACTGTTGATGAAAACTGGATCCACTAGTACACACCAGCGAACAGAATGAGTGCCCGGAAATGGACTGAAGCCGGCACGAGTGCTCCGAAGCGGCCTAGGGAGGCTGAATGGGTAGGAAAGATGTTGCCATTGGTTTTCTGGGATTCTCATGGCATAATCTTCGTAGACTACCTCGAAAAGAGAAAAAACCATCAATAGCGAGTACACGGAAAAAAATCCGTGCCCAGATCCGTGAACTGCAGTCATGTATTCGAGAACAAACAAAAGTACACCGTGAACTGAATCACGTAATCATGAACTAAATAACGTTTGAAGGGAAAAATCCCGAAAACGTGAACTAGTTTTCATTTTCGCGAACGCTTTTTTTTCTGTGTATCACTGTGCATTATTGAGGCGATTGAAGACCAAAATCACTGCAAAACGGCCTCACATGAAGAGAAAAACAATTTTATTTTTGTAGGACAATGCGCCGACACACAAGAGCATCACAACCACGGCTAATATCAAGGACTTACGACTCCAATTGCTTCCGCATCCACCGTATTCACCCGATTTGGCTCTGTCGGACTATTATCTGTACCCAAACCTCAAAAGATGACTCATCAATAATAGATTCAGCTCACGCGAGGAAATCGTTGACGCCGCGGAGTAGTATTTTGAAGATCTTCCGGAAAATTACTTTTCGAACGGGATCAAGAAGTTGGAAAATCTCTGGAATAAGTGTATCGAGCTAAAAGGGAAAATTGAATAAAATAAACATATAAAAAAAAATTTTTTTTCATCCCCAAGGAGGTTACTTTTTACCCTACACAGAAAAAAGAAACATTGAAATTTTATCAAGGAATCTAGATTTCGGAAATAATGGGATATTTCATGTCAATTTAAGCCAGATAACGCCTGAATCTAGCCTGTTGTATGAAAGATTGCAAATTTTTACCCATGAAATACGCAAACAATTTCGTTGTTTACGCCTCCTTTGGCTTAGAATTAAACGAAGGGAAATTTTACGCGTTTGTTAAAATTAATTATTTTTTTCTGTGTAGTTATTAATAGTTGTGTACCTTTAGGTTCGGGAGTGGAAGTAGAAAACTTTTAAGTACGTTTTGAAAACGTTTGAAAAAATTGTGTGTTACTGAGGAAATCACAGTGGAAGTGTGTTGGATTTCATAAACCCCGTCCGAATTAACCGAAATCTGCATGTTTAGCGGGTGTTTCGATCTAAATTTGGTCGACTTGAACTTGACGCATTTCCTTTCATCGTGCATTAAAAAATTTTGCACACCTCTCATTTTGAACATGTGTGCGTGTAGCATCATTTTGATTTTGAGATTAGCACTTCAGTTATCAAAATGTCGTCGAAGGAAGAGAAGCAATGCATCAAAATTTTGCACGTGCATGGCGAAAATCCAAACTACTCTCACGCCAAGTTGGCAACGTATTAAAAGTGTTCGGTGAACGTTTGTCGACAGCCAGGAAAGCTGGATCTGAATCGGAAATCGAAAGGAGTCCACCGCGATGACAAAAAGAGTTGCCCGCTGTTTCGAGCGGAACCCCAACCTCTCCGTCCGAGATGTCTCAAATAAGCTGGGAGCGGTGCCCTCAACCGTGGATAGAGCAAAAAAAAAAACGAGCCGGACTGTCTACCCACAAGAAAGTTGTGACTCCAAATCGCGACGATAAACAAAACACGTCGGCCAAAGCACGATCGCGAAAGTTGTACACGACGATGCTGACGAAGTTTGATTGCGTGGTACAGGACGATGAAACTTACGTCAAGGCAGACTTTAAACAGCTTCCTGGACAGGAATTTTTTACGGCAACCGGACGGGGAAAGGTGAAAGATATTTTCAAGTACATTAAACTGTCGTAGTTCACGAAGAAATATTTGGTGTGGCAGGGCCTCTGTACCTGTGGCTAGAAGAGCAACGTTTACATTGCGACCGGAACCGCCAACCAGGAAATTTATCTGAGCGCGTGCGTGTGTGTGTGTGTGTGTGTGTGTGTGTGTGTGTGTGTGTGTGTGTGTGTGTGTGTGTGTGTGTGTGTGTGTGTGTGTGTGTGTGTGTGTGTGTGTGTGTGTGTGTGTACAATGCACCTCCCACTGACCGGCAGTGCTTTTATGGAAGAAATTTGTCTGCACCTATTTTTGACATTATGCTATCTATAGGTGCAAACTCTGCAATAAGCCCCGCATGAATACAACCATATATCAAATGGATATATGGGATGCAATCACACTTCCAGAATCAAAACTTTGTTTTTTGATCAGGCGCGTATTTAGTTATGGTTTTATGTATATAATAAGTAAAACTGTAACATTCCTACCAATCTTCGTTGTTTTTTTCCTTTTCTGTTTACTTTCCTTCTTGTGCAAGTCCTTATCGCTCTCGTCCTGGTTTCGTATGCTCTTGATAACCATTCTGCCTCCGGATGAATGAGGATTCCTACAGCTTCCACTGTGACCCTACCAGGCTCCAAGCCTAGCCTTCCTGATTCTTGTATTGTTTCTTTTTTCGTTCTACAAGTATACAGAAATATTCGCTCTTCTGCCAAAAACAGCCAAACCAAACGTAGAATCTGTGTGGTGATGCTCTCCAAAAAGATGCAGACCCATAATAAACCTCAGTTAAAATAAAAGAATTGAAATTAATAAACGATTTGAATAGCAGTAATATAATTGAAATTATACAAATTCTACTGCCGTGAAACGCATATCAGTCCTATCTTTGCTTGCTTTCCTATTCATATAGGACTGATATGCGTTTCACGGCAGTCTAGGTTGTATGAAAATAATGAAAGGTGTCGAATTAAAAGTTAATATGCTACTAATAGTGGGTTCAAATGCACTTCTGGTCCACATCACCCCTGGAAACACTGGTTTGCATCTTTCCCGTTTGGGTAAAGATCCAGATAAGCCCTGAGACCTGGTAGTTTTTCAATGCCCAGGGAGGAAATTTATCTACAAAAACGTCTTCTGCTTTCCTTTCCTTCAATAGTTGATTCTTTTTATTTTCTGAGCAAAAAATACAATTAAAGATTTTAAATTTAAAGCACTTGTGTATAAAGTACGAGTAAATTTACAGTTAAAAATTTTCTGTGCTATAAAGTTAAGATAATACTCAAATTTCTATTGCATATGTTGGTTGTTACATCTAAGTCGTCATAAATTTACACGTTTCGTTCGAACTGCGTAATGACATTCCGGATCGACACATAATTCTTGAATTCTGCTACGACCTTCTTGACTTGCGTTTGACCATCTTCGAATCAACCTGCCACTACTTCTTTTTTCCGTTTGACAGTCAAACATTCCTCAATGGTTGTTATCATACGGGACTATCTTGCGATACCAAGCTTTTAGGCGATTCATCGGTGGGATGTATTCAGACTGGCAGCATGAGCGTAAAAAATCTTTCACACGAAGTTCACTATTACAAAGCCATTCAGCAATTTTAGTTTGTAAGAGCATTTCTACAAATCCACTGTGGAGCTTAATGCTTATCAACCGTCATCTTATTTTGAATCAAAACTGCTTTTCAACCTATGTTTACTCAAAATCGGAGAATCTATTCAACATGCGCGGCTTAACAACATCTGTAGAAAATTGTTTTTTTCTTACGTTGTTAATGACACCAAAATGTTTTGAGTTAAATTTGAGAGGAGGTTGTTTTTGCTTTTATTATTTTTTCCAAGCAGTCATACGTAAAGGTAATTTGTTATTTGTGGTATTTGTATTTCTTCAAATGCTTGAAAGAACTTTTTTAAATAAAGTACCCAAATTTGACTTTGCTGGATCCTAGACTTGAACTCGTGATCCTGGATTGAAGGCTGCCTTATTCTTCATCATCTCCATCCTTGGTTATGCATTTGAAACAACCAGAAGACGTATTTAAACCTTCAGTCTCTAATTTGCATGACATTGTTTAACAATCGTTAGTTAACAGGCACATACACAGACCTTTGGGTATGAGTTAATAGAGTTTTATAATTGCTCCATAAACATTCCTTAACATATTAAAGAACGATAGCTCTACAGAACTGGTTAAGCGTTGCACAATTGCCGAAAAAATGTGTAACTGAAGCTTCTATCATGGATCTTAAGCGTCAATTACTTTTATTACAAATCATCCATTTAATGTCGATTGAATGCATTGTAGGCTCTAGTTTGACTTATTTGATATCGCGTGTATAGCTGAATAGTCCTTTAGTGATGATTGTTTATACGTTTTTAAATATCTATATCTAGCTGTAATATAATGATAACGATTATGGAGTTACATATTCCATGTTTAAAAAAAAAAAAAAAATTTATCCCTTGTATACTGCAGTGCAGCTTCCATGTAGTTTATGATTGACATTTGAAATCATTGTAGTTCCTAAGATGCCCCATGACATTGACGTAGAAGGATAACTAAGTATCAACACCGAATTATTTCATTATAGGGAGATGAGAATCGTTTTATCATAAATTGCATTCAATTCACTTCACAAACTATTGATTTTGAAGTGTAGTCGGAAAGTGTACTGGCCATAGCATGTGATGGCGGTGAATTAACACCTAGCAGCGAAATTCAATCTAGAATGTCTCTTATTTTCATTCTTTTATGCCAGGATTGGAAGCTGGATGGGTGGCACAGTGATGTACAATCGCAACAAGAAGAACCCGAACCGAACAAAGCTTTACTTTCGTTTTATTAGAATTTTCCTGTTTTCCTGCAGGTTTCTGTTTCTTTCCACCATCAACAGGGCGATGGCTATCCGATGTCCTACTGTCGATTGCTGAAGTTCATGGCCTGAGTTGCGGGTAGGCGAGTAGTATAGTAGGGAAAAGGAGGTTCTGTGCTTTTCGTTGCTGCAAGACTTCCTCGTTACTGGCTGGCATCGTTTCAGTCAGGTTATTTGATGTCGCTCTTGCTGTGTGTTTATGGGACACCCACTTGCACCCACTAGGCACTATGGTTGCACTGTAAGGATTTTCTACTTTGTCTGTCGTAGCTTTCCTGGTCTGTGATAGAGCTAATGGACTCTTTCCAAAAAGTTATCGCGTAATGGTGTTTCATAATATTTCATTGAGACAATTACGTGACCTGTTTGTCCGGAAGAGTGGTCTATATTGGATTCCTAGCAGGGGCAGAGAATGCTCTTCAATGGATGGCTCTGATGTCAGTTTTTTCCCGAAAGTCGGTGTCCGGCGTTTTCTGGACACTCAAGCGATAGTTTCATTTTGGCAAACATCTTCCGTGTCATGTTGTCGGTAGGGTAGATAGCGGTATACTAAATCTGAAGAACGTTGTATTACAAATATGCGAGTAGAGTGGATAAAAACGATGTTAATTAGAAAGGAATATCTTTGATCTTCTATAATTGCCCGAAGTCGTCATTTGATAATCATAAATGATCCAAATGTAAAGGCATAGAGTTGATTATAAATACCAAACATGGTTCTTTGGTCATGCATCATGATTTGAAGATATATGCAGAACGAATTATTGGTTGACTACATTATTGTTGAATCAATAATCGGTAAGTTCAAACTCCTTTGCCAGCAATATTTAAAATGAGCTGATCCGGCAAATTTCGTACTGTTGCAAATTGAATCCAGCAGATCTCTCCAATTTTTATAAGTAGAAGCCCACCAATAGAATAAGACAAACAAAACAATAAAAAATCCTCAGTATTCGTTGAGTTGAATCATTGCATAGCGTTTCATTGAAATGAATCCATGCATTTTTGGTTGAAGATATAGTTGAATGACGTTTAGTCGAAAGGACATTTCTTCAGAATCTCACGATTACTTCGGCTTATGGAACAGTTTTCAAATGGAAGTTTTATGTTGAAAATTTGTTTTGTTTGGATCTTTCCTTTTCTTGTTTGATGTGGAGAAGAGAATGCAATAATTTTTTTATGATCTGCTACCATACAGTTATTGTCCATTCAAATTGTAAAAAAAAAACATTATGTGTATCTTCTTAGCTATCGCATTATTGATATTCTAGAAATTGAAAACCCACTTGAACAACTCATGAAGAATAGTCACAGTTCAAGGTGTAACGAAATCAGAATTCAATAAAGAGTTCATTGGTGGTCAAACTAAGTGCTGAAGATCACATTGATTATATATCAGCTGTATTTTTATGAGGAGCTTCCTAATCGTGAATTTCCATAGGTTTCAACATACTCCTGTTGCTCATGCTATCGAACATTGCTTGGTTGGATGAAAGGTAAGCACAAAGGCTTACCTTCTGCCAAACTATGTGTGAATTATTCCAGGAGTGATTCTTACTTTTGTATGACGAAAACTCATGGATTCTCCAGAGCTTTGAAGCACAAAATTGAATACCCATCAAGGCCAACACTGCACTCCGAGGCAATTCCGGTTCCAACATCTCCAAATAATGCTGGACTTGCTGATGACTCGGATTCAGAACCAGGTGAATCTGATCAAAGTTTTCAGGATGATCCAGATTTTTTACCTTCGGGGTCTGAAGAACCACTTTCTGTTATCCAGGAGGTAACGATTTGATTCGAAATTTGGAGCTACCCAATACAAACGTGCAGCCGCTAGCTTCAAGGCTAAAGCAGTGAAATGTCCTTGAAAACAATGTTTAGGTATCGTCTTATCGGAAGAGACATTCAGATAACGTAAAATATTTTGCAATGGACGGGGATCTTGTTTTTGCAACAATATCGAAGATCTCATGTAAGAGCTACAATTAGAGTTTCACGCATCTGGCTGGAGGTTCTTCATTGTCGCTTCAAGTAAAAGCTTGAAGGCAGTTTCCTATGCGGATGGGACAGCCGTGCGAGCCGTGGAAGCCGTCTCATATGCACATGCAGAATTATTTAATCAAGACATTGCACAGGTTGAAAAGAACTTCACTGACTGACTGACTGACTGACTGACTGACTGACTGACTGACTGACTGACTGACTGACTGACTGACTGACTGACTGACTGACTGACTGACTGACTGACTGACTGACTGACTGACTGACTGACTGACTGACTGACTGACTGACTGACTGACTGACTGACTGACTGACTGACTGACTGACTGACTGACTGACTGACTGACTGACTGACTGACTGACTGACTGACTGACTGACTGACTGACTGACTGACTGACTGACTGACTGACTGACTGACTGACTGACTGACTGACTGACTGACTGACTGACTGACTGACTGACTGACTGACTGACTGACTGACTGACTGACTGACTGACTGACTGACTGACTGACTGACTGACTGACTGACTGACTGACTGACTGACTGACTGACTGACTGACTGACTGACTGACTGACTGACTGACTGACTGACTGACTGACTGACTGACTGACTGACTGACTGACTGACTGACTGACTGACTGACTGACTGACTGACTGACTGACTGACTGACTGACTGACTGACTGACTGACTGACTGACTGACTGACTGACTGACTGACTGACTGACTGACTGACTGACTGACTGACTGACTGACTGACTGACTGACTGACTGACTGACTGACTGACTGACTGACTGACTGACTGACTGACTGACTGACTGACTGACTTGAAGATGCAATGGGGAATCATTGCCCTGATATTCCAAAATGTAGCACGTAGGAACATATTTCTTGTCTTCTATGACTAAACGTTACAGAATTGAATAAATGAGTCGAAATTAATCGGGAATGATCTCTCATATGCATCCGTCTAACCATTCTGAGCGGCCGTTGTGAGAATATCACCTTGAAAATCTCACATGCGCGTACCATGTTACCAATTAATAATGCTTTCTCTCTTTTCTCCTGTTCTCCTCCCTATCCCTTGACCGCGAGCAATACCATACGACACACCGTAACAACAACCTGGACCATACATCAAAAGGAAATTGAAGCAATAAGTAAATAACGGTATATAACCCTAACCAATTTTACTTTCAGACAAATTTTCTAACACAAGGTAAACAATCAAATGACCACAACAAAATATACTAAATCTCAAAAAAACATATAACGGGGAAACGGAGGGTCCATCAGGACACTCAAGTGAAACAATTATGATAGGGAGCATGGGACTTCCTCCTCCCTATTGTTAACATTTCGTGGAACGAGGGCGGGCTCCTCGACCCCATCTATTGGGTTTATTCTGTCAATCGAGGGCTCGATTCTAGTGCTGTGAGTGTGAACTTTGGTAGGAGATTCTCCTCACTATATTTACGGGTTTCGCGTAAGTGTCTCTGCTTACGGGCTGGCCCTTCATACAGGAGCTTGATGATCACAAACAACAATAGAATCCTGATCAAATCTTTTTTTCAGATTATTCCACTGCTATAGAAAGTTACCTTGCTACAATAGATGGTAAAATAACATCATCATCGCACCGCGTTATCGCAGTCTTTGTTTTGAACTTCGTGCAAAAAGACCTGAGAAAAGCGCTTGGATGACTGGGTCAAACGTTGGACATGTGCGTCGCTTCGAATGGGAGTTATTTTGCTCATGGCATGCGTTCAGCCAAGATTAATAAAACGTTATCCCACCCCGACCCTCACCCCCCCCCCCCTTTGATTCAGTTACCTGTGAAAATACCCGAGTAACACATCTTCATGATTTTATGTTGAGTAAGCTTCTATATAACCAAATCTAGTCATATAAAAGTATTTTCAACCGTTACACTACTTGTGTGTTGCTTGGGTACCCATGATCCCATCAACGTTTTTGAAGGAACTGGAAAATTCAGTAAACCATGTCATCTTTCGCTGAAACCGCTTGCCGTTCCAGTTTAACATTCACCCGCCGTGTTGTACTAGCGCTGAAAGAGAAGCTCAAAAGAAACTGCAGGAGATGGAGCGGTCGCAGGTCATCAGCCAAGTTGATATACCGAAGGATTGGTTTCTTCACGTGATGATTGAAGAGAAACCGAATGGCGCAATCAGGGTATGTATGAGATTTTTTTTTATCAAATTCGTACTCTGGAAGACTTGGCTTAGGCATTGAGAGGCGCTGAGTAGTATACAGTGTTGAACCTGACAAATAGATTTTACCATATGGAACTGGAAGATGAATCTAGTGACATATGCAGTTTAAGTACACCTTTCGGAATTTTAAAATTCTACCATCTTGATTGAACGTGTCTGCAAAAATGAAACGAATACTTCTTCGTAGACTTGAGGTGTCATAATCTATATCGATGACATATTTATTTTTGGACGAACTCGAGAAGAACACGACAGTCAACTGCATGCCGTTCAACGTGAAATAAATTAATGAAAAGTATATGGGCCATTTGTTTTCTTCAAAATGATTGTGGAAATGGATATGCTATACAACACAAAGGCATTGTAGCAATTGTGAGAAACGGTTAATTTTGTAACCAACTACCTTCAATACAATAATTGTTATGTTTGTATTCTCCGTACGTGAAGTAACGATTATGATGTAGAAGGAGATGTTCGCCAGCCTGTCAAGGTGGCGGATTTGTTCGTGCCTTGACCTACCCCGTATTGGGGATGTAAGGCAAAAGGAATGCGTCCTTGGTTCGAGTACCGCTATATCCAAGCCCTTTGCTCAATTTTCAACCTGCCGTACACTGACGGAACTATCAACACCTTCTCTTCATATCTTTCATTCAGCAAACATTACCGTCCACTCTGCTATCTGCGATATTTTCGTCCTCGTTGAGCAGTAATTACTCCACCATTAAGGAAGCTGCTTGAAAGAGGTATAGTTTTCAAATGGTTGCCAATCCATTCAGATGCGGTCAGTAACATCTAAAAACTAATCACTACAGCACCAGTATTGAGCGTATTTGACGAGCACAAAGAAATTGTAATCCAAGCAGATGCGTCGAAATGTGGGCTTGGAGCGTGCCTGCTACAAGATGGAAAACCGGTGGCGTTATAGCTCGAGGAGTCTTTCAACATTTTTAGCACCAATGGATTTATGGATATCTCGGGTCCTCCCTTAGCTCAGTCGATAAAGGCGCAGCTACAAAGCAACACCCTGCTGGAGGTGGCTGGGCTCTATTTTTTCTTTGAGGAAAATTTCTAGACTACCTGACCATAGGGTATGATTGTAGTTGCCACACAATCATAATAATGGCATCAAAAGCTCTCAATTAATAATTTTGGAAGTGCATTTAGAAAACTAAGATGAGGGCAAGCAATAAGCGAATTGTGAAAGCAATAAGCTTGAAATACTAAAAGAGAAGAATATCTATGGACGAGAACTTAAGGTGCAAACCATCCATAAACCGTTAGAAGCGCTAATGGAGAAACCTGTATCAAAAATCCATGCATCAAGGTTGCAGTGGCCTAAGATGAAACTTTCATAGTACAACTTAAAACTGTGTTATGTTCCTGAAAAATACATGTACTGAACAGATTTTATTTCTAGAACATACATACAATCAGAGGAAAAAGTATCGCCTAGGCCGGAAAATGTGGTACACAATATCAAGGTTTGGGAAGCCCAGGCAGAGTAATTTCAAAAGGAAACCAGTAAGGATAAAATTCTACCCAGATTGCTGCAGCTTTACTTAGATGGATGACCTTATGACCTTTCTTAACTCCCTGGCGATCTTCTATACTCTGGTTTTTCAGGGACAAGCTGTATGAAGACCGTGGGATGCTGTTTATTGAGGAAAAAAAATTCGTTCCTGGTAGAACGAGCCTTCAAATGCTGCGATTACTTTATGAGAAACGTGGAGGTATTTCAAAAACAAACAAAAAAACGGTTTTCGGTACGCCGGCTTTGGTCCAAAACAGTATGTAGCCAAAAATTTTCATCAGGTGGGCTCTGGAAACATTTAAATGCGCTTATCTTTCTCAAAAAGGGTCTAATCACAAAAATAGGCGGTTTAAAATCGATTTTCAGTACCCCAGTTTTGGTCCCAAAAAAATATGCCAGAATTTCAATTTTTCATCAGGTGGGCTCTGGAAGCCTCTAAATGCGGCTAATGGCGCTATTTTTCCTCATATATTTTCTATCCCAGAATGAACCAGCACTTCAAAGAAAAAATTTCAAAGTGCGATGTTTGTGAGAAATTCCACAGATCAAACGTCAAAGAGCGTTTCAAGTTGAAATGACTCACCGACCAACTTCGAGTGTCTCCAATTTAATTGAAAATTTATACACACGTTTTACCCACGTAAGTAAGTTGATGCAAAAATGTTTTGGACTCAAGAGTCAGTTTTAAAAAGGGCGTAAGAATTTTGAATAGCACTTCAATTAATAATTTGTTGCTCGAAAACCTTAGGTTGTACACAAAAACTGTCTAAGAACAAGTTGTGACCTTATGTGTGAAGGTTGTGAAAAAATACACTGAAAAAAAATCCGGAAAAAAATCAAAAATTAACATTTAAATTTTATTATCTCAAAAAACTATGATTTAATTTTTTTAGTTTTTTACTGCAAACTGTTTAAATTATAACGCAAATTTTTACAAAAATAACAGGATGGAGAAATTTCAGAAAAAATTGATTTTAGAACATCGATTATCGGTATATTTCTCAAAATTTTAATATTGGTGGGAATAAACGTATTTTGATGATCTAATCTGATTTTTGAAATTTTTAAAAAAAATTCAATGCCTGATCACGATCTTCGTAAGAGCATCCGTTCTCGAGATATTTCCGATTTAATATTATCATATTCGATTAATGTTCGAAAAAACGATCTTTTCATAAATTATTCGCATTTCTCCAGTAACCACAAAACGTGTTTTGAAATATTAGTTGCCTTCAACTCTCTGTTAAACAGCAAGACGATTGGATAAATAATTCAAAAGATATGGGGTCAAATGGTTCAAACAGTATTTTAAAAAATTTCGTTTAACATATGCCTATTTTTCTTCTTATTGTATACTTTATACATTGTGTGTAAAAACTTGAAACTCTAACGTCAGTTTTGGAGAAAACTTCAGGGTGGAGAGATCTGAAGAGAAAAAAGTGTCTCTAAGGTCAACTTTTAAAGCATTTTTAAAATCTCAACTATTTGCCAAAATAAACGTGTTTCGATGTTGCAGTATATCTCCAGCAGAAAATACGGCCTTTTCATAAATTATTCGCGGTTCTCCAGCATCACAATTTTTTTTTCGAAATATACGTTTAGTTTCCAACAACTCACTCTTAGCCAGCAAGACGATTCTATAAACAGCATAAGAAATAGGGGAAAATGATTGAAAAAACTTGTCTTATATTTTAGTTTACTTGTATTTCCAATTTATTATGCGCATACTAAAGTAAATATATTGTTTCTACATTTAGATTAGTTTGGAGAAGTTCCCTTTTACTTTAAATATTTATATTTACTATGAAGGCTTGACGCTACATCATTTGAAAACAAATTTGCCTCTATCTGATGATCTGAACGCGGAACAAAAGAGTGATATTTTTGTGTACCAGTAATCATTTTAGTTTGCTGAAAGATATTGCTCCATCTGTAACTCCCTGTTCATAGTCTTCATAAGATACATAACAAAATGACATTTTTGTTAAGCAATCATTATTTTTTCTGATTGGCTCAATCATATAATTCTATTACATTTGTTATTGGGTGTTCAAGTCCTTTAGCAATACTTGCGTTTCTTGAAATTCGTTTTAATGTGCCACCAATTTTATCGCATGGCCCCTTGCCATGGGAAGTTGCGAAAAAATGCCATTCAGCATCTATGCTATGTTTTTATTTGAATCTACAAAGGCTTGTCAAATTGTTCCTATTTTTATATTGGGATGCAGCTCCATCAGACATAAATATCGCTTTCTTCAACTGCGTTAGTTTGTTTTTCAAAAAGCTCATTAGTTTTGAAATAAATACCTGAACCGCTATTGTGTCAAGTACTTCCGATATAACGATAAAGCTAAGATTCTTAAGCGCTCCTGATTCGACATAGTAATTATCAAAGGGATGAATTGTGGCTGTGTTATTATTCCAATAACTACGTTGAACGGCTTCTTTAACAACAAATGAATAATTTTCGAAAAAATCACACACTATGACAACTTCGCCATTGCTTAAATTATTTTTCGTGTGTCTCAAAAACGAGGATTGGTCGGTTTTGATATAATCATGGGTGACCAATTTTTCTAACTTTTCGGTAAAATATGATACAAATTCATCAACTGTTTGTAAGAGGGTCTCTAGATTACACCAGTCGGTTGAAATCCACTGTTCGAAAGATATTTCAAATGCATAACATTCCTCCAGTTCCTTGAAAAAGTTATTTCAAAAGCTAACCGGCTTGGACAATTATCACATTCACGGAGATAACAATATTTCGATCTTGACGATGTGTTGCGTAATAGTTGTTCGAAGTAAAATTTCGTATCATTTTGGAAAGCATATTTTTTTTAGACTATGTAGCATCAAATCAATATTCTCGTGAACGGTACAGACACAAATTTTATGAGATCCTGAGCTGCCAAGTAATTAACTTTGGCTTTAAAGCTGCAAACAAATTGAAGCCAATATTGGTCTCACTAATCTCTTTGAAGCCATTATATAACTCAGGAAGTGAACACATCAAAAGTCTTTTTTGCACATGCTGTCGCTTATCATCTTTTCTTACTGAAACGTAGTCCCTTAGTCCTGGCACGGCTCTGCTTATCTGGTCACTGTCGTAAAACTCCAATATCTCATTTTTTACTTCCGGCGTCAAACCGCTTCCTATCCTTTCGTTGGGGGTTGCCAATACTCCTTCGACTTCCGCTATGCGTCGAGCCTGCTTCACAATGTATTCGTGTGTGTTAAACTGTTCCATTACCGTTTGATTATTCCAAGATTTTGGTAAAACTGATAGTATCCTTACTTGATCTTCTTTTGAACATTCTGGCGCAGCAAATTTTTCTTTCAACAGAAATATTACCTCGTCAAAGTCAGCCGCCTTTCGTTTCAACAAATCCAGGTCATCTTCCTTTTCAAATCCGAAAATATTTTTTTTTTGACCGTCAGTAATATTCAAATATTTTCCCCGAGGATAGTGAACCTGCTTCAGTTTTGATGATGATACCGGTGAAACGTTGATTCCAGCTATACCTTTGTTAAACAACTCTATATTATGCGCTCTGGAAAGTTCCTGTTGCAAGCTTTCTTGAGAAGATGATGTGATGGATGTAGCTGAAGGTATTTCCTCCATAGCGTACCTTTATGTAGATGGTTGAAGCTCCGGAACGTGGTTGAGTGGTTGCTCATCGATACTCAGTTTCTGCGTGTTTCACTTTGTTTAAATGTAATCGACACGAATCACAGATTGATTAAGACGTTTCCAACGGAATTCGGCAGTTCATTAATATTAGCCCTTGAATAATGTTTTCGTTTAATTTACGAAGCTTTACCGAGCACCGTGTCTTAGGAAAGGGTTTGCAACACTTATTGAATTCCATTTTGAAAGTATTATTAAACATTCAAAACAAATTTGTTACAGACGCTTTCCGAGAAGTGGAACGAATTTATATACCAAGTACAGGTAGTTTTAGATTTTTAGGTATACTATCGGCAATACCCAGCAGCGGGCTACCCAACGGACGAGTTTTTCAAGCTACTGAGAGCCTTTGATGCCACCTAAAACTCAGGCAGGCGGTAAGTTGGTCCAACATTTGAACAAAACAGATTATAAACTGTAGAGGGCCCATAGCGCTGACGTCGTTGGCAAAATATCTTTTTCTGGTTTTTCTGCTGTGTATATGTGACAGTTATGTACCGGGCATGTTCGCGTGTGAGAACAAGACGAACAGTAGCACTATGCATCCTCTATAGTTTATACCTAACCTCTGTTTTATTTGAACCGTTCATTCAATCAGCTTGTGATCAAAGAGAGAGTAGCGTAAAATGTATTATACATTTCGAAAAACTAACTCTTGTTGTTGGAGAGTCTAGAAAAACTTATGAAAAGGTCGTATTTTCGAAAATTATTCAGGTATGATAAAATTGAATCGCAAATATCTCGAGAACAGATGCTCTAACGAAGATCATCATCAAGAGCTGATTGTATCATTAGAATACGTTTATTTCCGCCAATATCAAAATTTTGATAAATGCACCGAAAGTTGGTGTTGTAGAAACTTTTTTTGCTGACATTTTTTCATCCTGCTATCTGCGTAAAAAAATGTGTAATAACTTAAAGTTCTTACAGTCAAAAAATAAAAAAAAAAAGTATTGTTTTATGAGATATTAAAATTTTCATGTTGATTGTAAATTTTTTTTCTCCGAAATTGTTTTTTTCTTCTCAGTGTATATTTTTTCACAACCTTCACACATAGGGTCACAATTTGTTTTTAGACAGTTTTTTTGTACAACCAAAGGTTTTAGAGCTACAAATTATTAATTGAAGTGCTATTCAAAATGCTTACGCCCTTTTTAAAACTGACTCTTGAGTCACAAAAATCTATGTTAGCGTGGAAAATGCTCAGTCTCCTAAGCCAAACGCTTATGCAAAGTTTCATTAAAATAAAAAAAAATATCGAAAATATTTTTCCACATTTCCAGGTAATCGTCTGGAAACGCTCCAAAGCCGCTTATGTCCTATCCCGTTCCTGAACGGTGTTTCGAACAACTGGGAATTGATTTCTTCGAATTTGGAGGGAAAACGTCTTCGGTGATGATAGATTATTTTCTAAGGGGATACACGTGCTGGACACTAAGGGTAAATCCGCAAAAGAAGTTTGTGACGTATTCAAACGTGAATTTTGCATCTATGGCATACCCTCAAAAATTGTATGCGACAATAACCCTTTGAACTCTGGAGCAGTATGAGATTTCTGTACTAAATGGGAATGCAAGATTGTGACAAGTAGCCTAAATTGCCCTC
The DNA here is from genome assembly GCA_024533555.2 of Aedes koreicus. Classification (NCBI taxonomy): domain Eukaryota; kingdom Metazoa; phylum Arthropoda; class Insecta; order Diptera; family Culicidae; genus Aedes; species Aedes koreicus. Next base: position 78,338 of record JAHHFK020002504.1, on the reverse strand, counting down.
AATCCAATGGTTTCAGTGAACGATCTATACACATTGTGAAACGGATGATGCGGAAGTGTGCTGAGGAAGATGTGGATTTATATTATGCATTGTTGGAATATAAAAACACTCTAGCAGCTGGGCTGAAAAAAAATCAAAATGTTTGCCCCAATCGATCGGAAATCTTTCTACGTGTCGATGCCAATATCTAAAACTATTGATTTTCAACATTAAACTATTTAAGATAACGCAAATATAAAGTAATGTCTAATAATTTAGTTTTGCAGAGTAAATTTACTACATGCCAAGTATTTTCCTATCACAGACTTCAAATGTAAGTGAGGGAGATCTCATACAAAAGGGGTAAACCTCCGCAAGAGGCTCCATTCGCTCGGCTGTTCAGAGTGGCAATGATTGCCAGTATTGAATTGGCAGCTGGCTGTGACAAGTACGCTGGAGGGTGCTTTGGCGACCAACCATTGATTATGCAGTCGGTTAACCGGTGAATTTGAAGCCAGCCGGTTGGCGCTACCTCAAGCGAAATAAGTGTGATCTAGTTGGCAGCCATCTTTCGGTAAGACGGTTGAGTGGTATAAGCCAGCCACTACCAACATAAGTATGCCATGTTACCAGTTAGATGCCAGTTATCAGATAATTAATTTCAATAATCTGATAATAATTGTAGCAAACATGACGCTAGTATTGATGTGAATGCTAATGAATTGTAGCACAATACTAGTAAAGATGTGATAAGGCCATACGACAGGCCCAAAGAAGATCGATCAAACATGGATCATTTAAAATCTGTCCTCTTTAGGACGAACAATTGGATTTTCCCAGCTAAAGAGTTTGTTTGGAATGGAATATATCTAACATACCGTTCTAAATTCTTGTCAATTGGAAGCCAGAGGTGGTTAAAAAAGTTTCAGTTTTCCCTTCGCCGCATACCTTAGATCTTTTGTACAATTTCAAACACGGCTAGGAAATTTAAACGATCTGTATATTATTTCGAAGCAAAAACATAAAGCAAGCTTATTTCAAGAGCAGCATGCCAAATGATTATAACATTCATTATACATTGCTACATAGTCCTACGTCACCTTTGAGTACAACCTCATTGGGCTGTCCCTTATAGTTTTTTAGGGTAGATGTTAGACAGCTTTACTTTTCAAAAGTTCTATATTTATAAATTATTATTATAATTTATAATATTTATAAAATATTGATAAAAAAGAAAGCCTTTATAAAGAGCAGAAAAACAAATCAGGGAAAATAAAATTGGCTCTATCTATATTTTTTTTCTAAAAAATCCTGTTGAATGCCATTTCTAATCAAGAAAACAATTAGATACATCGCAAGTTCCCCCCGCAAACCTTCTCAAAAATGGAAGATTTGAAAATCACAAATCAAATGCTCCTCAAATTTACCCAACAGAGATCCACAGTACGTAAAATTGTATGTAAAGTGGAATATTGCGAATGAATTCAAGAGTGTCTATAAATGATTTCACGAAAAAACCAAAGTCATAGCCTCTTTTTTCCCGCTATGTTCAATTTTCATGTACACGTGTATGTATGTTTCTGAAACTCACCTCCTTCTGTAATGCGTAATGAAAATTTTAAACATTTAGTGATGTTGATTCAGTCTATCGTTAGTTTTTTATACTTTTATTAACATCGAGGTCATATCTTCAAATAATACCCCTTACAAAGCCAAAAGTTAAAAAAAATGCATTAGACTTGTAAAATTTATCGACAACTGATACTATACCTGACATTGGCATGTACTCTCTTTGAAGTCATAAAGTTTGTATCTTAGTTATTTATGTTTTTATAACAAAGAGCATCGTTATGGTACTGGCTATAACACCAAAATGAGCCAATGAAACCTCAGTCCCATGCTCTTTCCGTATCTTTCTCATTGTGAACACCATAAGTTCACTCACACTAGAAAGACACAGTTTGAAAAAGTAGAAACACTGCTTCATATGTAATGAAATGCAATCTATCATACCATGTTTTTCACACCACAAACAAAGTCAATTCATCCAGTTTTTTTTTTAGATCAGTGAAAACTATATTTGTTGAACTAAGAACGTAGGACGATCAAACTTGAAATTACCCATCTTTGATTCAACATTTCCAAACTAACTAAATTTATTCCATGCCACGATCTGTCAGTAACATTAGGGATGATGCAGATCTGCTTTGTCCAGCTAAACGTGAAGAAAATGAATGCTGTAGCATTCTCTCCTGAAAGCGAGCAATTAGTCCTTGTAAATAGTTAATTCAATATATTCTTATTTTCTCCAGGCACTTTACTATCTCCCTGCCCATCTTTGTCATATTACCGTCTTCCTCTTAATTTGCGACATAAATTCATCCGTGCGCTGAACTTTGCAAAAATGTGTAGCAGCATTGAAGCTTTATTCACAAGCTGACGCTGATGATGATACGTAATAAATCTTCATAAATTATGGCACTCTTTCACCACTGAAAACCCTTGCTTTACACGTAGTTCCTTTCCCTTATCACAGCATGTATCATTTCCTGCCATATCCGGTGAAACAGTGTTTTCAGCACCATTTAGTCATACCGTTGGGAGTTTGTCTAGGATTGTACACTTGACACGTTGTGGGATGTATCTGAATGTCGCAATATACCGTGCGTTTGTGTTTCTTCTGAATAGGGTGAAATGTTTAAACAGGCACCTTGCGCGTTTCCTATTTATTTAACATATAAAGCAAACAATGCTAATTGATCACATTGTGATATAGAGATTATATGCAGATTGTTATCAGGGAGTTTCTCCTTCAAGATAATGGTCTGACGAACCTCTCAAATTCATCGTCTCATGTTGGTCATTGAAATCAACCAGTTGTTATCATCTTTACCTAATCCACAGAGGAAGCCTAACGTGAACAATGACAAAATTCACAAGAATCTCCAATAAACAATACTAGGAATTCATTTTCAAAACAATTTTGTTGAATATTTCTACGAACAGACAGAAGGCAATCTAAAACATGTCTCAAATAAAAACTTAATTACTGAGTGATAAGTATGCCGTTGTATCTTTTTTTTATAGCAAAATCCACTAATTCGGTATTCTATATTCAATCCAGCTTCCGTTTGAAGTGAAATTAAGCAAAATCCCTTTTCGTTCCATTTCAAGGTAAACCAGCGCAGGATCTCACAATATATTACTTTAATTCTGCAATTTTCAGCATTCCAATTGCCAAGACGTCAAACCTAATTTCATTACCAGCGCCAAATATCCAACGTGTGCTTACATCGTTATCGTCATCATCATCATCATCATCAACACCATCTCCATGAGCACCTGCAGGAGCGCCATGGCAGCATTAAAACAGCATCAGAAATTCAAGTCAAGAAACGCCGGAGAGCAATATTAGAGGGCGTCTCAGTCAGTGATGAAAAGACTTGGATCTAATGCTTGAGACGGCGCTCTGACAGCCAAGTCGTGCGCTTCTTCCATTCAGGGTCTACTACTGTACTCTACTCATACACAAGTGTGTATGCGTATGTGTGTGTGTATGTAGCGTAAACATAAACACCTCCGCAGCATTTCCCAACCTTCCCAACAGTAGCAATAGCGGAAGGAACATCACCATCTTCATCAGTATCTTCCGCACAAGAGCTTAATAGACAAGCATTATTTCCCTTAGAAAAACCCATTCCTTGATTTGACTTGCTGCATGCTAGTAATTCACGATATGGAGCGACTGAAACGTGTATCTATGTTGAACCTCACCTAGTGCTACATGTTAACGTATATTGACTATGGAAGCTTTCTATGTCGTGATGTATTATTAAAGCAATTAAAGTGTCTACTATACTTATGTATCATTTCGAGTTGAAGTAAAAGTACTAGAAACAGCGAAACATTCTGGACTATATGCATACCAGAAGTGCACCGAGTCGGAACACAATGATTCACCAAACCATTTTGTGCTATTATGGATGATGAAACATACATCAATGTGGACTTGCCTCCTCTGCATGTTGGCCATTCCAAAAGATATTCTTAAAATTAAATTGAAAAAAAATCGAGAGAGAGAGAGAGAGAGAGAGAGAGAGAGAGAATATTTCGAGCAGGGGGGTTTCTTTACAAATCCGGAAAAAACTCAGAAATTTGCTAAGCAGTGTGAGAGCTCCCATAATTTCAGTTTGGGATTTACTAGTTCTATTGAGAATCAGGTTGCCAGGGAGCATCTGAATATGTTCTCTCAGAAAAATATGTTTAATGATTCTCGGGGAGATTTGGATGAAGTAGGAACGATAAATAAAAACCACTCTATGTATTAGGTTATTCGAAATGATGACGTAGGACTACGCTACTAAATGTAAGCCATTTTGATTGTACAATGCAATATTCTTTGAATTTATGTACTTTTCAAGACAAAGCTTAATATTTAAGAGCTTTTTAATAGAATGTTGCCCAAAATCAATAATGTCCTCTATTGGAATCGATGCGTTGAAATATTTTCGATCGATTGGTGCAATTTTTTGAAAAGCGTCATATTAACGCTCAAAACCTGGCCACTTTTGTCACGGTCGCAATTCGATTTTTTTTTAAATTGTACCCCAGTATAGAAACCAAAGACGTAGTCCTACGTCAAAAATTTCAAAATAAGAAAGCAGTAGGTGATGATGGAACTTTTTATACCCTGCGAGACCGAAATCCCTACGCCCTAGCACATGACAATATATGACGTGTAATATAACATTAAGATTTCACGATATGTTTTGCATCAAATGTTCTTCCTAAAGTTTAGTTAGTCCTGTGCTCAATAATTGTTTATCAATGCAGGAATTTAGTTCAACTATTATGAGAAATATGTGCAAACATTAATTCAAACTACGTACACAAACTCTGGAATCTTTTGAATAGAAATCCGTTGAGTGTATTGAGATAAGGTTAAGAAGCTTGTAATATGCAGTGTTCGTGCCATTTCCTGTGTCTATGAATTTTAATTTAATGTTAAAAGTGTTAGTATCAGGGAAACATATTAGAAGAAGGCTCAAATAAAGTGTACTGCATCAAGTCCAATGTCTGTGTCCACAATAATAAGATTATCTCGACTCCTTTGACTTTTGGACAAAACCTGGTGGCATTCCTATTTTACGTTCATACGGAGAGATTTGAGTTTTCCTGCAATATCCTCATTACCTTTTGGTGGGCTGCAAAATGGTGAGTAGACACCTAGGATGGAGCGTGCGTCCACGCTACATAGCTATGGTCCTCACAAGTTCCTACCTCATGCTTCCACGGGTCAAGAGATGACAAAGACCGCCAGCTAAGGGTTGCGTACTTAGCTGGTAGTGCAGCCTGGGAACTGTTGTCCTTCTGACTTCAGCTAGATTCAGTAGGTGCGTGCCGAGTGTCTGTCCACCAAGGTGGTGCGGCTCGAACTGGCATCCAGCGGTTGAGTAAGAAACGCTGTATCGCGTCAATTATACATTAGGTGGCAGCCGCACCAAGGCGATGTAGGCAGCGTGACCCCGGTAAAGTAGCAAGCTGAAATCTTACCCTACCACGAAAAATGGAAGTATTCTTTATACGGTATATAATTTCAGATCATCCATGGAATTCCCAAGTGTTGTATAATAATTTTGAATTGTTTTCTTCCCCCGTGGCTATGATTCTACAATTGCAGCAGGATCAGTAGACATGCAGACATTACAAATATAATTGTTATTATCATTTTATATTATAACATCCCTTCACAATATTATTCAATGCTATTTCCAGCTTCGCATTTGCATCGTTGTAAGTTTTGGCCCACCTAACTCACGTTGTGTATTTGAAAAGATAGGATGGTTTTTACATTTTTTTTTAGAGAGAGAATAATATACGACAAATTCTACAAAAAAAAAAAAAAATTCGTCGTCCAAATTAGTTAATTCAAAAACTAACATTGCTTATGAGCCTACCTTTTTTATTTTACAGACATAAAGAATCATTTATGGGACCAATAGGAAAAAAGAGTTATCGGAGAATTTCCTGTCATTCATTTTTAATTTTTTTTTGTGTTTTGCATTTATTGAGTTTCCATTTTTGGGCAGTAATGATACTCGTATGAAATTTATTTGCCTAAATTTTCTTTGCGATTTTGCTAGGATGCCAGGTGATCAACTTTATTTCATTATATTACGTTGGATTTTTCGCTATTTTAGAGTTTCAATCATCTAACATCGCAGCGGAAGAGGCAAATAGCGGCATTTAATTATTACAGGTACATTATGTAGTATTTCTTTACAACATCGTATTATTTCCATCATATCATGACCTTCACATTTTCATGCAACAAACCTGATTTAGGCGGTATCTGGCTTAAACACGAAAAATACATTCAATTTATGACATCTAGCATTCCTTATATGTCCAGTATATAACGCAGAAAATTACAGCTGTGGTAGGCTTTTGAAAATTCCGGAATCTGTGGTAGGCTTTTGCACTTATTGCTGAATGTATTTTTCATTTCGGTTTGCAAATGGACTTTTTACCAATTCTGAGCTGATCTGATTCATGCAGCGCTGTGTGCCATTTGGCTAGTGTTTGATTTTACATTTCAACCTTTGTCATTACTTGATCATAACTCACAATATCATTATATTTGGTAATATTGTTTTATTGATTTTACTTCAAAGATGATTGAAATATTACTTATTGTTTTTTGCCCATTTATCTTTAACTCCCTTCAACTTAAATCTTCCCATTCCTTACTCGGTAGCAATAACTATTAGGTCAGCAAAAATAAAAGCGGCTTGCTATTATAAAATCAGCATCTAGGAGAAAATAGTGACCATGGCAACAGTAAATTAAAATGTATAAATGTTAATTTTGTAAAATTTCAAAAGATTTAAAAAACTTTTTCGGGATACTTCAAATTAAAATGTTGGTGAAATGCTGCTATCGCTGAAAACGAACGAAAACGTGCTTAAGCGCGAACCACAGAACTCTACACTTAAACATTTTACAACATTTCTTGCATTTCAGGATCAACCGAATGAAGATCATATATTATAGATACGAATGCTGGTAGTATTTTTTATTCATATAAATATATACACCATTATATAAATATTTCATGGGAATGGGAGGGACCATCAGGGCACCCGATTGAAGCACTCTGGATGGGGAGAGTGGGGATGCCAACTCCCCATTGCTAACAGTTTGTGAATAGAGGGTGGGCTCTTCTCCCCGCCCATTGGGGCATCCTCATGTTAGATAGCTTGCTCTTTTGACCAATTGTTCAATCTTGTTGTTGGTAGGAGATTCTTTATATCTCTGTGGATACGTATAAGTGATGTTGCATATCGATCCACCCAACCCCTTTTTGGCCCTTCATACAACGGCATGATTAGGATAATCAGTGGTTATTAAAGCTTTATCAAGTCTAACAGAGAGGAGAGCCCATTACTTTCGGACATAGTTTCCGTGCTACAATGGGTCCTAATTACCTTTTGGTCCTTGATACGGATAAATTTATGTCTTTTGACCACTTCTTGGTTTCTTCTCGACTTTCAAACATTCCGAAAAGCCCTTGCGCTGAACTGGCCGGCTTGACGTGCCGCAAGGGCTCAGTAGGGATCAAGACCCGAAGCTAAGAGTCAGTTCTATTGTGCTTATATCACATTTATTAGCAGAGCAGCACAATTTTAGGTTCATTATTCTTTATATGCTATAAAATTTTAGATCATCCATGGATATCCCAAGTTTTGTAATATAATTTTTAATCAATTTTTTTTTCTCGTGGCTATGATAAATTATCTAAGCTTTCAGGTTCATGGTAGATGCGCAGGTCCGTATACAATAGCAGCAGAACCACAATCTGCAGACATGTAAGTACAAAGGAAATTATTATCATTTTATATTATAACATCCATTCACTACATTTTGTATGCTTTTTTATAAGTCATTTTCAGCTTCGCATTTATGCATCCTTGTCAGTTATAGCTCATCTAACCTACGTTATGTATTTGAAAAGATAGGAAGCTTTTTAATGTTTTTTTTTTAGTACGGATCATATTCGAAAAATTCTACTTAAAAAAAGCTCTTTCCTTCGTCATCAAAAATGTATATTAATTCAAAACTTAGCAGTTTACAATCATTAATTTCCTATTTCACAGGCATGAGGAATCATTTATGGGTCCAGAAGAACAAGAGCTATCGAAAAATTCAATTTTTTATTTTTTTATTTTAGTTTTATTAAGATTCAGTTTTTGGATTCATACTCATATGAAATTTTCAGTTTTTCCAATCTTATTATGATATTAAAACACATCTAATTTTTATTTTCAGTAACATACCAGTAGAGGTCAGATATATCTTGTACCTACGTTAATTATGTTCTCTGACTATTATTGCGAAAACAAATTCTAATCTAAGTAGATCTTAATCCAATAGAAACGGAAGTCTTTCGATTACTGGATGGTCAGCTTAGTTACGGATATATGTATTCTACTATAGTTTACTGGCCTGCTGGTATTATTATTTTATATTATAACGTCAGTTTATTATTTCATGTTATAATATTAAATGATGTGACATAATTGCATTTAAATTCATTTAAATTTCAGTCACTATATCCGATGAGGCTCATTATGAAAATATATTGCAATGAAACGGAACAGCACATCGAAATTTTAGGTTTACTCTTTTATTGCTAGGGAAACTGCCCCCATATTAATCTCATTGTTCCTATATTCATCCTACGATGAATCAAAGAATTGGGCAGTTGAAAGATCGGTTTCGTTTTCTAATTATGTTTGCTTACGTTCAATAACTACAACAAACATTACTAACTAATCCTTCAACTGCCCAATTGTTTGATTCATCGTAGGATGAATATAGGAACAATGAGATTAATATGGGGGCAGTTCCCCTATATAATTTCAGATCATCCATGGATATCCCAAGTTTGATGAGATAATTTTAAATCATTTTTTTTTCTCGCAGCTACATTGTCTCAACTTTCAGGTTCACAAATGGAATTGTTATTATCATTCTTTTATTCATTCACTATATTATATATAATTATAATATTAATTCACTATATTTTAAATATTACTTTATGAAATTGAATATATATTGGGAAGGTAGGGAGCATCAGGGTATCACTAGAAGCTGGAATTGGACAATGGAGTGGTATGACAACCGGCGTCTAGGAGAGAATGAGCAGTATCATTTTCTTTATCCTACCGATTTGATTGTGATGCTGTGAATTTTACTCCAACAGTTTCAGTGAGAGTGACGCGCCCTTCTTAACAAGCCATCCCGTAGAAAGCTTAATAAGTATAGCAAATTGGGTTATTCGATTTGTTGGATCGTATCGTTGGAAGGAGATTCTTATGTTCCCGCGGGTTTTGCGTAAGTGTCTCTGCTTACGGGTCCGCCCCGCCGTTTTTGGCCCTTCATACAACGTTAATATGAATGCAACCCGGTAACTCAATTTGATCTTGCTATTAAGTGGAGCTGCATACATGACCTACCTTACACATACATACCTTCAAACATTCCAAAAATTATTTGAGCACACCGTGAACAGCATACGTCCGTACAGAATCCGCTCGCGCACAAAGACTCCTAGCTATACCTCAACGATTTTTTTTTCACTCCTGCGGTCAATATTTCAATAGTTACAGTGATTAACGTGGATACCGATTTTATGGAATATTTTGCAGTTGTATAAAAAAAACTTTCTGGTCATTAGCCTGGATCCGGATTAATGTATATATTCCACGGTCACCATGCATCCGCTGAGAGTAATAAAATCTGAGGCAACAGCTGGCATTCGAATAGGATGCTTTGATCTTAACTTCCCACTCTTAGACATAACACTGTACGACGCCTTGAATGACTCTTTTCCAAAAGACTAGGAACCGATTATCTTAAGCCGGTGTTCCTGACAGAGTGTTCAGAATGTCTTACTGTTCACCATTTTCAACAAATCACTCCGCCTCAGTCCTTTCCTTAAGATGTGGAAAACTGCATCAATTGATCCGATTTTGAAATCTGGCTCGAATCATTGAGAACTACAGCGACGTTTCCATTCTGTGTTGCGTGAAAATTTTCAAAGGTTAAGCTCATAAGGAAGGAAGGAGTGTATCGAAACGTAGTTAAATATATATATATATATTTATATATGTATATACATATATATTCAAAAAATTCAATAAAACTAAAGACAAGTCGCAAATTTTCAAATCAATGTATTTTTTACAGTTTGACATGTTAAAATATCAATTAAACTAACAAATTAATCCGATTCCTGATTTCGGTCATATAATCATACTTCAGCTTTTATACCGTCCATCAAGTTCTGCACCGTGGTTTTTGTGCACTTCCTAGACGCTACTGACCAGTTTTTCTTAAAGTCTGACATGTTGTGAGGCAATTCACCTGCCTTGTTGAGGTTCCACTTGACGATTGCCCAGTAGCGTTCGATCAGTCACAGTTGGTGACAGTTAGGTGGGATGATATATTTTTGAACGAAATCAACGTTATTATCAGGAAACCGCTGTAGAGTTCTGGCATAATGGGCAAAAGCCAGATCTGACCAGAAGAGAGGAGGATTTAGATCCGATATAGTTGATGCAACCTCTTCTGCAAGTATTCGTTTCGATAAATTTTAGTATTGATTGTTCTTTTTGTGTAGAAAGTAGAAGATCGCAAGTCACATGTGCAAATTGCTTGCCAAACGAGGATCTTCTAATAATTCAAATAATTTTCTTTTCCTAATCCGTTGGATTATCCCAATGCTGGTCCAGTATTTCTAGGCCAAATTACGTATAGAGGCTTGTTCCCCGGAATATAACTGATTCTTGGTCCACTTCGGGAATGCTGGAACCGGGTATTTTTCCAGTTCTCAGATGATCCTACGGGGTGTTGTGCTCACCATACTTCTCCATCACTTGTTTGTTACATTTACTGGATGCACTTAGACCTTTTTGGCAATCTGATTGTACGTTACATCCTTTTTAGTACACCAAGTGTGCAGAATTTTCTCTTGTACTTCAAGTTCACTCCACGACATTAGGCGAAATACTGTGATAATGAAAAGAAACGAACAGAAACAGGCTTTTCTTAGTTTTAACACACACTAAAATAATATACTCTAGTTCAAGCTCATTTACGTATCAAATTTGTATAACTACTTATCAATACACTCCCTCACGCTCTGTATGATTTTTTTAAACATGTTTATTTACTTGAAACGGCTCAATCGAATAAAAAAATTCATTATTATATGCATCATTTATCTTAAAACTTAAGATAGGGAGATAGAATAGATTACTCGCGGGCTTCTCGAGACTATTAAGAATAACAATATAACGGATGAGATGATATGCGGGAACATAAAGAAAGGTTTACATAACACATTTATTTTAAATTCTAAATTGTCTAATCATAACTCATAAGTATGCAACTTTTGTTGAACTTGACTTGAACATTTTCGAGAAAAAAACAAACACAGATATTGAAAAAAAACTAATACTAAACATTCATGTTAAACTAACTTCAATCTAAGGGTAATGTTAGCCAAAAACACATACAGTGACGGACAATACAATAAGACCAAAACCTGATTTTCATACAAAATGGTCATGGGGGCTTGCCTTTCATTTTCTTGAGAACCAGTTGTGGTGGAATTTCGGCTGTGGTCCAGCAGTAGCCTAAATTCCCATCTGCATTAAATCCATTTTTCATTCACCACTTCAAAAGTTACAGACACCGCATACGACAAAACAATAAAACCACTTTTTGATTTCCATAAAGGATGCCTGAATTTGAGGATCTGAATTTTGATTATTGATGCACGGGTCATTTTAATATCAGTATACTATAGATTGTAATTCACACTCATCAACGTGGCCTAAACTTTGGATATCAAAAGGAGGTCTTATTGTTTTGTCGTAGGTGGTGTCTGTAGTTTCTGAAGTGGTGAATGAAAAATTATGAATTTATTAAAGATGAAAATTCAGGTTATTTCTAGGCTATTGCCAAAATTTCAGTTAATTACTTCACGGGAAAGTGAAAGACAAGCCTCCAAACATGACCATTTTGTATAAAAATCGGCCTTTGGTTTTATTGTATTGTCCGTCACTGTAAATAAATTTCATAAACTCCAGATCACGTATAGCCAAAATATCTCAAACCGGTACGTTGGGTTGTCTACATCGAGCCCGAAGGGTATCATAAAACTCAGATATGCCTCCACGATGCTCTGCACATGACCAAATAACGTGATATGCGTCCTGGTAACCTTGTCCACATTCACAAAAATTGCTGTCGCTCAGCCCAACACGGTATAAATGAGCGTTTAAGGAATAATGATTGGGCATGAGGCGAATCATCACACGAATGAAGTCTCGACCCACATCTTTATCCCCAAACCAAGATTTCTTCGAACCTTTGGGATGATAGAATGTAGCCATCGCCCCAAATCTCCTTTACTCCATTTATACTGCCAGCTGACGAGTGACTGTTGACGAAAAATAGAAAAAAATTCATTGAAGGCGATTTGATGTTGATCGTAAATTTCACATTCCATAGCGCCCACCTTTGCAAGCGAGTCCGCTCTCTTATTGCCCAGAATTAAACAATGAGATGGGACCCATACAAAAGTGATGATAACATAACGCGAAGATAAAGCATTCATGAGAAAATACGAGAAGTGCTTTACCGGCCTCAAAGAGCGAATAGCCTCTATAGAACTGAGACTATCCATGAAAATGAAGTACTGATTCGATGTAAGTGAGGCAATAATTTCTAGCGTAAAGTGTATTGCCGCTAATTCAGCGACATACACAGAACGTCAATAAAAATGATTTTGCGGAATCAACTAGGCCAAACTTTGCAGCAAATATTACCGGAGTAATTATAAGACGATGATGCTCTATGATTCCACGAAGTTCCTGCTTCATGGATACATCTAAATGAATAGAATTGCCGAAGTCAGAGAAGCAAATACGATTGGGAATTTTCGGCGAAGGGCTGATATCCTGTGTCATGTACAAGTGGTTCAAAGTCATGGAGCGAGTATGAGAATTTCACTCGAGAAGCTTCTTGAAGTTTTCGATCACCTGGTGGTTCATAACTTCACACCTGGTGAGGAGCCGGAGAGATAACTCTGAAAACCGATCCGAGAGTGGCAACATGCCAGCCAGCACTTCAAGAGTGCATGCAACCTAACGCGATACGAAGACACGGATACTGAATACGTTCCAGTTTAATGATGTGGGACTGAGCCGCTGACTGAAAACAAAAACTACCGTATTCCATAACCGAAAATATCGTTGTCCTGTACGACGTTAGAAGATCTTGCGGATGTGCTCCTCACCAGGTCCCGGTAATTGTGCTGAGAGAGTTGTTCCTTTGCTAGCAATTTCGCTTCAGATATTCAATGTGGGATCTCCAGGTGCATTTTGAATCGAACCAGACCCCATGATATTTAAATGACATAGAATGAGTTATCGGCTTACCCCAAAATTGAAGCTTCGCTTGTGCTGGGATATACTTGTTTGAAAAAACTACCAACTCAGTTTTCTCCGTAGAGAATTCGATACCTAGCTCGAGAGCCCAAGTAGAAAAATTGTCTAAGGTATCCTGTAAGGGTCCTTGCAGATCGACCCCATTGGGTCCCGTGACGGACACTACGCCGTCATCTGCAAGTTGTCTCAACGTACAGTTGTCACTTAGACAACCGTCAATGTCTTTGACAAAAAACTATATAAAAGAGGGCTTAAACATTATCCCTGGGGGAGACCCATGAACTCAAATCGGGTAGCTGTAGCGTTTCCATGAGAGAAGCTCATATATTTATCTTACAGCAAGTTGTACAAAAAGTTATTCATTAATGGTGAAAAGCCACAAGCGTGGAGTTAAGCTGAAAGAACTTCAACAGCTACTGAGTCAAAAACCCCGTTGATATCCAAGAATACAGAAGCCATTTGCTCTTTTTTAGCAAAAGCTAACTGAATGTCTGTGAAAAGCAACGCGAGACAGTCGTTCATTACCTTTTCCCTACGGAAACCATATTGAGTATCTGAAAGTAGGTTGTGCGTCTCAACCCATTTGTCCAGACGGAAGAGGATCATTTTCTCCAACAACTTTCGTATACAAGATAACATAACGATTCGTCAATAGGAGTTGTGGTCGGACGCGGGCTTATCAGGTTTTTCAACGGCAATAACTCTCACCCGTCTCCAATCATCCAGTACAATGTTGAGTTCCAGAAACAGATTAAACAAGTGCAACATGCGCCCCTTAGCGATGTCTGGGAGGTTTTTAAGCAAGTTGAACTTGATCTTATATCCCTGGAGCCGTATTGCACCACGAAAGGAGTGCGAGAGAGAGTTGGTGGTTTCGCGAGGAATGATCCGTTCTGTCACCTAATCTGGGCAAACTTTTCGCGCGAACTTGAGGATCCATTGATCCGAGTACTGCTCGATCTCGTTGTTTGTAGTTCGGTTACGCAATCTTCGCACCGAATATCCAAGGACTGTTCATTGACACTTCACACAATATCCCGTTCACGAATTGTCACCAGTAGCCGCGTTTCTTGGCCTTGATGAGGCTCTTAAGTTTGCGTTCTAGTACCGTGTACTTTTAGAAGTGCTCAGGTTTTCCACGTCTACGGAAAACTTTCAACGCGTCGGACTTTTTACGGTAAACCTCGGTGCATTGTTGATCCCACCATGCAGAAGGAGGTTTCCTGCGAAATGAGATCCTGGAACTGGTCGTGTTTGAGCTTTAAGCGCGCTATCCAAATTCAGGTAGGAAATAAAATTATATTCCTCCAGCGGTAGAAGCCCTGCTACCGTCGTTACGGCTTCATCTATTGCTGTCTTGAACTTTGCTAAATCAATATTACGAGTTAAAACAAACGCGACGGTGGAAAATTCCGAAGTATCGAACCCGGTGGCAACCGAAATTTTAATAGGCATATGATCACTACCGTGGGGATCCTGGATCACATTCCACGTGCACTTCAAGGATAATGAATTTGAGCAAAGTGTGAGGTCTAGTCTACTACCAGCTGAGGATGGACTAGCCAAACGTGTTACTTCTCTATTGTTTAGAACTGTAATATAGAAGTTGTCACGGAGGTCATATATCAAGGAAGACCGGTTGTCATCATTCAGTTCTCCCCAGCCTGTACCGTGAGATTTAAAATCTCCCATGATCAACCGTGAAGTAGGAAGGACCGAACAAATATCTGAAAGTTGTTTTCGGTTAATTGAGGCTCTAGGAGGAATATACACAGAAGCAATGCAAAGGCTTTTATTTTTAATAACAGCCTGACATGCGACTACTTCAATACCTTGATTTGGGGGAAAATTCACTCTACAGAAGGAGTACCATTTTGTGACTCCCAAAAGTACTCCTCCTTCACGTGAATCCTCGTGACTTTGGAAGAGAGCCATGTTTAACAAAGAGCGTATACATCACAATCGGTATTGTGTGCTAAATATTTGAAAGATTCCAATTAAGGAATAAGACTTCTATAATTCCACTGCAGAACAGTGATCAATTCTCCGACCTCATTTGGAAAATTATCCATCGAAGGAAATGATTGCTGCAAGGAGAAGCCACTTTATTGCCAATTGCTTCAAAAAAGTTTTCACTGTGGGAAGCATTGCCAGAACAATGCTTTTAAGTGGGTCACAATTTTCGTGGTACCTTCGACAATGAAGGGGCTTCTGTTCTTAAAATCGGGGCATCAGGGGTTTTGGATGTTCCCGGAAGAGATGGGAAGTCCTGGGTGTAGTTAGTGCTACGAAAACCAGGTGCAGTTAGATTTTCGTTTTTCCACCTTTCCTTGAAATGCACAGGCTGATTTTAGGCTCCTGTTCAGTAACTTTCCGTGGGCGCACGTGTCTTCGCTTCCGTGAAGCACCTTCCGGAAAGCTGAATGATGTTCCCTCTTCAGCCAAATCAAAGTCAGTTTCGTCATCTAACAGAGCAGAAAAGGGATTTGTATTCACATTGGATGATAGGGAGGCTTTTTTCACCATTTGCCTGGAACGTTGTTTAAGCGAGCGTTACAATTTATTCCCACGGTGCTTGTACGCCGGCACGACGAGTGAGCATGAGGCGGAGAACCCTTATGGAAAGCACATTTTGGTGCTTTACACATTTGATTCTGCCGTAAAAAAAACTGATGGAGCCTTCAAATTTTCACATTATATAGGCAACTAGTATATATTGACTACTGACCGGTTGACCGACCACCGGGTGGCAGGGTAATCGCATGAAAAATCGGAATATTTAGTCGCTTTTTGAATGCATGCATTATAATTGGTGCGCATTCTCCCGTCATTTACTAAAAATCACGCCTATACTTTATTTTTATATAGGGTTGCTGTTCCCATGATAATATCATTGTTTGTATATTTATTCTACGCAAAAATCATGAGACTGGATATTTTGTTTTTTTTTAGTAATAATGTTTGCTTAAGTTTTATCACAATCCCAATAGAACAAAAACATGTAAATTTATTTATGATTTCAAATAGGATGGAGCAATGAGTTTAATATACGATCTTCTTTCTTACTTAATAGTTTTATGCATAGTATAATTTGTCTATATACTCATAATAAGAATAAAATAAATTTAAGCTCCTTCGATAGTCAATAGTGATTCCTTAACAGTGCTTTTTAAAAAATTTAAAAAAAAACAGAAAAACAAACTAAGCATATAATGAAATATAGAGCATAGTTAGTAAGAGCCAATCGAATAAGGTTCAACATCATAAAGGTAGTAATTCAAATACTAATTTAAATGCCTGCATCAAGTTAAAATCAAAATTTAATTTCACTTTACAATCATCCAATTTGACATCACACATAGTTTTAATCTTTCTGGAATCTTTCGTTCACTTTTCTAGGAGAAAATAATTGTTTTCATTGCCTTGAATGATATTCTGTAAAATTCTCAGTTTGCAATAAACAGAGCAAAAGCAACGGCAAACGGAAAGAAGGATCAGTTTAAAATTTAGTTTCACAGGAATAAATTTTTGCTTTCAATTTTGATTTTTATACGAGTAGCACGACCAAAACGACGGCAACCGGAGTAATCATTAATAGTAACATCACAACATAACACATAGTTTTCAATTTGATCTTAAAGTTTATTCGAACAGTTTTCCATGCCGGAGGAGACGCGTTTGATTCCCGATTCGGTCGAGAGAACCTTTTGGGTTGGAAATTTTCTCGACTCTCCTGGGCGTAGAGTATCATTGTGTTCGGCAAAGAAAGCTCTCGATTAATGTGGAAGTGCTTCTAAAATACTAATACTAAGCATGTGAAAGCTCGTTGAGAAGGCCGTCAAAGCCAGTTAGAAGAGAAGATGATTATATAATAATGTTATGTTGATCGTTAAATATTGTCAAGTGCTGCCGCATGGATTCCGCACAGTTCTTCACATGGACTATGTAATTGACCTTAAGCCAAGGCATAATAGCTGAGAAAAAATCCAGCCGACAGCAACTTCCAGTGTAATATTTAGACGCTTCTGTTCAACTTGGCTGGTTACCCGTCGGCCTTCGCTACGCTTCAGTCCGTACTTTTTCATTCACAACATTTAATGAATGGGCCATATAGGTTAAAAATAATCCAGTCTCGTGCACAGGGCAAAGGAAGGGAAAATTTTCTCGTCACTTTGTTTCCGTTTGCCCAACTCCTTCTTCTGTGTTCGGTTGGATCTTGGCATTCAAGAGTGGCAACGCGAATCTGAATCCGAATCCGCATACTATTTATAGCGGATGTTTGCTGTTTTTTGTACACCCGACCACGCAGACCGTGATGCCGTCAACGCTTGCTGTGCTTTAGCAGTCGGTCGGTGGCAATGCAAGCCGAGTCAAATTAATAAAAATCGCCGCTTGCTTAGATCCATGCTGCCTTGACCTAGATTGTCATCGACGAAGCAACGCCGGACTGACGACGGTGATTTTGCTGCTGTTGTTGTTTTGTTGTGGCTACAATTTACGGCTCATTCATAAGTTTTGACGTCCGCTACGTCATATCTAGTCGGGGCCGTCAGTGCTAAAGTTGCATTAGTGTCATATCGTGTTTTTGCGTGCATCTTTAGGATGGGAAAAATGCATATTTCTGTGAAAGAGTCGGTGAATTGGAACTGGAATGAAGGGAGGTTTATAAATATTGAATTCTTGAATATTTGCCATCAAGATTGAAGCGTGTTTTTGAAGTTGACTCGATGCCCATGCTGTCAATACGAATGAAAGTGAAAAGTGATAAATGAGGGCATATTTAAATAACTGGCAGGGCTCGATCCTATACATTTTGTGAGTTTTGAATTCGTGCCATTGATTGATGGATATCAAGCATCAATTCTATATAGCATATGTGATCGTCCAGATGCCATATATCCAAGCAAGTAGAGAAACGGTATACCCAAGCCAAATACTATCGGTTTGGAAAAGAATATCTTCCGGGTTGGAAATTTTCTTGATATCCTCTGGATGAAGAGAGTCATGCCTATCACATAATAAACAAATGCAAATGTATTGTTGCTGTTTATACATTAGTTGACGAGTCCACCATTAGTCGGTAAAGGCATAAGGCATAATCCGGATACCTCAGAACTTATTTAAAGCACAAATTTCGCATTAGATTTCAATTATAGTTGTTTATTTTAAATTCGTGGGATATAATTTAACAAAAGCATAGATATTCGGTATTTGCATAAAATTTTCGAACTTGGGTTTGTATATTCCTTCCCTTCACTTATTCGACGTGTATTAGGGCGGGGCCGGCGCCGGTATTGCCTTAGTTTGGGACCACCAGTTATTACACATGGAGGATGTATGTTAGTCCCAAGCATCATCTGTTGGTTCACTGTGTAATGACAGCTGATCTGGCAATAACGGAGTAGCAACCTCGGGCGGTCAATCATGCTCATGCTCAAACATGCATATTGCTTGCTAAACAAGTTATTTGTAGGTAAATTTGGATGCCTTCTTTGCATTTCTAGCCATAGCAGGGTAGAATACCAGCTCTGGAAGCTTGAAATCCTCCAGGACATAAGATTCATCGTCCATAAAAACGCATGGAAACATCGTCAAATATTCGCAGTACAAACGTCCTGCCCGTTATTTTGCTATCAAGTTCGCTATTTGGAACTGTTTTAACTTTATACGACTTCAGCCAGTACCGCTGTTTTGATTTTTGGACAAAACCAGGTAACATTGCTATTTTACAAGCCAACATTCGAACAGACAGATTTGAATTTTCCTTCAGTATCCTCTTCACCTTTTTTTTTTTTTTTTCTCATGACAGGATCAGCACGTTCATTGTTTTTATCACTTCTTGGTATCCTCGCGGCAGTCAAACATTCCGAAATTTTTTTGAGCACACAATGAACAGTGGATTTGGGTGAACCCACTTTTTTGAATTGCAAGTTCCCGTATTGCCAAGTCAGAAATTGCCTTAATTTCGTACAAAATTCACTCGTGCACGTGTATCTTGAGCACTAAACATGGAATGTAAACACCAATTATAGTCTTTTTATCAAGGACTCCCAGCTATACCTGAGTGAAATGTATCACTCCTACTTGCAATATTTGAGGGTGTCCGAGTTAATGAGGATAAAGACCTTAGGTACACAACCAAATCATAGTTTAGGTATTTGGGGGTGATACCCCAAATTTTATGAAAAGAAAATTTTCTACTACCTTGGCATAGGATAAGTTGCACATTAGTATGATGTAGCACAAATTGCCTTTTGAGCAACCTGAATAACTCTTTTTCGATTATTTTCTAAACTATGTACATTTTGTGTTCTTGTATTGAGTAGTAGGGGTATGAGGGGCATAATGGGCTTACGGAGCAAAATGAGCACCATTAGTTTCATCAAAACCATACTGTTTTTGATAAAATTTAAAACGACAATCGCTAAAGAATATCAATAACATTAATGCAACTTGTTTCAAATATTCGAACTTTTCAGGAAATAAATTTTTTTCAGGAAATTTACAACCATATTTTTTAAAATAAAGTATCCTGAAGTATCAAATACATTTGGCGCTACTTGAATGTTATTATTATTGATAAAACTATATTGTGGTTTTGTGTGATTTTCCGACTGTGCCCAACGTTTCGGCTGTTTTTGGCAGCCATCTTCAGGAGAAACTGAAAGGGTTTTTTAGTTGATTCAAACTATCCAGCTCATTACATACCGTATGCATGATAATGTTTGCACCATCGTACAAATAAGGTTCCCGTTTCATCTGTGCATACAATGCCTTGGTTTTCTTTGCATGCACGTAAGCTGCGAGTAAAACAACGATATCCTTAGTTTGACAGATGCAAATGTTACAAAAAGACATTTCAATTGCCGTAGGAGGATCGTCAAGCGGGTCTTAGACCGAGAAAAGAAAGGACAACCAATCGCGAAAGGTGGCCACTGGTTGTCCGAGGTCAGCTCGGATTCCGAGGGTTATCGCTGCCATCAAAAGGAAGATTCGGGTGAATCCAATGCGTTCAATGAGGAAAATGGTGAAGGAACACGGGATCAGCGACTTCACAACATGGATGATCGTAAAAGAAGACTGCAGGGCAAAATCGAAGGTGCGGAAAAAAACTCACATGATTATCAACCGCTTCCGGCAGCTACGAGTCGAACAATGTAAGAATATCTTGAACTTCACCAACAACAAAAATCCGGTAATCCTGTTCACCGAAGAGAGCATGTTTACCGTCGATCCCGTGCCAAATTCCAGAAACGATCGCTAAATTAGTTCTCTCTCGGTAAAATACGTGTCCGACGAGCATAAAAAAGTGTATTTGACCAAGCATCCTGCTAGTGTTATGGTGTTTGAATTGGTGACTTCCGATGGCAAAAGAATGAACCCAGTGTTCATTCCAGAAGGCGATAAAGTGAGCACGGAGGTCTAAATCGAGCTTTTAAGTAAGTATGTTCTTCCGTGGATCAAAGAGCAGCACAGCCCAAAGTCAATTGTTGTACTCCTCGAACCGCACTCTGAAGTGGTTGCAGCAACATCTGCCGTTGCAAACATTATTACGCATGCGGTACTATTTTTAAAATACTTACATAGTTTTGCAGCTATCGTTCTCTCCTTAACTTTCAATGGTTAGTTGTCCCATTTAATTGTTGTTTGACTTTATATGGAATAAACGATTGTCAAGAACGGAATGTGTTGTAAAGGTTTGCTAGCTTACGATAAAGTGTGGTGTTCATATAATTTTTAGATTTTTATCGCTGGCTACGGATACTGAACATTCAAAATGGTTAACTTAGAGGTTGGCGCTTTTTTAGATCCTTATCTAACTTTTAGGCTCATTATTATTCGACGAGTACGTGGGTATTTGGGTGAGTGATATCCTTATTAGAAGAGTTATTATTCTTGTTTAGTGTTTGTTGGGATTTGACTGTATGGAAGATCCCCGTGTAATAGATACTAACGCTATCAATGCCATCGGTGTTTGTATTATTTTGTATTACATTTCCAATATAGATAGAGTGATTGATCTGTACAATCTTTCCATAATCTTCACTTTCCTTAAATCGAATAGATGTTTTTGTTGTTTCATAAGTTCGATCAGGGCAGTGTATCTATCAACAATAGCAATGGTTCTATAATCAGTTCCTTGTCATGCCGATATATGTCATTCTAAACTTTAATATTGGATTAAGTTATATTTGGTGTCATTTGGTCACAGTTGGGAGCCGGGAAGAAACCGACCCTTAAGTCTCATCCAGCACATTCTTTAGTTGATCGGCCACCAACCGATCACGAGCTTCTGCATATCGTCCATCACAATGGAAGCTGTTCCCAGCTCACGTGTATTGCCGCAGCTCTCGTCGATGGTATGATTACCTCTAAACGTTCCCATCACGGATCCCTTACAACACACTTCCTGCAGCGCTACGATGCCGAACCCACGGAACTTCAGCACATCGGAGAGTACGCGTGTGTTTCCGATGAAGTTGTGCGTTCACAATTCCTTGTACCGAGTTTCCAAGCACAAGTCTTTTCTCGTCGTTATGGTCTTCGCCAATTTATTTATTGTTCTTCTTCTCGAATTGTTCTGGTCCTATTCCCCTGGCGACTTTCCGTTGATATATTTTTTTTTACGGTTTGGCTCGCAGGTTTGGCTATATTGGTCTTTCCTCTAAAAACAGTGCTAAATAGTGCGGTTGGTTCAAGCGCCTGTCCTCGCCGGGGATGGTGTTTTTTAATGGGCACTCAGTAGATTTCACTCAAGAATGAGATTCGCTGTCACGATAATCTTCATGTCCATGGAATGAAACGATCAGTAGTTTGGCAGCTAGTTTGGTAGTTTCTCGTCTATTTCTGTCTCTTGCGTGAACCTTTTTGATATTTCATATTATTGGTATTGTACTCCATTTCTTGGTATTCAATTGTCACCGTTCTACCGATCAGTCGTATGTTTTTTTACTCGCGCCGCTTTATCGTAGACACGTTTAAACATTTTTATTTTTTTTTGTTTTTTTTTTATAAGCTCTTTGTGACTTCATAAACACCCTTCAAACTAAATTCATTTAAATCTGCTCTAAGCAATCTGATCGCCGCGTGTGAGTTAGTATTTTAAATTATCACCACAAGATGAACCGTAATGCACCTGAATGTCGTACATTAAGCTCTCTTCATCTTTGGAAGTGCAATGGTACATGTGGGCGGAGTTTCCACGCTGCATGCATTGGCGCTAAACGAGACTGGAAAGACAACCTCCGTAACTATGTGCTCCCACTTTGACAACAGTGTGCTACTAATCTACTCGAAGTGGTAGATTTACGAAAGGTGCAAAACAAAATAAAAAAAATGTTCAACACCTTGGCTGAGGCGCCAAACCAAGCATCGTCAGCTGAGACTGCTGACCTATTGCGTGAGGTTGCTCGTGATTCCGGTAGTGTTATTGACGAGTCAATCAATGCTAAAATTGAAGACACACTAAACCGTTTATCGGACAAAATGGACAATGATCGTGAAAATATATTGGCAATCGCTTCTGCGTCTGGTGATTTTCCATCGGATGTAATTATGGGAATTATCGACGAGGTGAAACTGCTGTCGTCTTTATGTTCAAGAATGACCACTTCAGTGGAAGCAGGTCACACTTCCAAAGCTGCTGATCCACCTCTAAGCTTATACGTAGAGCTGGCTCAAGATCTAGCTTTTGCCAGATTAAAACCGACGATTGATGCCAAGGAGGGTTGGCGTACTCTTTCATCGAAAAGGATTTGGAGAAATGACTGGACCGATTATGATTCACGGAAACATATTCGGGAACTAAAGCAAAAAGCAAAAGAGAAGGCCAACAAGCGAAAAAAAAGCTCTAAAACGTCGCATGAACAGCCATAATGTATATCATGGTATTGGCTGTGATGTAAGCAATAGCAGCCATAACGCCCATAATAATCACAATGGTAACAATAACTATCGAATCCTGGATACCAGCAACGTTCAGCGCACCGTTTGCAGCTCTCTTTCGTTGAGCAGCAGCTAAAGAAAGATTCTCAGGGGCTCTTGCGCATCAGGGTATTAGGTTTAAACGTGGAGAAATTATGAACCCATACCCAGCTAAACTGCATTTACATCAAGAATGCCCAACTTCATCTTCAAATTGAACCTTTCGGCCGGTGTCAAGGACATCATTTTCAAACCATTTCTCATCGTGTTCTTGCTAACGTACGGGTTTTCAACAGAACTGACGCACTCTGGTAGGTAGAATGTTTAGAATTAAGTAATTCTAATAGTACTGATAAGTTCTTAAACCTTTCTTCCGCCTCTAAGTGCTGATATATTGTCAGAAAGGCGGAATCGTATGAAAGGCTCATCCAAGATGAAAACAATTTACAAAAATTTAAAGGTGGTGTCCTCATTGCGATTTCATCTAAATTAAATTCTAAACTAATTCCCTCTACCAAATTTAAGGAGTTTGAACATGTGTGGGTTAAAGTGCAAATAGCTGGTGAAATGAATGTGTTTGTATCTGGGTCAGGGTCATACAATTTCACTTTCAATTTAAAATCGTCCTGGGACGATGAACTTAACATTCATCCCTTTCAATTGGAACGCATTATCCTCTTTTGACAGAACCTTCTTAGTCAGCTTCAGCAAAACAATCTTCAAACAAACATTTTCGACAAAGATTTTCATTCATCGGTGTTTATTTTAGCCTTCGGCGTCAAGCTAGTATGAAGCAGGACAATTGAAACTCATGCATTACGTTCGGATTTATATTCATTTCTGAGGTATTCATTATTTTAGACTAGACACAGTGCCATCAGATAAAGTAATCGCAGCACCGAAAACTGAAATTACTGATATTGATGTTGCTTTAACGCGATTCCTGCTGGGTTCATAGCTCCAGTGCAAATGCAACAAATGCAATTTCAATCAGTCACCGCAGTATCAAACAGAAACGCGCTTGCCAGCTCGGGAGCTGTTTGTCGAGCAAAATAACAGCAATGCGTGCATCGTCAATTGACAATACTTCTCGCAACACTGGCAGGCATGTTTCGTTGTTTTCACCAACCACTGCTCCGGTGGGGGGATGAAATGAAATAAATTTCAACGAAGTTGATTCACGGTCGTTCACCACGTCGTTTGAAGCAAGCCTGGATTTCAATTGAAACGCTTTCGACGGTGGCTAGATCGCAAATGATTTTAAGCTTACTCACGTTTGACAGGAAGTGAATTGGGAGTGAATCGGTGAAAGTAAGATTCATTCACTACACGAAAGCTAATTGAAGTGAAGTGAAATAAATACAATAGCGATTCATTTTCATTTTAATGCTTCGACGATGTAGGACCCTGATTTGTGTATTTCCCACCTGATCATACTAACAAGAACACATACGAAGCATTTTTTTTCAAAAGTCTGAAAAAATCCTCTCGGATCTTTTCCCTGAGATCAAAGTTCATGTATATAGCGATTTCAATCAACGCAATGCGGACTTCATTTCTAACGTTTAAAATGAAGATATTCTGCTTCCAGTCGTTGGGGACAATGTGACATTACAGTTATTTTTTGACAAAGTTGCCAGCCTTGGATTTAACCAAATTAAGCAATCAATTCCGAATTGAAAGAGTATAATGTCAGAACAGAGTGCGAAATCAAATCATGTCCTTAACTGTTTTTCAAGTATGTCAGAAAAAATTTAAAATCAAACAACTTCCTTTCAAAAATGCATCTTGATGACAAAAACACTGGAAACCCTGGTGAGATTTGTGATATGTTTGCAAAGTTTTTCTAAAAATTTACACGACATTTTCAGATGATGATCGAGATCTAGATTATTTTTCATTCTTTCCTGCATCTAAAAATGACATTTGAGTAAGTCAGGTACATGTTCAAGACATTCTTGCTGGTTTGAAAAAAATTGATGCTGCGAAAGGTGCGGGACCATGCTGGCGTCGGTGGTGTAGTGGTAAGCGTGACTGTTACTTGGCATCCCAGTGGGTCTGGGTTCAATCCCAGTAGACGTCGGTGGTTTTTCTGAGGCGAAAAAATCTGGTCACGTCTTCCTTCGGAAGGGAAGTGAAGCCGTTGGTCCCAGCTCATATTCATGAGTCGTTAGGTAGGATGGTGGAGTCGTCTCCCTGGCGTCAATTTGGAAAAAATCATACCTAATACCCATTTATAAGTCAGGAAAAACATCCGATATTTGCAATTACCGTGGAATTGCTATTATTTCTAGCATCCCAAAGCTTTTTGAAGCTATCGTCAATAGAAAACTATTTAGCCAAGTACAAAATATTATAACAAATTCGCAGCATGGATTTTTCAGAGGACGCTCAACTTCCACAAACTTGTTAGAATTCGTGAACTATTCATTAAACGCAATGGACAACGGCAACCATGTCGAAGCGCTGTACACTGATTTAAGCAAGACCTTTGACCGTATTGACATTCCTCTGTTACTCTACAAGATAGGAAAAATAGTATATGAGGATAAATTCTTAAATGGATACAATCGTATTTAATAAATCGGCAACAAGTAGTCAGTTTTAATGGAAAAATGTCACACCCTGTTCATGTATTATCTAGAGATCCCCAAGGCTCGCATCTAGGACCTCTACTTTTTATTTTGTTTGTCAATGATATTTTTTACATTCTTAAGCAGGTCCGAATTCTCATCTATGCAGACGACATGAAACTATTTATGGAAATTAAGAGTGACCAAGATCATGTAACTTATAAAAACGAAATATTATTATTTTACATATGGTGCAAAAAAAGCTTACTAGAAATAAACGTTAAGAAATGTAACTTAATTACTCTCAGTAGAAAACGAAATACACCACAAATTACTGTTTCTTTGGGAACTGAAATTGTATAAAAATGCGAGAGAGTCAGAGATTTAGGTGTTATTGTAGATTGTAAGCTTAATTTTATCGACCATTACAACACAATTATCCATAAAGCAACCAATATGCTAGGTTTTATTAAACGTTTTAGTCAAAACTTTCATGACCCATATACGATCAAAACATTGTACGTTGCATATGTCAGGTCTATTCTAGAGTATTGTAGTGTCATATGGTCTCATTTTATAAAAACACATTAAGAACAATTAGAATCAGTACAAAAACAGTTTCTGTTGTATGCTCTCCGTAAATTAGGCTGGACAACATTTCCACTTCCGTCTTACGAAGCACGATGTATGTATGCTTATTGACATTCAAACTCTCAAAGAACGCAGAGAATTTACCATGACCTCTTTTGTTAACGATATTGTATCACATCGCATTTCCTCCCCTAACTTATTATGTACTCTAAATTTCTACACCCCCTCACAGCATTTGAGGAATCGGAACTTGTTTGCGTTAAATACCAATCAGACAAACTATGTGAAATTTGGACCAATTAACCGAATGATGTCTTTCTATAATCTGCATTGTGAATCAATTGACTTAACAATGTCACGTAGTAACCTAAGACATTATTTTATGTCTAGGCGATCTTTAAGAAGATAGAACTAAGTGTAAATATATACGATCGGTTGACGAAATAAAAAAATAAATAAAAGTATGTTAGCTGTAAGCAATATTAAGCTAGTTAAACACTTGCTTGGATAGATTTAATAAGATTTTTGATAGTATGCATAACGAAAAGTTACATAACTCATTTTTAAAGTCAGAAACTTGCAAGGGACATGGATGTAATGTCGGTATATTAGAACCAAACTGGGGTTATTCATGGATGCAACTTCATCCCATTAGATAGATTTATTATTAAATGTAGTCCTCTTGCGGTTTTTTTTCTGACTTTCTGATTTAAAGCCTTGACAGTTGTATTCGGATAACCCAACGCAAAATTTAACAAAACAAACTAAAATAAAACTAGAATAGAACCGAAGATGTGAAGAGAAAGTATTGATAGGTCCGAAGAGCACGGCAGGTTCTGAAATTGAATAGACGTAGTTGAAATTGAGCGTAGGGCATGTTTGGAAGGCGGTATCTGATCGAGCAGATAAACTCTTACCTAGCTACCGCAATGCATGGTAGGCAAGAGGGAAGGGAAATAAAACTGCTTTGAAACACTTAAGTGATTTTCACATATGATTGATAGGCCATTCGATGATAAAATCAATATAAATCACTTCAATAAAAAATTTACCAATAACAACATTTTCATTAAATTAACTATATAACAGGCCATAGTTGGGAACACAGAAAAAAACATGTTCCTAACATTGGGTCTACAGTTTTCTTGTTAAATCATTGTTTTTTATGTACACCGTGATCAATAAATTCGGATACACTTTTTCATGCACGTGTAAAACACATGTTATGTGTATATTTTGCATAGGCGTTTGTAATAATTTTACTTCAATGTATATACTGACACATTCGCGTGATATTTATTTTCGGTCAGTTGTTGTTTGCTTGTTACGCGCGATGAAGCAGTTTAGGGAAATTGTAGTGAAACGAATTTTAAATGACACCGCCCTGGCGCAATTTTCAAAACCTGAAATCTTTTGGTGTTAAGCAAATACAAGACCTTCAAAAGGTATCAGGAGACGCTCTCTTTGGATGACAAGAAAAGGTCCGGTCGTCCACGTTCGGTACGGACACAGCGAAACATCAAAATCGCAAGGGAGCGAATCCGAAAAAAGGACAACGTTCATTACGGAAAATGGGGTCAGACCTGCACATTTGCTACGGATCGGCTTTCAATATAGTACGACGTGATCTTGTACTCAAGGCTTTTAAAATACTAACGGTTCATAGCGTTTCCGAACCATCCAAGCAGAAGAGGTTGGATAGATACTTTCGTGATACTATCGCGGCACGCTGGTCATGAGTTCATTTTTTCTAATGAGAAACGGTTTGTGCTGGAGCAGCCTCATAACGCACAAAATGATCGGGTCTAGGCAGCTAAGGAAAATATTCCTGCGCCCGAGATAAACGTACCTCGGTTTCAAAGTGCAGTTTCAGCGATATTTTGAGGCGCAATTTGCAAGCGAGGTAAACTACCATCGATTTTCATCGATAAAGGGTTGTTAATTACCCAAGTAACACAATTTGTTACAATAAAGTAACATTGGCTTCTTTGAGTCAAAATATGGTAGGATTATTAGGCAATCACGTCGTTATAGGTCACGAAACTGCAACCAGAAAAGCGCAAGAGGTGGAGCCTATTTGCAACATATTATCTGAGTTTCAAAAGTGTTGCCAAAAAGATCCATGAAACTTTTTGATCCGATACCATCAACTGAAATGTCGAATGATAATTCTGTTACAAAGATTCAAAAATTTAATTTTTTTTTATTTTCATATGTTTGTTTGATGCGTACAATAGAAATTTTTTATATTTGAGTCATCAAAGTTAATCAAAATGCAAATATATGAATATATTTGTCCAGCCATAATTTTATTATATATTTTACCATGGCGGCTGAGCATAAAATAACAACACCGCCGGTTGAACATTTATTGACAGATTTTTATTTATGGGTTTTCCTACATTAGTTTGAAATATATTCCATATTTTTAATGTTAATGCAGACATTCAAATCCTACATCATAATAAAGGGCGATACGGTCAAAATTTGGTCGATATTAACTTGACGTATTTCTTTCAATTTTGCATTTAAAAAACCTGAACACCCCTCATTTTGAAGGTGTGTGTGTGTAGAATGTTGCTCCTATTTTGATTTTGGAATTCACTCTTCAGTTGTCAAAATGCCGTCCAAGCAAGAAGAGCAGCGTATCAAAATTTTGCTCGCGCATCGCGAAAATCCGAGCTACTCGCACGCAAAGTTGGCAAAATCGCTAAAAGTTGCCAAATCAACCGTTACAAATGTAATTAAAGTGTTTGGGGAACGTTTGTCGACAGCCAGGAAGTCTGGATCGGGGGGAAATCGAAAACCGGAAGCCGCTGAGACGACAAAGAGAGTTGCCGGTAGTTTCAAGCGAAACCCTAACCTATCTCTCCGAGATGCCGCAAATAAGCTGGGTGTATCGTCTACAACCGTGCATCGAGCCAAAAAACGAGCCGGACTATCGACTTACAAGAAGGTAGTGACTCCAAATCGCGATGATAAACAAAATACGACGGCCAAAGCGCGATCCCGGAGGCTGTACACGACGATGCTGACGAAGTTTGACTGCGTGGTAATGGACGACGAAACCTACGTCAAAGCCGACTACAAGCAGCTTCCGGGACAGGAGTTTTATACGGCAAAAGGAAGGGGAAAGGTAGCAGATATTTTCAAGCACACGAAACTGTCAAAGTTCGCAAAGAAATATCTGGTTTGGCAAGCCATCTGTACCTGTGGCTTGAAAAGCAGCATTTTCATAGCTTCCGGGACTGTCAACCAAGAAATTTACGTGAAAGAGTGTTTGAATAAACGTCTGCTGCCTTTCCTGAAGAAACACGGTTGTTCCGTACTGTTTTGGCCGGATTTGGCATCTTGCCATTACGGTAAAAAGGCCATGGAGTGGTACGCCGCCAACAACGTGCAGGTGGTTCCCAAGGACAAGAACCCTCCCAACACGCCAGAGCTCCGCCCAATTGAGAAATACTGGGCTATTGTCAAGCGGAACCTAAAGAAGACCAAAAAAACTGCTAAGGACGAGCAGCAGTTCAAGGCAAACTGGCTTTCTGCGGCGAAGAAGGTGGACAAGGTGGCTGTACAAAATCTGATGGCAGGGGTCAAGCGTAAGGCCCGGCAATTCGGATTTGGAAAAGCGGAAGCCTAACTGAATATTTTTCCTGAATTTTATACTAATTGAACATGAAAAAGAAATTTAATTTGATTTTTTAAATAAACGATTTCACCGATTTACACGCGTTTTCCCTTGATCAAATTTTGACCGTATCACCCTTTATGTACATATATTTTCGAATCCATAATGTTTCAGTTTAAAGTTAATTATATTTTCTGAGCTAGTTATACTGTTACGCAGGTTATCAATATAACTACATAGTAACTGTAGTCAAGTTTCTGTTAATGAGCGCCTGTTAAGAACTCAGTGCAAATGGTCAACCAATTAAAATGAAGCATAGAATCAATGGTTACACTCACACAGAATATTTGGTAGACTGTTTTGAATGAATGGAAAAACAAGTGTTCATGCTTGTGAAGAACAAAGGTTAAGATAGTTAATCCAAGGGGTTATGCTTTCATAAATGAATTGTATTGCTTCCAAGTTTTTCCCTGATTATTTACAAAATTTCAGTTATCTTAATTTTGATAGAAAAATAATAAAGATATTGATAGGCTTTAATGTGGTGTAGTTGTCTTAAATTTGGTCTATCGGTTGCGATTTTGTTCTATCTAGATAATAATAATGTAAATATTGGTTCAGTTAATAAATTCGAAAAAAAATCCCCTAAAATTTAAGGCAGAGGCCAGTTTTTTTTTCCTTAAATTCAGCCTATGACTTTTTACAATGAATACACAACGAAAACTTTTCAACATTCAGAAGACATCAGAGACATCAATAATCTATTTGAATACATCAGATGAAGCGTTGATTCATGATAAATAGTATGGCAGAACATTTTCATCGATTAGCCCAATACTTAAGATCCATCCCAAGTAGCAATTCAAATGCAAATTGGTTTTATTCATGTTTTATGGTAGTTTTATCAAAGCATTATGGAGTTCGTCCGGTTTTATCAGGGCATTTTCCAAGTTAAGGTGGTTTTAATTCATTAACAGTTTTTAAGAGTGAGTAAAGAACACTTGAAGAAACCTCCATAAAACAACATCATTTATAAGTGTAATTCACCTTATACGTAATTGAATGCTTGATTCCCCTCTCAAGACATCGTTTCGCAACTTTCATAAAACCTGATAAAACTTTTGTAAAAGTTTTATGACATTCTTCTTTACGATGAATATATCTTAGAAATGCTGCCCGTTTTATGGCAGCATTTCTAAGATATATTCATCTTAAAGAAGACCATTCATCTTAGAACCATTTGATTTTAAATAAAAGCACATAGTCTTGAGAACGAACATTATGTGAAAAATAAACAAACTGTCGCAATGAACGCCCACAGGTGGAAGAAATTAAAAACTTGTGGATCGTTCAAGCGGAAATTCAATAAAAACCTATCCAATATATTGAATACTCCTTCATCTCAGCCACCAACGACAATTTTTTTTGGGCATCGCAGGATTCCATTGGATTCCCAGTCACTGGCATGCTAAAAGTAAACGAAATAGCATATCATCTGAGCGAAAATCGATTTTTCTAATAATCTAAACGTTAAATCTAAAGTCGGAAGAAGTGCGCTGGACTCGCTCAGTGATCCACTACACTGCGCATTTCTTCTGACGTTAGGTATAGCGTATACATAGATCAAGAGAAATATCATTTTTCCCTCAACTGATGTTTCAGCCGTCGACACAATATTATTAACTGTTCTTCTTCCCAAAACCATTGGTAGCATATTCAAGATAATTTTTTTTTTGTTCTTATGGACTAACGCTGATGAGCAAAAAAAAAATATGACTAGGAACAACAATTATGCATAGGCACTTTTGATTTGAACGTTCACATTTGCTTTGTTTATTATGTGCCTTCTCCACATTGATTGTATGGCTATCTTACGAAAGACTTGTTAAACCTTGAACAATTCAAACAAGTTTTATTCAAGCGTAACTCATCTTTTTCAAAAAAAGAAAAAATAGAGATGAACTTAAAAAAAACTTTGTTAGTCTTGTGCAAGAAATATTAGTTTTATTTGCGTTTAATTGTAGTTTTAGATAAAACCATTGAAAAAATTGTGAGCGTGGCTATTCTAGATTCCCTCGAAATGGTAGCAATTTACATATGTATGCACTCTCGTTTTTACAATGCTACGAACAATTTCTGCTGTTACAAATACATTTTGAAACCAAAAATGGATTGAAGACACAATTTATTCAAGATCTAAAAATTTGTCAGCCTTGTCACCTCATTGTTGAATTTACAAGTATTTTTTATTTCTCAAATAAATAAATGTTCTAGCAATAATTCCGTGGCGCATAAAAATTATTGATCTTTTATGTTATAAAACACCAATAAACTGAACGTCGCATGAAAAATTTATCAATTGCAGGCAAAAGACTCATGCTTTTATGGTCAATTTTACAATAAATTTACATACGTATCCACTTTAGAAAAGAAACATCAACTAACCACTCAACTATTAACAAAAAAAAGCAGAACGAATCCAAAAATGGAATCTTCGAAACATATTTGTGTCGGACTGGAAGTGTTCTCAAAGATGAAAATCATAAAACTATCAAAACTTGTGGTAGTTTTATCATAGTTTTAAGCATGTCCTGAATGTCATTACAAGTATGTACCGATAAAACTATCAAGTTTTAAGCGAACCTTGGGAAAAAGTCTTGAGAACTTATGGGTCTTTTTGAACTTATGAGGGTTTTGCGGCTGTTTTATCGATGTTATGTAGAATATCTAGTTTCATGCGTGATTTTATCAAATGAGTCTTGAGAACTTCTTCAAGTGTACCTTAAAATTGAATTTGTTACTTGGGATTCATTTATCTCCTCTATGTAGATTTTCAAAATAATGAGAAATATTTTGCTTAAAGAAATACACTTCTTTTACGTGTATGTTTAATTTAACTTATGCTTAAATCTTTTTTGTCTGGAAAAGATTTGCTATTGTAAAGAAATTTCCTTGATCTCAACAGAAAGCGTACATATTTTCATCAATAATGTATACATGAATACATGTAAAATAAAGAAGAGATTTGAAAATATTATCAACATCTCAAAATTCAAAATTATAACTTAATCTTACGAAACGTTAATAAGACGTATATAAATAAATTAAGATATCCTTATTGACATAAACGAGTAATTATTTATTGAAATCAATTCCTCAAAGCAAACACAAATTTAGGATGTGCATGGATATCTTAAATTAGATCTTAAGGTTTATAAACGTTCAATGTCAGTGTAAACAGAGTTGTTTTACTCACTCACTGCGAGCTAAGAAACCTAGGTTGATGACTTTACGGATAAATTTTCATAGAATTTTAATTAATTAAAAGCGTTGAAATGTTCAGATTCCGCTAAAAAGCAATCAGCGCTTTTTACGTTGTGCCTGGTTATTGTCGAGCTCCTGGCTTGTAGTCCTTTTTTTATCCATTCCTGGAACGTTTGGAGAACCCCTGAATCGGTCCAATGATGTATGTTCATCAGTTTTCCCTAGCCGCAATGCGACAACCCAGGATTTTGCATGTGGGTGAACAAAATCCTTTCGCGAACGGTTTACTGATTTTTTCCATCGCGAGCGGAATCCAACTGAACACTGCACTACTAAGCGAATGTGAAAAGTACACCCTAAACAAAACCTGAGCAAAATTTAGTTAATTTCGGTCAATTATAAAAAAAGTTAACAAAGCTATAATTATCGACACACTCTTCAGTTATTTTCAATCGACTAGTATATACGAATCATCAAATGTCAAGGGTGCTTTTATTAAATATTCGCTTTTTAACCAGCACTATAGAAGAAGGACAAGACTGTGTAGAAAACCAACAAGGATAAGCAACGTTTCTGCTCATTGAGCTGCAAGAATATTGAGTAAAATGTTAGTCAAGCATGAAAATCCTTGAACGACGTAAAATAATCATTGTCTGACAAATTCATTTATTTAATGCTTAATGGAAGGCTGAAACCCTCTCTAATCATAAAATAAGGACAACCGTTCGGTGTAATTTCTGGGCGGCATGGAAAAGATTCTTACAAGCCTAATACCTTCACAGTAATGTTGTAAACTGGATTATGTAACTGCTGTAGCAGTGAAAAGCTTAATTACCTATCGCCAAATAAACTGTTTTGTGAACGAGTGCCCTGATCTTCTGCGAAAGGTCGCCGATTTAATGTTGTCGACTATCATCTTTGTGGAAGGTCATCATCACTGCCGATGTTTTCGGCTCAATGTGGGAAGAGAGATGCAAAGATAAAGCAAATTTAATACAGTCTTAATTTTATTAGATAATAAAACAGTGATTTAATTTTTTCGAGGCTCTTTGAAGAAGAATAAAGTGCTAGGAAAAATGCATGAAATTTGTTTTCTTTGTCTCTCTATTACCGTGGGTTTTTCCATCCACTGTTTGCCAAAAAAGGTTTTCTAGCGTGCCACAATCAGTTTAATGGTTGTCTGATATAAATTTTATGCGCTAGGCTACCAGGCCCAAATGAGTGATAGCTGCCTGGATATGAACATTTACGTTCATGGTAAAGCTCAGCACTGCTCGTGAGCGACTGTTGAGAAGTCAGAGAAAATTCATGGATAATCAACTTAATTACGTAGCCTCAGAACACATTACTGTAATCCCCATCACCCACTCTGTCATCCGCACAAAGTCGTACAATCCTCATTGTCATGTTTACAGTTTCTACAAAACAATCACATGGTGTAAACACGGGAAGAAAACTTTTTCCAATATTATGCTTATTTCACCCAACAAGAGTAGCCCCATTTACTCAACTTTGAGTACTTTTCTTAAGAGACTTGAATGTTGACAACGCAATTTATTAATTTGTTGAAAAAAAAACATGTTTAATCAATAAACATTTACATTCAATTAAATTTGTTTTGAAGAACAATGCTTTCCTACAACAACATAAAGAATATACTTCAATATTGTATTGTCCTTTCCGAATGTAATTCAAGGTTTAGTAGCCCTTCTAAGCCCTTTACCACAAAAGTTCAATTCAATGGACGCAGAGGTTCTACGCCCCAAGAAAAAAGAGCCCTTCGAATCATCGTCAAATCATCAAATGTTTAACTCAGGCGGTAAGCATTAAACATTAACTTGATCTTTCAACGGAATGATTGAAATGGAATTTAGAGTAAGTGGTTCTGCATCCAATGTTATACATTTTCATCTCACAATTTCAAAAGCACATCTATCAACAAGAAAGCAATAAACAACCGTGACCTTCTTGTTTTAGCGTTGCTGAGCTGCAGTAAGATTGAAATAAGTGTAGCAAAGCAAAGGGGCAAGATTTATGGAGAAGTTGTATGCCTTTGAAATCATGAAATCGAGGCTCAAGTCAACCGATGTGGCGGCGAATGACTCTGAATCGTAACATCTTAAATGGATTCTGTCTGAGTTCACGTTCTTTAGAAAAGGTGTGCTAACATTTATGTGTATTCTTATTTAATAACTCATAAATCAAAAACATTCCATTGGAACATTTATATCGAACTAAGAAAGGATGGCTCTATTTAAATAGCAGAAACGTTACTTTTTTTTTTTTTTTAATCTGATGAAAATAGGAATGCACAATACACAACGCACTGAATTACTCATATTAAAGTGGATTGTGAGCCAAAATATATCATACGTCGTATGTAGACCCATAGTATTACTTAAGTCAGAGTCTAATAATTTTTGGTTCTCTCATAATCATAAAAGAAGCATTTTCTCCACATTACTGTGATATTTGTGTAATAGATTATGTTTTAAAATTAACGACTGATTGTTTACAAAAGCAGCTACGCTCAAAATACGCAGTACTCCGGAAATAGTTCTCAACTATACATTCTGAAAATCGAGTAACTTTTACATGAACGTCAGTTCTTGCAACTTATGCATTCAAAGCTCATTTTTTTTTCTTTCTGTGTAATGAAAATTCATATGCGCGCCCGTTATGCGATGGAAGCATCCAGCGTGTTTCTGTGAATAATTTTACATACAAAAGTAGGTGCGTCTTCAAGGAATACCTTTCGTGACAACCAGTACCGACAGGTTCCTAACGGAGCTGTGTGCTAATTATCTCACCATCATTTGCCAACGAGTGCAAGAACCCATTCCTCTGATATCTTGACGGTGCCTAGATATGAAGTGTGTTCTCAGTGGCTTTAAATAAGGGGGTATGAAATGTGAAGACCGTTAAACTAAGTTGTGTATGGCACACATATTTTTAATTTACTTGTAAATTGAACAATAGTTCAATTCCTTTTGACCAAATGAACATTTACAGTTATTAGTTGATGGGCTTTCAATGTCTACTATGCTGCATTAATATCCGGACTGTTAATCCGGGAATTACATTTTTTATTGAATTAGTAGGTTTTCTGACAACATTTCAAAAAACGTAAAACGGTTATGAACGGTGAAATGGATTGGATTGGATTTCTCTATTAGAGAGACTTTCTGCCTGTGGCTGGTTCGTCTCTCCGAACGGTGAAATAAGCTTGTGTTCAAATTTAACTGCTAATAACTGCATGCAACAACTTTGAAAATAGCCCGAATCGATTTAATTGGGTAAACATGGTAAATTTTTACGAACGCCTGAGAACCTATTTGAACCGATTCCATAAAAAATAAAATTAAACACTATGATTGCCAGAGAACTGTGAGGTGCTAGTACAGGCGTGCTAATAAATATTGAATACCATTACAACTAAATGAAGTAAATTGATAGCAAATCAAAGCTCACACCCATCCTCTCAAAAAACTACAACTA
This sequence comes from Aedes koreicus, assembly GCA_024533555.2. NCBI lineage: Eukaryota > Metazoa > Arthropoda > Insecta > Diptera > Culicidae > Aedes > Aedes koreicus. The sequence continues at coordinate 41,361 of JAHHFK020002504.1, read as the reverse complement.
AGCACTACAAATATTTCTATATATCTATCGAACAGAGCATAAAGAAGTATGAAACCCCTAATGCTTTTTTTTGTAGAATTTTAGTGACACCGGGAATTCAGTTCAACGCAAAGTTTCTTCAGAAGAAGTTCATTTTAAGTAGTATAATCCTTCAAACACGCTTCCAAACGCTGAAAGCTTCCTTCGAAAAAGCGTAGAACCGCTTGAGAAATGCTATCGGTATTAGATCTGAAATGGAACGAAAGGATCGCCCGGAAGAAAGAAGGAAAAAAGCCAACAGTTTCCACATCTCCTCCATTGATATGGTATAGATTGACTCGGTTGGGTGAGATGGTCGGTTGGTTGAACGGTTGGTATTGACGCAATATTTTGAATAAAGAAGTTTCCATGTTTGACTTTGTGGAAGCGATCTGCCGAATGGGGGAAAGTAATGCCAAAATCAATCTCATAGAAGAAAGTTCACCGGAGTGTAGAGGAGCGCATTATGATGGCTCGTTTGAGTCGTCTCTGCTGCGTTGTTGAGAGCGATTTGTGTGCTGGTTGTGAATTTGTCTAGTGGAGCAAAAAACAGCCGAGAAAAGTACTTCACTGGCATAGCAGAAAGAAAGACGCTGAAAAAGACGAATGGTCGGTCTCAGCTTTCAAGCCAATAGATCGTTCATTTCCACAATCAATCATTCGAAAACAAAGGCTTTTGAAAAATAAAATAACTGCCTTTAAAATTTGGAAAGTATTTAAAATCAACCCGGATGATGAAATTGCTGTCTGTTGATATCTCTCAACCTTGGCACAAGAGGAAAGTTGGACATGAAAGCCACAGAAATATGTTCCCTTTTTTTTCAAAAATATAGTTATGTGGGCTATAAAAACGAAACTAAGACGAAAAACATGTTTGATAGTTTGAGAAGTTTACAATTTTGTTTATTTTTGCTCTTAAAATTTCGGAAACTCCTCTTTGCTATGTATATGACGAGTTCAGCAAAAAATCTTTGTAGGTAAATGTTTATTTTATTTCAAACTTTTGCCATACATCACATATGCTGTCAATCATCGTGTATTGTTTACTTTTGTTCCATTATGTCCGGAAAACAGCTTACGGTGTTTTCTAGGGCCAAAATGCGTTGTGGTATGTTTTAGGGAAAAGTTTAGCAATAAGTTATCGAATACGGGCATCCACTGTTTAGGTCATGGAAAGCATGAGCTGACAAAAGTATTGAAAAGCGTTAATTTTCATCATGAACGATGCGTCGAGAAACTTTTTTTTTTGCCTTGTCGAGCTAGTCGTACATCTGCATGCCAAATTTCGTCGCGAACCCTTTGTTCTTTCGTCTGCATTTCTAAAACTTGTCCGGAATTTTCAATAAAACTTGCAGGATGCAATCAATACATACATTCTACTGAAATAACCCAAAGTTATAGATCAATTTCCTATTTGCATTATCACAATAGATTATTGAGCGATGTCACTGTCAACCAACACAGTTATTCCGCGTAGCGTGTGAGGTGAGACGACTCGCTCACACATTCGAGGGGAAGATTGTCTCCTCTGGTGAGGTATCTCTATGTGCAAATCAATAGGAGAGTTACCTCATACGAGATGACAATTGTCACCTCGTATGTGAGATCTTGCCTTCTCTCCTCATGTGCCACGCAGAATAACCAATAATGTATTGTGATAAAGCAAATAGAAAATTAATCAGAGTTGGTGACAACCATGCCTAGAAGCATTGCGTCCAGGCCATCGATATAAATTATTGTCTGCATAATGTTCAATAATTTAGTGCGCTAAAAGTACTTATTCTGGCAATCTTATCAAAATATGGGACTAGTTACTTACACCTTGCCCAAATACTTTTAGGATGAAGAGTACCCCTTTGCAACAAAATAATAATTCGTGCTGCTTCTCACAAACCACCCGAGGGCAGCCCGTCGACTTCAGAATGTTTGGATGTATGTGTGCACTTCAAGCATCAACATTTGCTCGACGACAACAAGTATGTCACGGGAGGCCCTTTGTGCCCGACCTACAAGGGTAAACCAAGAAGCTCTAATAATAAAGTAACAATGGGGGTTAAAACCCAACTAAACCTGAGCAGAAGATTCGCCAAATTCAAACAATTCCTTGATAGTCTCAAACGCCTGCATCATGACTGTTAGTGGTTCGTTGTTACCAAACGCTGTTCGATGGAATTCTGGTTGGAGAAAAGTACTACTCCATAATGCTCTTGGTGGCACTCAGATATAAGGTCTGTATCCGCAATAATCCGGACACCTCAAAACATGAATAAAACATAAATTTCGCATTATATTTCCGTCGTAGTTGTTTATTTCAGATTCATGGGATGTGTTTTAACAATCGAGGAAAACAAAACATACTTAGTTACTTAGTCTTACATACTTAGTCTGAGTATAACTCAAAAACTGAAAATGAGATTAAGTCATGTCCGAAAAATTTCTTCAGTTACGTTAAAACCAAGGTTAAATCGTGCAACTTTCCAACAACTATGACTTTGGACGAAAAAGTAGGAGATAACTCAGAAGATATTTGTAATCTATTTGCAACATATTTTCAAGAGACCTACACAACATTTAAGGACAATGATCGCGATTTTGAATATTTCTCATACTTTCCTGACTATCCAGGTAATATTGGTGTCAGTAACATTGTTGTACAAGACATTCTCTCAGGTCTAAAACAATTAGACGCTAATAAAGGCGCAGGACCTGATGGAATTCCACCAGCATTCATAAAAAACCTAGCAACTGAACTCACAACTCCTCTTTTCTGGCTGTTCAATATGTCACTGGATAGTGGTGAATTTCCGAAAGAATGGAAAAAGTCTTTCCTAATACCAATTTATAAATCTGGCAAAAAATCCGATATTCGAAATTATCGTGGCATTGCCATAATATCATGCATTCCAAAACTTTTCGAATCGATCATAAACAAAAATGTTTTTAGCCAAATTAAAAATAGAATTACTAACGCACAACATGGCTTTTTCAAAGGCCGCTCAGCTGCTACGAATTTACTAGAATTCGTCAATTACTCATTAAATGCAATGGATAAAGGTAATCACGTAATGGCTCTTTACACCGACTTCAGTAAAGCGTTTGATAGACTAGACATTCCAATGTTGATTTTCAAGCTTGAAAAAATGGGAATTGAGATGAGACTGCTCAATTGGATCAAATCGTATTTAACTGATCGTCAGCAAATTGTAAAGTTCAATAATAAAAAGTCAAACCCAATTCAAGTCACGTCAGGGGTTCCTCAAGGCTCACACTTAGGACCTCTTCTTTTTATTCTATACATTAATGACATATCTCTTATCTTAAAAGATCTCAATGTTCTTATATATGCTGATGACATAAAATTGTACCTAGAAATTAAGAACGATAATGAAACTATTGTATTTCGCAATGAGATACAAGTTTTTCATACATGGTGCTGTAAAAGTCTATTGAAACTAAATGTTAAAAAATGTAATCTCATAACGTTTAGCAGAAAACATAGCACGCCAAATGTTCAAGTTTTATTAGGAATAGAAAATGTACAAAAATGCGATAAAATAAGAGATTTAGGTATTATTCTAGACTCAAAACTAACGTTTGTGGATCATTATAACACGATAGTTCATAAAGCAGGCAATATGCTTAATTTTATAAAACGTTTCGGATACCACTTTTTAGATCCATATACAATAAAAACGCTTTATGTTGCTTATGTGCGGTCAATATTAGAATATTGTAGTATTGTTTGGTCCCCTTATATGAAAAAACATGAAGAACGAATAGAGTCAATCCAAAAACAGTTCTTATTATATGCACTGCGAAAGCTAGGATGGACAACATTACCTCTCCCAGCATATGAAGCACGTTGTATGCTGATCAATATTGAAACTTTGAAAGAACGTCGAGATTATGCAAAGGTATTGTTTGTTAATGATTTGGTATCACAACGTATTGACTCAACTGATCTTTTGTCAAAGCTAAATTTATATGCCCCCACTAGACAATTACGTAATCGTGACCTATTCGCAGTAGATCGTCATCGTACAAATTATGCTAAATTTGGACCGCTGAACCGCATGATGATTGTATATAATCAGCATTGTGAAATGATTGACTTTAATACAGCTAGGACAAAATTGAAAAAATATTTTAACACTCTGCGAAGCAATAGAACATAGGCATTTAATTTTAGTTTAAGGATGTATCTGTAGTATAAGGATTATATGTAACAACACGGTCTACTATTGTTTGACGTCTGATAAATAAATAAATAAAATATTTATATAAATTTTATAATATTTTTTTAAACTCCACCCCACTCCGTCTATTAGGACTTTCCACAACCCACAAAACCCCCCATTACCCAATTTTCTATAAAGTATTTGGTTTTTTTTTTTTTTTTTTTTTCTCTCCTCCCCCCCCCCCCCCCCCCCCCCCCCACCCCCCCCCCCCTCTCCCCCCCTCGCAAATATGTGGGGTTTGGGGGGTTTTGTGGTATTTTTTTCTTTTTTTTTTTTTTCCCCCCCCCCCCCCCCCATTTTTAAAAAAATGGCACCCCCCCCCCCCCCCCCCAAAAAAATTTTTTTTTTTTTTTTTTTTAAAAGGAGGCAATCACTCCTCCCCCCACCCTTTCTTTTAGCTCCTTGTTGATTGTGCCTGTAGTGACGAAAGCTTTACTCTTTTTGCCACACGTGCAAATTGCTTGCCACACAAGGTATTTTTTGGGAAATTTCGATGCCTTCCTCGTTCTGAAATGCTCAGCTGTAGCATTTCTAGCCATAGCAGAATAAAAGCCAGCCCTGGAAGCTGCTTGAAATCCTCCAGGACATATGTTTCATCGTCCATAACAACGCAAGAAAACTTCGTTAAATATTCGCAGTACAAACGTCGAGCCCGTGATTTTGCTGCCAAGTTCTGTTTGTCGTTGCGATTTGGAAATGTTTTTACTTTATATGACTTAAGTCCCAAACGTTGTTTTGATTTTTGGACAAAATCAGGCGACATCCCTATTTTACGAGCCACCGTTCGAATGGAGAGATTTGGGTTTTTCGTTAATATCCTTTTCACCTTTAGGTCCATGACAGGATCAGCGCGTCCAATGTTTTTGTCACTTCTCGGTTTCCTCTCCACCGTCAAACGTTCCAAAAATGATTTGAGCACATCGTGAACAGTGGATTTAGGCAAATCCAATGTTTTTGCAAGGTTCCGTATTGACAAATCAGGGTTTGCCGTACGCCAGTACAAAATTCGCTCGCGTACTTGTTTTTCTTTCGTCGCCATCTTGAATACTAAACATGAAATGTAAACATCAATCATAGTCTTTTTCATCATAGGCTCTCAGCTATACCACAGTGATTTTTTTTTTCATTCCGACGTGCAATAGTTCAAAAGTTACAATTATTTGAAGATGTCCGGATTAATGTGGATAAAGACCTTACAGTTGAGAGAGAAACCACGAGCAGTCGTCCTCTCCGTTCAAAAGCTTGGCAACAAAAACCGCTTGTTGATTTTTCCGTGTTGGGTTAGTCTTTAAGGATTTCTATCACCTAGAATAAAAACACACATCACACATAGACACACATACACACAGACATTTTACGTACTTGTAGACTGAGTTGAATGATATTTGAAACTCGGAAAGGTCGTATTTTCAAATGAAAAGCAAAAAGTAAATTAAAAATATAGCTCAATTCAAGCTGCAATCCTGCTTGTACTCAACATGGAACATTTAGCTCACATACTACCGCACATCGCATCGTCTCATTTGATCTCTTTGTCAAAACGGATATTATCAATAGAAATGGTAGTTCTTCTTCTTTCAGTGCGGAATAAACTCAATAAATTTGTTCTGAAAAAAGATCAGGAGACAAAAAAACTGATTGCCACTTTAAAAAAGAAGCAGTGGTATAATACAATCTTTAAAAGCGTTTTTCTTCGGCTTGCTGATTTGAGCTACGGGACGGATTTGCCATGAGCGCCATTATAGGGGATTTATTGGTCTCAAATCAATAACAGGATAGCACAAATGGAAAAGTACGCTGTGGAGGATTGAAAAGAAATGTATGGAATTGGTCTTTGTAAATCGTTCATGTTAATCCGCAGCAATATGAATTTGAGCCCTTCTTTGAAAGTCAAACAAGGAAAAACATATTTCAAAAATTTGAAGATGTTAGTTAAAAGTTTAATGAATGATGGTACATGATTTCGAATATGTCTACTTTATGTTGAAGAATGATTTTGTCGTGAACAAAAATCAGCGTGTAAAAATATATTGTGCTATTAAAGTGAATTGTAACACATCGGTCAATAAGTCCCAGGCCTAAGTACCAGATGGCGCCACTAATAAAGTATCTTTATGATTTTTCGAAAGAACAAACCTTCGAAAGATTATTGTCAAAATTTCATGGTTTATAATTTATCGAGTTACAGTGGTTTAAGTGACGCTACTTTTGTGATTCTTAAAAACGATGGATTCAAAGCAATTTCGTGTGTTGATATATCATTGCTTTTTGATGGGAGAAAAAACACCGTTCAAACCAAAGCTTGGCTTGAAAAATGTTCTCCGGACTCCACCCCATCGAAAACGACCATGAAACGATGGTTTGCTAATTTCATATGTGGTCGTACGGACACCGCTGATGCTGATGGAAAATATTGAAAAAAAAACCCAGAAAATCATAATGGGCAATCGCAAATTGAAGTTGCAAGAGATAGCTGACACTCTGAAGGTATCAAAAGATAGCGTTTACACCATCATACACGAACATTTGGGTATGAAAAAGCTTTTTTCCAAATGGGTGCCGCGTTTGCTCACACCAGAGCAAAAACAACAACGAGTCGATGATTCAAAGAGCTGTTTGGCGATGTTCACGCGAAAGAAGAAGGAGTTTTGGCGTCGATACATCACAATGGATGAAACATGGATTCACCACTTCACTCCGGCATTAAATCGGCAGCCTGCTGAGTGGCGTGCAGACGGAGAAAGCCGTCCAAAGCGTCCAAAGCCTCAATCATCGGCTGGGAAGGTAATGGCCTCTGTATTTTGGGATGCGCACGGAATTTTATTCATTGAGTACTTGGAACATGGAAAAACAATCAACAGCGACTAAAATAACAACAAAAACAGCCGCAAAAATCGTCGAATTGGGTTTCGAATTGCAACCGCACCCACCGTATTCTCCAGATCTGCCCCCCGGGGTGTAGAAGTAGTTCGGCTCCCCGCGGTGCACCCTGGAAACGTTAAGCTCCCCTTAACGGCTAAACGAACTAAAACGGAGGAAGCGCCATACGGCGTGGGATCCAGCAGGAAGCCGTAAGCGGTCGTGACATGGGGAACAGGGACGACCCTGGGGTAGCCGCCCCCAGACGTTCCAACCCTAGTCCTGGCCCTGGCTTTCACGATCCGAGGAAGGACCATGTGACGCGAGGTTCGGCAGGTACCGTAAGTGGTCGGGCAGGGAGATCGCGGACGATCTGGTGTGGATGTCCCAAACCCTGCTTGGATCCAGGAGCATCTCGAATCAGCGTCAGGTCAGCGAAGCTTACTAGTAAAGACCTATGTAGCTAGACATAGTGGCAGAAACTAGCCCCCTCCCTGATGTAATACCGAAAGTTGGTTCCGGGGAGGGTCGGGGCTCGAGGCACGGGTGGGTTTTTAGTGAGTCGAGGAGTTGGCGCCCTCATCCCCACACCCTGAGTAGGAGATGGAAGAAAGAGATTTGGCTCAGATGAGGAAGTGCTGCAACTGCTGAAACTGAAGCATATTTTGAAGGTTAGGTCTCGATAAATCGTTCTACACCGGTGGTATCGAAAAGCTAGAGAAACGTTGGAAAGATGATTGTATCACTCTAAATGGAGATTATATTGATGAATAAAAATGAATTTTGGCAAAATTCACTTATTGACTTATTGACCGAGATGTTACAGCTGAGCGAACATTGAACAAATGTTACGAAAAATATTAGATCTGGTTATCAATTTTACTGAAGCTTATGAATGGCTGAACCATCTGAGTGGCAAGTTTAAAGATTAATTAATTCTCCGGAATTGTGTGAACAATACATGAACTCAAGCTCTGTGCAGATATTATACAACAATTATTCAACAAGCAACAATTATTCAAATCCATCGTAACGTACAGGTTACCTAAAAATTCAATTGTTACTTGGGTCTTATACTGAAAAACTGGTTCATTTTACTCGTATGAGCCAACATGTGTAAATTAAAAAGGTGGAAAATACAATTCATTGTCCACCGACCGAGAAGCCAAGGCAAAAAACTGCTTGACATTTAGTTGCAATGGAAATGGAAAATGCGGGAACCTTGTACCTTATATACAAAAGCAGAAAAAAAATTGTTTGATTTAAAACGAGCTTGAAAAATGATATCAAACGCTAATAATTTTTAATGTGGGCAACAATTGAATTCATATTTTAATATAATTTTGATTATGAAAAATGTATTTGTCAATTTACGTGGCATGATTGACGTTTGTCATAAAATGATGGAAATAATTACACTTGAGTCTGCCTTCACGAATTTAGTAACCTCCATTTATTTCGAGCCTGTGACAGAACGAAATGCAGTTTTGTTTTTTCGTCAAGTGAATAATACCATAATTTGATAATTTGTTTTCGTTTAATTCACACGAAAACAATAAATAGTATGTATCAATTATATTAGATATTATTTGTTCTATTATAGCTAGCTTTTTTATTATTCTGATTATTTCCAAACAAAGTTTAGCTTTCGTTCGCCTTAACTAGACCACAGGGTTTTCAAAATATGTTATCATGAACAATTGTAACTAAATATCAAAATGAGTTTTTAGTTTATTTTCATGTTCTGTTCGGGTAAGTATTTATGACTGGACCATTTTGTGCAAATAATCATCACTTTAACGATTTAATTTCAAACCTTCAAACAGTACTACATTTTGCTAATTCTTCCCAAAAAATATTTGAGCTTTTGAATTATAACTGCTGATGAAAAGGGTAGAAATTCTAAAATACACAATAAGTTTTGTACGTTTTTATTTTTTCGCGGCATTTCTGCAAGGCTGGCTAAAATTCTGATCCATGGTTGCGTGGGCACTCATGAGTTCCACTCGGTATAACTCTTTTTTTATAACTTTCATTCAATTGATTACATATGGCGCGATAGAATTTGAGAGAGTAGTTTGTAAGCGGCGCCCAGTTGCGTAATTGCGTGAAAGATGCATAAATTCAACCCTATTATAACCTTTTATCAAATACTATTGCTCCAAAGCGTGAACCAGTTTAACATTAGACTTGAATATACCCCGAAAATAAGATCAAGTTCGATTTTTTTCAAACCAGAAATAATAAATGTTAAAATAGTTTGGAGTACCGTAGATATTCTGATAATACTGTAATATGACTTTAATTGTGCAATGTTGTCCCATGAAGCTTAAACAACTCTTAAGTACGATTACCTTGTTGATCATGCAAAACATCGACATCTGAATTCAAAAATAGTTTGGAGTACCGTAAATATTCTGATAATACTGTAATCTGTCTGGAACGGTATTAGCTTTTCCAGGTAAGAAGTACGTCAAAACACTCTAAACCGCTTTGGCGATCATGTACAACATCATGATCTTAACTCAAGGACAGTTTGGATGATCTAGATCATCATTGTGTCCATACCTGTTCAATATAATTCCTAGTTACAAGAGCTATTTTTGATCAAGTTTGTAGAGAAAAGCTCCTCTGTAACTCTAAAAGGCGTATTTTGACAGCAAAGGGACTGTTCATAAACCACATAGACTTTTCTGGGTGGATTGGGGGGGGGGGGGGGGGGGTGGTTGTCTGACCAAAGTCTACGCTACATAAAAAATTTAAAAAATGTATGGAGAAAACTCTATGAGGGGGGAGGAGGGTGGTCTGAGATTTTCAAAAATGAGTCTACGTGGTTTATGAACATGCCCAAAAGTGAATCTTGAGTCATATCTAACCCATCCGTATTGAATCCGCATTAAAGCAAAAGCACCATCTCTGACTGGAACGTGAGGCCAGGGTTCATTGTCCAGGTAGATGAAAGGACTTGGGTACATTAATTAATTTTTACCCTAATCTCTGTCTCGTATGAGACATTTCAAAGCAATCGCTATTCCGAAAATAAATCGAAAAATACTATATGTCGATCTTTTGTGAAAACTTAATGCATGTGAAATTGTCGTAACAAGAGGAAATTGGAAAATGCGGCCAGAAAAATGGTTTTAGTCTCTTTCTGTAGGTTGAGTATTGTGTTGAAAATAGTGCGCTATATTCAAAATACATTTACCGACCGAATTATCTACTTTACGCCTTTCCCGACGCTCAATAAAATGACGACGCGGTTAACCTCTTGCTCTCTTGTTTCGACATCTTCACGTTGACTCAACACTGTTTGTTTACATCTGACACTTAACAATATAAATTGCCAGTGCTGCCAAATATATCTGATTCAGCATCCCAAGTAACAATTTAAGTTTTATTCCAGCTGTATAGCACTCCGCTCGGCTTTGTTGATAAAAGTACATTCAAAACTGTTTTGTCTTCCAACACAGGAGCTATTCATAAACTACGTAGACTTTTATGGGGGGGAGTTGACCATAGTCTACGCTCCATTCAAAAGTTCAAAAAATTGTATGGAGAAAAGTCTACGAGGGGGGAGGGGGTATGAGATTTTCAAAAATGAGTCTACGTGGTTTATGAACCGGCGTCCTCTATGCCGAAAACTGTACAAAGTGGCCCACTCTATAGACGGTTGTGAAAACAAGTTAATAAAACAACTTTTAAAACCATGAAGATTGTGAAAATGGTCCAGTGAAAGGTGATATGACCACTTGAGAACCTTCAAAAAACCTATACTGGCTGCCATGAAAACCAGCATGGCCACAGCTTTCAAACTTTACTGTGATATCGCGGTTGATCTTTGTTGTTCTGCTTTGTTTGATTATCTGCTCTTTTGATTCATGTAGCAGTACATAATATCTAAGAAAAAAAAAGATCTAGTGTTACGGGAAATTTTGTTTGATGGCAAAATATTCAAAACAAATTGTGTTTTTTTTTCCAAATCACATGCGCATTTAATTTTATGGTGAATAATGACATGATGAGAGCCGAAAATTAATGCGCCTCAGAAATTATGCGAGTTTACAACAACAAAAACAATATTAAAACAAATATATTTGATAAATTAATCATGAATTTCCTGAAATTTGATGGAATTCATTAAGGTTAAAAAAATGCCGAAATTGGTCTCCGATCTACAGTTCATTTGAATTACATATAAAATTGGGTGCATTTATTTTTCCACATTTCAATTTTTTCTCATATTTTAATATAGCGATTGGAAAAAATCAGAGTTTTGCCAAAAAGTTAATTTATCTTCGCAATGACTACTATAAAACTATTTGGTGATGTTTTTTTTTTTCGTTTTAAAACCACATTAAGGCTAAAATAGGTTTTAATTTGTTTCCCACCGATGACGTTCCGTTAAGAGCACCTTCCGGAAAAAAGAACAATACTTAATGCATGATGTAGTTAAACTACGCTAATCGTCCCCTCTTTTCCTTCCATCACGATTTTTGTATTATCCTCAGAGTTAAGCACTACTTCGGCACGCAATGATTCTCTTTGTCAGGGTTGTGGTTTGGGGGTGAGGAGATTGGTTAGCAGCCAAATTGTCTGAAACTCTTTCAACCGACAATTTGGCCAACAAAACGCCCCAAGACGAAGAGAATCATTTTGTGCTGAAGTAGTTCTTAACCCTACAATTTTTGTACAGATCACAAGGGTCTCTAAAACTCCACTAAAAACGTTAGAATAATATTTGATAAGTTGTTTATGGTAACTTCCTTCAATGCCAATTTTCCATTTTATGCATTTACTGGAGGAAAAATGGTATAAACATTGCTTTTTCAAATAACCATTTTATGAATATGTATGAGCCCTGAAACGGCATTTCAAAACAGAATTTAACGAGTTCATAAAGTCGAAATGAAACCTTTGAAAGGAGTAAAAGGAATTTGAGAAAACAAGGCTTTATGATCGTTTTAAACAAACTGTGTAGGTTCTCATAAGCCTGACTAAAATATGAAACCAATTGGCACATCTAATTTATTTATTTATTTATTTATTCGTCAACTGATAAGAATGTTTATCCCAATGACAATTAGATAACACTGAATTACATACAATAACTAACACAGACATCTTCGGAAACAACGCTTTTTAACATCACGGGATACATTAAAATTAAACACGTTATAGTAGCTGTTGAAAACGCGACACATGCTTAGCACAGGTTCGTGTTGGCCGTAGTTGGTCCTTGAGTGTCGGTTTATAAAGAAAGATTGTAAACGTAGGTTTCGTCGTCAAGTGTTGATGTTCAAGAAACCAAGTAAAGTGGAACAGTCGATGTTTCCCTGAAGGATGCCACCAACGAAATACGCTTTGGCCACCATACGCCTCCCTTCTAACAATTCCAGTTTGATGAGCTATCACCGACTTTCATAACTTGGCGATCTGCGAGGGTCTTGCCAACGAAGATGTCGCAAAGCAAAGCGTATAGACCTTTGCTGAACGGCTTCGATTCTCTGGACTGCATTTTGGTAGAAAGGGGACCAAACGACAGCACAGCACTCCAATAAAAGACGAACCAAAGAGCAGTATAGTGCCTTCAGACAATAAACGTCTTTAATTTTTTTTGCGAAGTGGAACATGAATCCTAACGCGATTAGGAAACAATACAGGCAATGTGGTTCCCGAATGACAGTTTGGAGTCGAGCATTACTCCCAGCTCCTTGACTGTTGTTTCACGTTTCAAGCGTGTTCCTCGAAGGATGATAGCCGAGCATTTGGATACATTTAAGGACATTCTGTTGATCCGGCACCAGTCGTCGAACACTTGTAAATCCTGCTGAAGAAAATCGGTATCTTCTGGACATTTTATGACGTTATACAGCTTTAAGCCGTCCGCGTAGGATAATTTCAGGAATCTGAGGACCAAGTTCACGTCGTTCATATAAAACAGGAAAAGGAATGGACCAAGGTTGCTGCCTTGCGGAACGCCGGATGTTACTGAAAAGCAGGACGAGGCATAATCTGAAATCTTCACAGACATAGTTCTACCAGTCAGGTATGAGCGGAGCCAGTTCAACAATTGATCGTGAACCCCCATTTTGTCTTATTTGGAAATTGCAATCTGATGGTTCATTTTATCGCAGGCCGCAGAGAGATCTGTGTATATAACGTCTACTTGGTGACCGCGTTCCATTTCACGGATGACAAACGATGTAAATACGGTGAAGTTGGTTGCCGTCGAGCGCTTGGGCATAAAACCGTGTTGGTCAGGAGAAATAGTCTGTGAATAGTCATGGACCAGCCTTTGGAGAACAATTAGTTCGAATAGCTTAGGTACAGCACTTAGTGCAGCAATCCCACGATAGTTGACGACGGATCGCTTTCATCCCTTTTTGTGTATTGGGAAAACAAACGACTCTTTCCAGCATTCAGGAAACACACCGGAAGTTAATGACAAATTGATGGCGCAGCGATTGTGTTAAGTCTCTTGTTGCCATAATAATAAAACCAAATTGATTTCTAGTGGCTTTCACAAAACTTTAATTCAATTTAATAAAGCTGAATGGTTTTGGCAATGTTACTTGGGATGAGCAAGAGCATGAGAAATTACTATTCTAAATTCACTGCAAAAGTTCATCACGACCTTAATCAATTTTTTTTACAGGCTGAGTTTCCAAATCATACTTTTTCGATTCAGTAATCATGGATTGAGAAACTTCTTCAAAATAGGATTTCATGTGTACAAACGACCACTTTGTTTGTAATTATTTAAGAATATCAGCAGTTTTTCAAACTGCGTCGGCTCTTGAATTAGCTGTTTACAAACTCAATATCAGTCTGTCGAAATCTTCCGACACATCAAAAACTTCATTAGTGAGCCATGTTTTTTTTTTAAGGAAATGGGAAAAAATGGGCAAAGAATAAAAACCAAGCTTTTTTCCTACTTAATGAAATCTTATAACGGATAATGCAATGTATATTTCCTAATAATCGATACCAATTAACAGCGGATGGTAAGAAAACATTTTGGTTTTGGAATCGTATAGGAATTGTAGAGCGATTTTTTCAAAATCGCATCGGTCTAATGTAGATACAACAACAGAGTATTGCATACTGTACTGCATTGTTGAAATAAATTGACCACTTTTAAAGCACATGAGAATTATTATACATATCCACGTACTTGTCACCTTTTGACTGCTTTCTGTGTAACCTAGCACCAATTTTAAATTCCAGTTGTTTTTTTTTTAATATTACTTTTAATATTGGCATTTTAATGAGATTTACTCATTTCATCATCGGAATAAAAGTGGCATTTAACCCGCAGGCAGCTCTGTTGGAGCAAACAAGCGACAATTCGAAGGGATTCGCATCAATTCGCAGCTTGTTTAAATCATATTAATTTAAAAGCTTTCGATTATCCTCGCTTGTTTGGCGTTTCTGTCGGATTTTTTTTTTTAGGCCAGGATCAAGTTCCTGCGTATGCTCGTAGCGTGTGAGTCTGTGAGGGCATGTGGCACTAGGTAAGCGAGTTATCGGCTTATACCTTTAGGCATGCACCAACAAAGCGAAAAATCGAAATTCAAGCAGATCGAACGACTCTGCTCGGGTAAGAACTGTCGAGGGGAAGGTGGTAAGCGTGGATAAAAAAGTGCAAAGGACCTGGCTACAAGTTTTATCCATATCAAAAATTAACTTTATTTTTCACTCCAGCTGCAAGAGGCATAGTGATCTTGTTGCTAGATAGCATTGTCGGTGTCATAAATTATAGATTTTTTTTTTCGATAATGTTTGATAGTTTCAAGTTGTTCATCGAATTGGGTGCAGTACCTATCAATCTTATATTTACTTGAAAATGCATGAATTAGTAGAACGAAATTACTTTGCATATTCCTTGAGGTTTAAGAGAATCATTTCATAGATTGAGCATGATTTCTTTGAAGCGTCAAATTTTGAAAATTAAATCAGTCAACCTTCTTACCGCGTTGAGTAGATAATTCCAAAGTGAGCGAGTACTCTCAAACACACAATTTTATGAATGAATGAATACTAAGTGAACCTTGAAGAGATGTTGTTCGTGGCAGCTGTCCTACGGTTGCGTTTTTTGTTTCATACTTTTTGACTATTTTTTCATCCACTATGTTGTACGTTGAGGGAAGTACACACTACTGTTGAAACATACACACTCCTCAATGGTTCCCACCCTTGTTACTGTAGCACCTGAATTTTATGCCACCGACACGGTCAATGGCGTTGGTGGGGGAACATATATATACATTCAAGCTGGTGTGATTTTTCCGCTCAAAAACAGTCATCATTCAACCCGTTGATGGACACGTCATTTTTTGTATTATTTGCAAGACTTTGCGACCAGACCTCGAGCACAGGGACAAGCGATGTGATTTCAACCCGGCAGCCACTGAAGCGCACTGCAATTTAACTTTAAAGTGGAGTTAAACAACTTTTCCTTAATAAACAGTGACTTTTCTCCACACACAAACAGCGATGAACGAGTTTCTCACTCAGAGCTTAATATTAAGTGACAGCTTGAGAACTTTAAATGATTTTATTAATGGTTTGCTAGAAGCTTTGTTGTTTTGCAACAAGGATGCATATTTGATATAGTGAGGAGAAGTTGGCTACTTTACTGAAACTCATGATGATAGTCCTAATGAACGAATCCTTAGAAAGTCCACTTCGATTAAGCTTAGTCTGAATATAATGCAGTTAAATATTGATCGAAATTTTTTATTTTTTTATTTCATCCTGCCAAGGAGCATCAAGGACAAGGGTTTTGATATTCAGTACATTACATTATAGGAATAATCTGAATCTCGGACGCCGTTGGTTAGACCAGCACTCTAGGGCTTAGGTGACCACAGACAGACGTTCAAGCAAGAACAAAATGAATCGATAACTTTGTGTAAATTTTCAAATCCTCATCTAGCAAGCGCATGCATTAGCAATTGCTTGTTCACTAACGCCGCTACACTGATTGAAAGAAACATTTAATTTTCTGCGTTATCTAATGTACATATGCTGGATTTGGCATAAATTAATGGGATCTTTCACGTAAATTTTAGCCAGATATAGCTGGAATCAGGTATGTTGTATGGAAGATTGCAAACAGTTATGTTGGTGACGATTGTTTTGGCTTGCACTCCCGTTTCATTTTACTCAATTTTTGATTACAATTGTGTAGTATCTCTTTTTCTCTCGCGGAAATGTTACTCAATTTTCGTTAAAAAGTGGATCTACTCAATTTATGAGTAGATCCACTTTTTACGAAAATTGAGTAACATTTCCGTGAGAGATATTGTAATCAAAAATTGAGTAAAATGAAACGAGAGTATTTATGTAATTAAACGAAGGAAAATTTTACGCGTCTGTTAAAATTCATTATTTTTTGTGTAGTTCACTAAGTCGTGGCATCTGGTAGCATGTCAAAATATCATGTCATAGTTCGCGACACGCCACCCGCTATTGACACGATGTTTTGACGTGCAATGAGATGCCAAATAGCGGCAAAAAAACTGACATATTTGTTAATTGCTCGTAACTTAAAACACAGAAAAAAATCCAGTTGTAAAAACTACCATTTTACCTGACTATGCCTATTTTCAAAACTACCATGAGATTTCAGTCAAATTTACTACGTTTATGGTTCAACCTTCAACATTTGTGGTATATTTGACAAACCTCATATTGATATCATCCGCACTATGGTTGATCTAATGGCAGGCAAAGTAAAATCAAACGCATTTATAGTCAGGTGAAAATTGTTGGTGTTTGCGCTTAGTTTAACCCTCGAAATGGTAGTTTCTACTGCGGTCTTTTTTTGCGTGTACTGTTTGGCGATTTCTTTTAAATTGACGGTTATGGAATTATATACAAGCTGAGACTTAAGCTTGAATGGCTGTGGATCTATTAAATCAACTGAAAATGTTATTGAAAAAAACTACAAGGGGCAGCCCAATGGGGTTGTACGCAAAGTTGACGTAGAAGTACGTAGCAATGTGTAATGAATGTTATTATTATTATTATTATTATTATTATTATTATTATTATTATTTTATTTTTTTTTTATTATTATTATTATTATTATTATTAATGAACCTGTATTACACAGAAAAAAATAATGAATTTTAACGAGCGCGTAAGATTTACCCTCGTTTAATTCCAAGCAAAGGCGCAAACGACGAAATTGTTTGCAATTTTTCATGCGCCATACAACAATGTTTGCAATCTTTCATACAACAGGCTAGATTCAGAAGTTATCTGGCTTAAATTTACATGAAATATCCAGTTATTTTCTGCCAAATCTAGCATTCCCTTTATGTGCATTAGATAACGCAGAAAATTCAATGTTTCTTTTTATCTGTGTAGAATAGAGGCTTCATTGATCGATTGGATCAAGAAACCTTGCCGAAAAACAGTGAGGTTGAGTATAACACACGACCGGTTGATGTTGACTAAGACAAGCCGTTTGATGCATTGTTTGGTTCAACATGTTAGATTAGTTTCGTTTGTTCCGTAGAGCAACATTGCAACGTAGGTGCTGTTCTAACGGGACTTTGGATCGGTATAGATAAATAAGTGTGTTAGAAAATTCTATTGTACACTCTTAAGAAAGCATTTGCTGGCTCTGAAAAGGGCCGTGTGGTTTGGATGATGATACGGACACGGTCGTATTTGCTACGATGGTTATGAGGGTCACTATCTTTATGGCCTGAACGATAGTTGAGGATCTGTTAGAAATATGAATTTTATTTACAACTACAAACAAGGTTTCTTATAAAAATATTTAACTGTATCAAAATCTTTATGTTAATTTGTCATCAATTTAAACGATAATTTTTGTGCAGGAGTTCAATAAACCCTTCTCTCTACATTTCACTTTCTCTTTCAAAAAAAATATTTGATTCCTATTGCAAGGTAGGGACTCTATCCAATGCACTAAAATGAACAGAAACACTTTTAAGCAAAAAGTAAGCGAACTTTAAACGACCTTTATTTTTTTAAGCGCAACCACTAGGAATTGGTGATTCGTGAGAAGTTACGTGATTATTGAGTATGACGTTAAGACTCTCGACAGTGCTTTCATATTTATTTTCGGATAAATCAATGATTCTCGCCCACCCCAGCAGCACCCAGTAAACACCGAGTCGCATATGATATCGCATATG
Organism: Aedes koreicus; assembly: GCA_024533555.2. Classification (NCBI taxonomy): domain Eukaryota; kingdom Metazoa; phylum Arthropoda; class Insecta; order Diptera; family Culicidae; genus Aedes; species Aedes koreicus. The sequence continues at coordinate 23,069 of JAHHFK020002504.1, read as the reverse complement.
AGTACAACGTGGAGGCGATATACGTACATGCGTCCATTTAGCTCTATGTAAATTGTGCGTATATCGCCTCCACGTTGTACTCTTATCCACTATCATATGCGATGTTGTGTTTACTGGGCAACACCAACATGTATGAGTACGGTAGAAGAGAAGCAGCGATTGGCTGTTCTTCACGAAATTCATTTCGTGTATTGCACAAATAGGTGTAATGATAGTATTTCACCAGATGACTAGCAATATGAATGTTTAATACAGTTTACGAGTCATTTGTTCTTTGTACAAAATCCATATTTACGAGAATAAATTTTTAGTAAGCTGTTGGAGCGGAATGTAGTAAACATATATGATAAACACATACCTTCCTAGACTCCGGTTGGCTGTCCACTCCATTGTCCAATTTCAACTTCAATGATGTCCTAATGCACTCTCTCATCTTTGTTGTTTTTAGACAGCTTTCCCATAAAACGAACAATTTCCAAGCTACATTTTCTTATATAAAACATTATTCTGTAATGCATCCGCCCTTTTTTTAAATTGCTCAAGAACTTTTTTTTAAGTTGTGGAAAATATTCAGTCTCCATAGCCAATTGCACGAGCGAAATTTCGTTCAAATAAAAATCAGCCTCTTAAAAGTTCTTAAACTTTCAGGTCATTCTGGCTGTAAATGCTCATTCAGAATACTGACTGTTTTAAAATTGTGGAACAGGTGAAGAAATAAAATTAAATAAAAAACATAGAATCATGCCTAAAGCATTTTATCCCCAATCTACTCATCACAACTCACAAATATCCACAGCAAAAAATTACGCCCATGGAGAGGCAAATCTAAGGTTAATAACCACCAATGGCCTAGTGGAAGTGGACGGCCTTAGTTGTGTATCAGTTAAATTTCCATACAATTCCAGCAAGCGCCAAGCAGGCAGAGTTCATTTGTAGATTCAACCACCTTGATACTCGTGTGACTCATTCAACAATTAATCGCTCACCGTATGGAACCGAAATACAGCACGACTGTCCTAGGAGAAACAAAAACGTGAGCACCGCGCTACATCCCAAACGACGCAATGAAAACGCGCAAAATGAAGATGATGAATGGAACTGATTCAAGGCGGACAAAAAAAGTTTGACGAACGGAAGCAGAACTGACGCCGACGATGACGACACATGCAGCGGATTTGAAGTGATGCAATAATAAAAGAAAATTAATGATATTTTTTACATTCCAATTTCATTGTCAACTATTCGGACAGACTTCAACAAAGAAACGTTGATTCGGGCTTTTTCGCTTGGGTTTCTGCAGTAAAAAAGCAACCCTGCATGCGGTTTTCAATCATTTTGCAGCAAGAGAGGAGATGAATGCGTTTTTACATCCTCTAGGAAATTTAGTTCCATGCAGTAGCATAAATCATACATCAATCTTTCATCGACTTGTTGTTGGAAAATTGTCTCGTTTGGAAGCATCAGGAAAACTGGATGACTGAGAACAATAGTAGAGGATTGTTCATTAAATTCATTTCAATTTAACCCCATAATTTATTAGATTTTTTGTATTTTGGGACTGAATACAAAACTCATGTTTTCGCATCCTTAATATGTCAAGTCTCTATTTATCTACAATTTTATGCTTGAGAAGTATCCTTTTTACTCAACACGAATTATGTATGTTATTACACATTGAGCTCTTAAGAATCGAACCATTCAAAAATACGCTGATCCTCATTAAATATGCTGATTAGGTAAATCAAGTTCATTTTATTTTAAAATAAAGAAACAAAACCTATTTCAATTCCACTTCTATAATTGTCTGCAGTGGTAGTCAAAAACTCAAATCGTTCCTCAGCTCTTTTTATGGGTTGCACTTGCTGCTTCCTACGAGAAGGCGTTTTCATCGTTAGGGAAGATTTCCCCTCCTGAAAACCCCAGTTTAGTTTCAATTTAATTCAATAACAAGATAAAATCTCATTTCGCACCGCAGGTTTGCAAAGCACCAAAATTTATGCGAGTTACTTCATTGCTTCTCTAGAATCACTTTCTCCAACGCCGTACCACCTACCAGGCACGTGGTTCCTAAGCATTGTGCCAACAATTGGGCATACAAGAGCTGCTGCAGCAAGTTTCGGTTGGGTGGTAAAACTCTGTCTTTCCGTCGTAATTTCTCTGCTGTCAAGTGTAGAAGCACCAGTAGTATCCGACACCCAGGAAAATGAATGCTCGAGTATTTTTCTCGAGTGTTTTGTTTGCAAACAACGAAGAATGGATCAGTGGCTAGCTCAACAGCAGAGCACACCAATTTAGTACTTCTTTGTTACCGTATTTCAAAGCTTTAAAAAGCTCCTCTTGCAATGGTCCGCTTCCGCTCGTGGTACATCTGGGCATTGATGTTGTTATTACTGCTGCCTTACAAGCACGCCATTCTGCACAATAACATCATCTTGAACCTAACGTTTTGCAACCCACCCTCCGAAAGCAAAATATTCGCCGCAAGCCGATTTCTAAACCACACCGGATGAATTCAATAGCACTCGGAAATATGGAACATGACAAAGTGTAATGAAATCTTTACGCATAATATTAAATGAAATCGAAAGGAGACTGTTTGGTGAAACGTAGAGAAGGTCACCAAGAACCAAGAAGGTCAATTCTTACTGAAACTAAATAGATCTATTCCGGCTATTACATTCGTACATAACACACATTCGAGCGTTATTATAAATGCAACTATTTTAATTTTTCACAACGAATTATGTATACATGATATATGTTGATAATAACTTAAATTCGATTTTTATCATGTCTAATACTTTTTTCTATTTTGTAGAGCTTTAATTTTGTAAATTTTAAATGCTCTTCCTAGAAATCTTTGGTAGCGACTGTTCATTTTTCAAATGATTAAACCTCACATTGCATGTAGTTGTTCAGAAAACAAATGCTCCAGCTCGAGATCTTCGCAAATCGCAATTTTAATAACATCAGATACACTGCCTATGGTTTTAGCAATCTTCTGGTCAAATGCTGTTGAATTTATAATTATGTTCGACTTTAGTATTAGCAAATAAGCATGAGTGTAATTTTATTTTGAGAGGAGAAACTTAAAAAAAAAAACAATAGCAGAAGATAACATGATTCCGACCCCAACCCTCCAGGAAGTTGAGGAGGAAATTGGTCGGTTAAGAACAACAAACCTGCTGGTGCTGACCAACTCCCGAGGAGGCTATTAAAATACGGTGGTATGGCACTGGTAATTACCAAAATTTGGGAGGAAGAACATTTACAGGAGGATTGGATGAAAAGGTATCGTGTGTCCCATCTATAAAAAAGGGTGACAAGCTGGATTGCTGCAACTATCTTGCAATCAAGCTACTGAGCGCCGCCTACAAGTTGCTCTCCACGCTCAAAACTCAATTATTGAGTTGATCTACTTTTTCCGAAAATTGAGCAACTTTTCCGTGAGAAAAAAAGGGACAGTAATAAAGATGCATTAGAGGGTGTTTTGAGCGTGTTCCAAATTTTATGCCACCACCTGTCAACAATTGCAAAGGAGTTCATGGGGCGCTACTACGGACTAATTCTAAGTGCACCTGGAGATCCCATATTGAGTATATGAAGCGAAAGTGCCAGCAGAGGGTCAATTTTCTCTGCACAATTACCGGGACCTCCGAGCTCATCCACAAGATCTTCTAACGTTGTACCGGACAACGATTTTGTCGGTTATAGAATACGGTAGTTTTTGTTTTCAGTCAGCGGCTCGGTCGCACATCATCAAACTGGATCGTATTCAGTATCGGTGTCTTCGTATCGCGTTAGGTTGCATGCACTCGACTCACACCGTGAGTCTTGAAGTTCTGGCTGGCATGTTGCCACTCTCGAATCGGTTTTCAGAATTATCTCTCCAGCTCCTCACCAGGTGTGAAGTTATGAACCCCCAGGTGATCGAAAATTTTGAGAAGCTCCTTGAGTTGAATACTCAAACCCGCTTCATGACCTTGTATCATTTGTACATAACACAGGATGTCAGCCCTTCGCCGAACATTTCCAATCGTGTTTGCTTCTCTGATTTCGATTTTGATTTATCCATGAAGCAAGAGCTTCATGGAATCTCAGAGCATCATCGTCCTATGATTGCTCCAGTAATATTTGTTGCAAAGTTTGGCCAACACACCACAAATCTCATACCATTATCACAATCAATTCTCCCTTATACAAGATTTTCTTGGAGTTAATTCCACTAAATCGTTCTTCACTGACGGATCTTTGATAGAGGAGTCAGCAGGCTCTGGTATATTTAATGAAATTTATAGCGCCAATCGTAAACTTCAAGCTCCTTGTTCCGTATATGTCGCTGAATTAGCGGCAATACACTTTACGCTAGAAATTGTTGCCTCATTAACACCGGATCAGTACTTCATTTTCACGGATAGTCTCAGTTCTATAGAGGCTATTCGCTCTTTGAGGCCGATAAAGCACTCCTCGTATTTTCTCATGAAAATACAGGAGCTTCTAAGTGCTTTATCTTCGCGTTATTTTATCATCACCTTTGAATGGGTCCCATCTTATTGTTCAATTCCGGGCAATGAGAAAGCGGACTCGCTTGCAAAGGTGGGCGCTATGGAAGGCGATATTTGTGATCGACAAATCGCCTTCAACAATTTTTTTCCTATTTTTCGTCAACAGTCACTCGTCAGCTAGCAGTATAAATGGAGTAAAGGAGATTTGGGGCGATGGCAACATTCTATCATCCCAAAGGTGTCGAAGAAATCCTGGTTTAAGGGGATGGATGTGGGTCGAGACTTCATTCGTGTCATGTCTCGCCTCAAGTCCAATCATTATTCTTTGAACGCTCATTTATACCGGGTTGGGCTGAGCGACAGCAATCTCTGCAAGTGTGGACAAGGCTATCAGGACGCAGATCACGTTATTTGGTCTTGTGATGGTCATCGTGGAGTCAGATCTGAGCTTTATGATTCCCTTCGGGCTCGAGGTAGACAACCCAATGTGCCAATTCGAGATATTTTGGCTGTACGTGATTTGGAGTACATGAAACTCATTTATGTGTTTTTGACTAACATTAGCCTTAGATTGTAGTTAGTTTAACCTGTATGTTTACTATAAGTTTCTTTTTATCTGTGTATGTGTGTTTTTTTTTCTTTTTCAAAAAATGTTCAAGTCAAAAGTAAACCATAAATTGTATAGTTATAAGTTCTTAGATAATTTAGAATTTAAATTTAATGTGTTATGTAAACCATACCTTAAATTCCCACCCTCTTTCCCATCCGTAATTTGTAATTCCTATTAACCTCGAGACGGCCGCGAGTAATCGGCTCTATCCTCCTAACTTTAGTTTTAAGATAAATGATGTATATAAATATGAAAATTTGGCTTTGTAAAGTTGATTCGATTGAGCCTGTACAAATAAACGATTATTTAAAAAAAAAAACATCATCTTTTCATCGATTTCAAATCAGCTTACGACACAATCGATCGAGACCAGCTATGGCAGATCATGTACGAATATGACGCGGTTGGTCAAAGCAACGATGGATCGAGTGATGTGTGTGATCAGGGACACTCTCGATTCTCTTCGAATCTCAGAGAGGTTTACGGCAAGGTGATTGATTGTCGTGTTTGCTATTTAAAATTGCATTGAAGGGTGTGATTTGAAGTGCGGCGATCTTCAGGAAGCCTGTCGAACTTATTAACTTATTAAGTGATACCGTAGCACGCAACATTGAGACGATTGCGGAAACGTACATCAGACTAAAGCTAGTAGGATTGGGCTCGTGATTAATGCGTTGAAAACACAATATATGAAATGAAAAGGCTCACGAGAAGACAATGTTAGCTTTCCACCACGAGTTCACATCGACGGTATTGAAATCGAGGTGGCAAAAGGATTCGTATATCTGGGCTCATTGGTGACCTTCCATAATGACACCAGCAGAGAGATACAAAGGTGCATTATGCCTGGCAATCGTGCCTACTTTGGACCTAGAAAGACGCTTAGATCGAACAAAGTTCGCCGACCCACATACTTGACCATCTACAAGACATTAATTTGACCGGTAGTCCACTACGGCCACGAAACGTGGACATTGGTCGTGGAGGACCAACGCGCCCTTGGTGTCTTTGAACGGAAGGGGTTGCGTACGATCCACGGTGGAGTTCAGATGGAAGTCGGAACGTGGAGGAAGCGAATGAGCTACGAATTGTATCAGTTGCTCGGAGAACCTCCCATTGTACATACCGCTAAAATCGGTCGACTACGGTGGGCTGGTCATGTCGCAAAAATGACGGACAACAGCCTTAATAAGATGATTCTCGAAAACGAACCCACAGACACAAGAAGAAGAGGCACGCAACGAGCAAGGTGGATCGATCAAGAAGAAGGCCACCTGCGGACCCTTCGCAGACTGCAAGACTGGCGAAGTGCAGCCTGTAGTGGATACCCTATTCTGGTTAGTGTTTCCGATTAGTGTGTAATCATCTATATGAACTGAAAAGAGACGTAAAGTCCGTTGGAAATAAAGAGCTAGTCAGTCTAGCTTGAGCCGTTGCATTAGATGGAGGCAAACTTCATAGTGTCTTTGGTTCTTAGAATATATCCGGAAGTAGTATAGTTAGTGCATAATCTATTACTTAATAATTGGAGTAGACTTAAAATATACTAGAGATTGGATAAATCAGTGGCGACGGGGAAAACTCATGAAGCTGCAGTGCAGTGTAGGTAAGCTCAAACGGAATCAAGTAATCAGTGTGAGCAGATGTAAGCAAAAAGAAGGAATTTCTGCGAAATTAGCACCTCGAGAAACAAATACAGGCAAACAGGCTATATTTGGTAATCTTTCTGTTGAAAGAAACGATAAGAGCGCATGTTGAGTCAAGAAAAGGTGTTAAATTTGTGGTATATACTTATGTTAATACTGGGAAAATCATATTTTTGCAAAGGATAATGTAGCGTGGTTTTAACACCATTTGGTTTCATAACTCTTTTAAAGGCTGATGAAAAGTAAATTGGTACGCCCCTCGCGCGCCTCTAGCACGCCTTTAGTGTTAAGAATCCGAAATCTTTGACAGTGGTTTGTTTACACTTCTATAGAGAACAACTGGTGCAACTATGGTCAAAGAAATCGATCGCGTTCAGAAATATCGTCAAATAGAACTCGAAAAACTGGTTAAAGTGCTGAAAATGCCGAAAACAACAGTTTGTCGAGTGCCTCCTGAGTGTGGAAAGGAATCAGCGGACCTACGAAAAAACTGGAGCCAGCAAGGTGTTGAGGTTCGTTAAAGCCAACCTCGGTCTTTCGATGCGAGATGTGGCCAGAAGGTACAACGCCAACTTTCAAACTGTGCAGAACATACTTGCCAGGGAAGGATACAAATCGTACAAAGCCAGTAAACATCCGAACCGGCACATGAAGCAGATTTCCGTGGTAAAAAAGTGTACAAGGCTCTTGTACGACTGCGTTATGGCAAAAAACAAGGGTTGCATTTTGATCGAAGACGAAACATACGTCAAACTCGATTTTAAGCAGCAACTAGACGTGGGGGTGTGCCGGGAAGATTCGAGTTCAAGAATCAAGATTTTAGTAGAAGTAACATTGAGCCGGACGCTGAAAGAAAACTTATTGTTCTGAAAGCATCTAAGGATTTTACACCACTTTTAGAACGAGAGTATTTGAGAATGTTTTTCTCGAACTGGATGGATCAGTTCAAGCAACCATGTCTGGATGTTTTAGGACTTTCTTTATCTGAAAAATTATTAAGTATGATCAATCAAAAGTATTCAAAGGAGTTTGATAAAGACTTCTTTAAACCAACTACACTCACTAAGAAACTATGAATTGAACACAAGACGCAATTCATGTTTGTTAAATGTCGTGATGTGTTCGATTTAATTTTATTTCTCGTCTCCTTCAACTCATTCTTATATGCTAAATGACGCTTGCATGTGTCTCAGAGCACCAAAATTTACATGACATGAAGCGGAGCTCACATTAAAATCAGAACAACGGATTTTCAGAAAAGCCTTCCAAGTACCCTTTAAAATAAGAGATAAGTTTTTGGAACATGATTAATAACTCCCGTTCAAGCATGCGAATGGGCTTCTCCGGTCATAACGGTGATGAAAAAGGATGCAGAAATTTGAATGGTAATTGAATACTAGGTACACAGAAAAAAATAATTAATATTAACAAGCGCGTAAAATTTCCCCTCGTTTAATTCCAAGCCAAAGGAGGCGTAAACAACGAAATTGTTAGCAATTTGTCATGCGCCATACAACAATGTTTGCAATCTTTCATACAACAGGCTAGATTCAGGCATTAACTGACTAAAATTTACATGAAATATCCCATTATTTTCTGCCAAATCAAGCATTCCCTTTATGTGCATTAGATGACGCAGAAAATTCAATATTTCTTTTTATCAGTGTATATCTTTGAAAACAATTTTGATTCCAAATAACTTATCCATACTAGTACATAATATAGTAGTGATTGGATAAATCACAGCCATGGACCGAATAGAATGGAGACAAAACCGGTGTACAGCCCCGGTCTTGATCTGCTTGGTAAGGTAAGTAAGCATAGTTTTGCTTCATTGTTCAAAAGATTCTGAATAATGTTGCATTATCTTCGTTGTTCAGGCAGACAAAATCCGTTCTGTATTTCTTCATTCTTGAGCCACCAATGGCTGCTGCGCATTCTTCGAGTGTTCTTCTTGGTTGTTGAAGTTGTTTAGAAGTTTCTGAAGGTTCTCTGCACAGTGTAATATGAATTGGCTCAGATGACGGTTCTGTAGGGTCCATACGAACGGCCTTCTTTCCTAAACATTTGAATGAATCAATCTCATTACGATTCTATGGATATAGTCCAGATGCTTTTAAACAATTTTGAATGGTTTTTACGGTTAGAGAATTCCACAGACAACCTTTCAACAATATTGAGACACACAGAAAAAAATAATGAATTCTAACTGGCGCGTAAAATTTACCCTCGTTTAATTTCAAGCCAAAGGAGGAGTAAACAACGAAATTGTTTGCAATCTTTCATGCGCCATACAACAATGTTTGCAATCTTTCATACAACAAGCTAGATTCAGGCGTTATCTGGCTTAAATTTACATGAAATTTCCCATTATTTTCTGCCAAGTCTAGCATTCCCTTTATGTGCATTAGATATCGCAGAAAATTAAATGTTTCTTTCTATCTGTGCAGCAATTCAGCTTATCGAGATAACTACGTCTTTAAAATCATTTGAATGAAGTCAAAACAAACGGACTTTTACAGCGCCATCAACTTTCCAAAAAAAAAGTTAGTTATGACAATACTTGATTTCAAAATTACTGATCGCGTGTGTGATCCCCTCTGAGCTATAACCCTGGTATGAGCCGAACAAACCATCCACCATACACAGAAAAGAAATCTGAATTTTCATTGTGATGTAAATATCAGAGCATGTAAAATTGTCTCTCCTTCCACACGAAGTAGCAACTTGCATGAAATAGTTGTAATGAAGATGAGCTTTTGTATACAAGATTTTCCGAAATGAATGGAATGTCCCAGAACTTAACACGATTTATAATGTTAACTTGTACGTTTTGTGACGCTCCATTTATGTGCATGATATGGAACAGAAATTCGCGCTACTTTTTCGAGCTGTGAACAACACTATCATCAACGTCTTCAGTTCGAGCAAGGAGAGATTGACTACTTCATCGATCGTCACCACATGATTTATCCGTTATCAGTATCGTGATAAGGAGAGCTGCGAGAGGCTACTGTAGGAGTTGCTCGAAGGAGAAATCACCAGATCATCGTAGAAGAAGATCTCACTACATCCAAGTAGGGAGAAAAATTGCAAAAACCTCACGGTCCGGTTCCTAACGCGAGCCCCAACGCTCGTCGATATTTTAATGTGTTAGTTTTAAGAGTAATTAATAGTCAAGTAAGAACAAATGTAGACTAAGTTAAAATAAATGTAGTTTGTCCGTGAAAATATAAATGTAGTTTGCCCGCGAAATAAAGGTGTTTTCCAGAATTCTTGTGTGCTTTTATGTGCTTGGAGTAACTAGAGCGTGCTTCGAAGTGATTGCGACTACCAATGATTGCATGCTAAATGCATGCCGCATATCGAAGGCAATAGAGCGGAACCGTTCATTTTGGACCTTCGAATGAGATACGAACCCTTCACGGAACTTGGTAATTTCCGACGCTACTTACGCTTTGGTTTGAAAAAGCGCTCTAAGCGGTATTTCAATACTCCACTGGACGGAGGTCACTGCACTGAAAGTTATTGTTTTCATATGAGCACGAAAGAACCTTCATTTCACTTTGTACAAAGCCCAACCGCTCAGTAATTGGCGTCGCTTGGGCTGAAGTGCCATTGCGGTTGAATAGGCTTGGCTTGCATGGGTATAGCCATTACGGATCTGGTATTCAACTTGAATATGGGCTGCTACTTCATGGTATACCCAACATTGCTAGGCTGCTTCAACTGATTGTGGATATTTGACCAGATTCACGCAATCATCGTGGAAGAAATATAATTTATCTTCTTCAAGATTACTTTCCAAACACTGGACTGGCAACGTATTCATTCACCGGTAAATAAGTTAGAATAGTGTATGTCCAGCCGGAGCATATGCTTTTCTTTTACTAATGCGAACATTTCGACTGTTTCTATGGATCTGTGACTGTTTGACTGTCTGAAGGGAACCGTTCCATTGATGAGGCTTGGCATTCCGCCAAATTCGGCCTTATACCGCGTTCTCCAGGACTGGGCGCTTTCCTCAGCGAGCATTTTCGAAAAGGAGCTGAACGCCATTCAACATTTCCCTGCTTTATACGGTGCGACTCAGTGGAGGAGGACCAGCATTTACTCGAAAGCACCTACGATTACAACGGCCACTGGTTCTTAAGGATGTCTGCATAAAGAGGGAGCACCATGGATAGGTTTTTCGGGTGAGTGAACTAATTAGTATACTGCCGAATATAGGCGCAGAAAACACACATTTCAAATAAAAATGTATCCTCTTTGCCTTTGTCGTTTTCCTGTTGAGCCTTGAATACTCGTTTGAGCGAACGAGTTTAAATTTTCAATTGGATACTAGGATTTCCCGGGATTTGCACTTCTGTTAATTTCTACAGGTGAGTTGCTGCAGTATATGCCCGGCCGGAGACGATATTTTTTTTGGTTACTACAACATTTAGCCTTCTACACCACGTATCTCACTCTTTCAGTTCGTGACACGTAATAATGAAAACCACGAAACCCGACGCCAATAAATCACCGTCAATGAGGGCAAGATTGAAGGCAGGGTTTGTCCAGTTGTTCAAGGAAACCACTACATCTTTCGAAATTGAGTTCCACCTAGGTAAGTTGGATCAGATTTGGGAAAGTTTTAGCGATGATATATATTTCACGATAACTACAACCCAGAAAATTCTCCGTTAGAGAAAAAGCGCATGGAGTTCAGCGACCACTATTATCTGCTCAAATCCTTTTTATTCGACAAGCTTACGGATCTGCTGCAGCCAAAGAAGTTGCAGAATTCCTTTCGAGGAGGTGTTGGATTGGCGCATAGAAATACGGATCATGTGCGTTTGCTTCAGATCACCCTAAAACGTTTACAGGAAATATCGACGAATGGTTAAGCTTCCGGGAACTATTCACCTCACTTATCCATTGGAAGGTGGAACTACCAGAGATGCAAAAGTTCCATTATATGAAGGGTTGCCTGCAAGGGGAACCGAAGACGCTGATAGATCTTCTCCTAATCACGAAAGACAACTTCCAGTTGGCTTTTGATCTGTTGGTTAAGCGGTATAATAACAGTAAGCAGCTGAAAAGACCGGGCGCAGCGTACAAGTTGCCTACTTTATCCGGAAGCGAATTGCACATCCTTTTCGAAAGCTTTGAAAGAATAGTGCAGACTTTCGATCAGATCATTCAGCTAGTCGATTACAAGGATCTTGTAATAATCTCTTGGTGAACATCCTTTCAGCTCGCAAACAGTGACCAAAATCCAAAAACCAGCTGATGAACATCTTGCAAAACAGTGATTGGTGTTTCCTTAAACGATGTACTACTGGCAGGGCCGAATATTCAGAAGGACCTCCAATCCGTTATACTGCGCAGTCACACGAAACAGATTATGCTTGTTTCGGACGTAGAGAAAATGTATCGATAAATCAACGTTGATTCGAATGACCGTCCGTTGCAGTATATTCTGTGGCGTGCTACACCTAGCGAAGTTGCTCGTACTTACGAGCTCAACACGATTACATATGGGACCAAACCAGTGCCACTTCTGGCTGCCAGAACACTGCAATAACTGGCTTTAGATAAGGAGGAGGAATTTTCACTTGCTGCAAAAGCGGCAATCGAAGATACACACATGGACGATTTTATTACACGTGCAAATAAGGCCAACACAGCGATAGAAATACAACTTCAGTTGGATGAAATGTTCTTAAGGAGTGGATTTCGCTTACGGAAATTGGCATTGAACTGTTCCGCTGTTTTGAAAGATACTCCCGATGAAGAATTAGCTATTCACACGCAGGAAGGGATCGACTTAGATCCAGATCCCTCGATCAAATGCTTGGGGTTGACTTGGATGCACGGTATGGACACCTTGAGATTCCAATTTACAATTACAAGTTGGAACCTGGAAAAACCACTCACCAAACAAAAGTCCTTTCGGAAACTGCACCGTTATTTTACCCTTTGGGGCTCTAAGGAGCAGCTATAACGTCGGCAACGATTTTTATGCAGTTGTGGTGGACACCTCACGATGAGGAAAATCAACATCTAAGTTGTGACCAGCCACTTCCTTCGATGGTGGGTGAGTCTTTGAGAAGACTTCTCGAGCAGCTTCCACTGTTCAACAAAATTCGAACTGACCGGTGTGTCATCGTTCCGGAAGCAATCTTGGTGGAACTCCATTGTTTCTCCAACGCGTCAGAAATGGCATATGGAGCATGCCTGTACGTAAGGAATAAAAATGCCTCAGGAAAGATGAAAATTCATCTTTTGACCTTCATATCGTAGGTAGCACAGTTAACATTCTAAACAATCCCCAGATTTGAGCTATGCAAAGCACTCTTAGCTGTTTAGCTCTACGAGAAGGTGGCCCAATCAATTCGGTTCAGGGGAAAGGCCTATTTCTGGACGGATTCTACTTGCGTTTTCGGATGGATTGAAGCAATACCTACTACATACATGGACTACCTTCGTTGCCAATGGCCAGTGGCGAAAATTCAATTACCCAAAACTCTCGATGGAACCATGTACCGGTTAGTCAAAACCCAGCAGATTTCATGTCTTGGGGAATTTCACCGGAAGATATCGTGCAGAATACGACAGCTTTGGTTAGAAGAATAAGAAGAAGCGAGTTGGCATCGTTTAGCAGAACGATCATCAACTAGAGTACATAATGAAGAAAGACGACGTGCAGTAGTCATCACCGTTAGTTCAATCCGGAGTTCAATCAATCGTATTTTAGCAAGTACTCGTCATACACCGATCTTGTCCGTTGTACTGCGTATTGCCAGCGTTTCATAAAAATACTGCGTACCCCAACGGATAAAAGGCTGAACATCTCGCAACTGAATACGATGGAACTGAAATAAGCTGAAGGTGCATTATTCCGTTTGATACAAAAGGAAGTTTACATTGCAGAATGAAAGGTATTATTTACCATGAACGCTCTACCAATATCACCAAAATCTCCCTTGCGGTGGTTCAATCCATTTATAGCGGAAGATGATTTGGTTCGACTGGGTGGCTGACTTAAACATTATATGGAATCCGAAGAGACCAAGCATCCGGCAGCTCTACCAGCTCGTCATAATTTCACTCGCATCATGCTACGCCACTATCACGAACGTTTATTCCACGCTGGACCCCAATAAATGCTGAACGTCATTCAGCTGCGTTTCTGGCCGTTAGAAGAAAGGATTGTTGTAATACAAATCGTCCATCAATTTTTTAAATGTTTTTGCTCGAAACCGAAAACAGCGGGGGACCAACCTGCGTCACGAGTAAGCTTGCTTAAATAGCCACCCACTAACTTCCCTTTTCGATGATCCAAACGAGCGGCAGCCGTTAACATGGACATTATTTGATTGGAGAATCTGTGCATTAAATTCCTGAGCCGAGTTTTACCAATATTCCAACTAATCGGCTAAATATGCTGCAGCTGACACAACGGGAGTAATTGTGTCAGCTTCAAGGTCAAGCAAAGTGGTGGAAACCGGCAGTACCCATCGACGTAGGAACACTCGTAGTAATTCACGACGATAATTTACCTCCTCTGCGGAGGAAATTAGGGCGAATTGCGAAGCTTCACCCCGGAGATGATGGAACAGTGCGAGTGGTTCCCCTGAAAACCACTCCAGGATTGTAACTCCTCCAGTCGAGAAAATATGCATTCTATCATTACCAGATGTTGATGAAAACCACGAATAAGAAGCCAATTACCGTGCCCCACAGCAAATGATCAGTTTCCCTTCCACATCCAGAGAAGAGGGCTTTTTTCATTTATTTGCAGAAACTTATGCACTTTCTGGGTGGGTGAGAATGATCGCTTGCGGGATTGCCACTGAGCTACAACCCTGGTATGAACCGAATATAGCAAATATATAGCAATATAATATAGCATCGTGTTAAGAAGAGCTGCGAGAAGCTACTTTCGGAGTTGCACGAAGGAGAAATCACCAGATCATCGTAGAAGAAGGTCTTCCTACATCCAAGTTGGGAGGAAAACTGCAGAAACCAAAAGGTCACGGTCCGGTTCGGTACGCACGTCGATATTTTATTTTTGATGTTATTTTTAAATGAAGTTGATAGTAAAGAGAATAAACGTAGACTTAGTTGAAATAAACGTAATTTGTCCGTGAACATATAAATGTATTTTGCCCGCTAAATAAAGGTATTTTCCAGAGTTCTTGTGTGCTGTTATGTGCTTGGAGTAACTAGAGAGTGCTTTGAAGTGATTGCGACTGCCAATGATTGCATATTAAATGCATGCCCCGTAGCTACCCTTTTCAACACAATCCCAGTCGATGTACGGTAACCCACCAACGGGTTCGGCGGCAGCACAATACCAACATAGTACCTCTCAGGTATTCCCAGGTATCCCAAATAACAAGTTTTGTTATTCGACAGATATTTTGCTTGCAATTTTTAGGTATTTTGCTTATGCTGTGCTCTTAAATACCAAGGCTAGTTATCAAGAACCAAATTAGGTATTCATATGTTATTTTCTCCTGCTCGGGAACCTTTCAATTACTCTGTCAAATCTTTACTTTGATATAGCAATAAATCCGCCGTATCAGGAAAATCTCCTAAGGCGATCGCCATAACAAGCCGAACAAACGGACCTATATTTTTTGATTGAACCAACTTCGTACCAGAAGAAAGAACACCTAATCATTGATAAGTTCTTTTGGTAATCATTCGTATGTTATTGTTTTTGGTTTATACTGTGGTTCAAAGTTGGCTTAAAATGCAGCATTTTCCATTAGATCTGACTTTTTTTTTTGTCTTACCATTGGATCTTCTGCTATTTTCGACACCAATCGAGTTCATACATACTTTCGCAAATTTAAGTCGTGCTTGAAAATGCTACGATGCGTTGAAACTTTTCTTGTACTCTTCTAAATAAGAAGCTTCTCAATATATTGTCACTGAAATGTGATGGAACTCTCGAGCAAGCTTTGCTTATATCTAATCAAGCTGTTTTTTTTTAATAAAAAAAAGACCGTGCGTTTCGTAGTTGCTACTCCGTTACTGGTGTAATTGCACAGAGAACCACATAGATGGAGCTTGGGAGTAGCTTTATTTATATCTTCAATGTTTAAGTTCACTAAGTCATTCTATTTATAGATCAGTACCGGCGCCGGCCACGTCCTAACGGTATTTGGAGAGGGGGGAAGGATAGTTTTTGTGTTAGTGAGGCAGGTTATATTTACAGGGTGTCTCAGAGTAGGTATCACTAAACAAAATGGGATTGCAGCAAAACAAATCAACCAAATCATATCATTTATTTTTCATTTAAAAGACACATGTTATAGAAATAAACCATATTAATTCAATTCGAATTGCTCGCTTTTCCTTCATAGCTTTGCGCAAACGCTTTGTAAACCCATCGCAACTAGCCCGCACGATTTTCTGAGGAATTTGGTTCCAAATATCAACCAAATGTTTCTTGAATCGATCTTAAGTAAGTCCTTCCGTAGGGCCTTTATGTTGAAGCAGATAACCCCAAACAAAGTAGTCGAGTGGGTTGAGATCCGGTGAGAATGCAGGCCATTCTTCACTTGTGATGAAATCGGGCAAATTTTCCGCGCACCAAGCATGTGTTTTCATTGCACTTTGAGCTGGAGCTGAGTCCTGTTGGAAACAATATGATGTATTCCCATACAGCGTTGAAGCATGAGGAAGCAGATGATTCTTCAAAACCTGCTCGATGTGATATTCAGTGTTGATTTTTACGTTAGATTCAAATTGGCAAAAATCTTGCCAATATTCCAAGAGATAAACTAGCTGTATAACGCTATCAGAATGTATCGAAATGAAAAGAAGAGGATTTTTTCTTTTTCGTGAAACGGCGCCCCATACCATGATTTTCGATACATTCTGATAGCGTTCTACAGCTAGTTTATCTCTTGGAATATTGGCAAGATTTTTGCCATACACACGATCATTTTGTTGATTATGACTGTCCTGAAGGAGGAAGAGCTTTTCATTCGAAAGTAAAATCTCGCAGTCACCGTGCCGAACCAAAAGATTTCTGCTTTCTTTGGACCCTGGCTTGCTTTTGACGCTCCGTCAACCCATGAACCCGTTGTTTCTTGCACGGCTTGCATTCCAGATTATGTCTGAGGCATTGTAATTGAAGCAGGGGACATTTGAAATTGTTTGCTGAATTTACGGCCAGCTACGGCCGGATTACGTCTTATTCGCTCCCTCATACATTTGATCTTTTTCTTCGTTCTGGCAGTTAATCTGGCTCCTCCTTTGTGTTGAATATGGACATTTCCAGTTTCCTTGAACCGTTTCAAGGTACAAAAACAAAACGCTTACTCACTCCAAACTGCCTAAGGCTATTGAATATCTGTCTAAGCTTTTGCAAATGTAACTTTAAAACTTGCTCCCGTATAGCTTCCTTGGTAGCTGATAAACATAAACAAACGGAATCGCTTATTTATCTTCAGCGATAAGCTGTCAAAATAATACACTCAAAACGGGTATAATCAATTCCGCTGTTAAAATTACCCAGCTGAAATAAACCAAGACTGAAAAAAGGTGACACCTATTGTGAGACACACTGTAGATCATGGATGCACTGTGGTAAGTGATGCTATCAATGAAAGAAAACGATTTTTTTTTTTTTTTTTATTAATTAATGGTAACAAACAACAAATGAATAATAGCGAGGGAGCGACCGCCAAAACATCATTCACTCACTACACAGCACACCCACTCACCACCCCCCCCCCCCCCCTCGTCTTTTATTATATCTCCTACTTTTTTTTATTTTTTTTTCACGACACCACCCCACCCCACCCCCCTTCTTTAAAAAAAAAAAATATACCACCACCCAAAAATCTCTTCATTCCACCCATAACACCACAACCCCCACCCCAAATAAAAAAAAAACCTTTTGCCCATTTATTTTGTCCGTCACTGTACATACACATAGGGTATGTGTCCCTTAACTCAGCGTTATATGCAACGATTGATTACATATTTTATCATAACTCATGAAGTATGGTAGCTGTCAGCGATTTTGAACTAGATTTACACTTGCTAAGATACGTTTCATAAGACGTTTGGTAGTATGTATCACAAAAAGTTACACAACTCATTTTATGAAGTCAGAAACTTTCGCGGGATATGGATGTAATGTCGGTCCATAGTCACCAAATTGGGTCTATTCACGGATGCAAATTCGTCCCATACGAGAGATTTACTATTAAATGCTGTCTTTGAACGGTTTTTCCCCCTGATTTTCTGATTAAAGGCATTGCCAGCTGATTCATTCTACCAACACATAATTTCACAAACAAACTAAACTTAAATTACTTTGAAACATTTAAGTGATTTTCACTTATGATTTACCGGTCATTCGATTGAAAATGTTATAATTTACTCTACACAGATTTTGTTCCTTTGGTTAAACCATTTGAAAAACATATAAACGCAAACTCACCGTTCCCATTGAAAATTTTACCAATAACAACATTTTTACTACGATATTAATCCAACAGGCCATAGTTGGGTACATAGAAAATAATATGTCCCTAACATTGGGTCTAAGGTTTTCTTGTTAAATTATTGATATTTTAATGATGTGAACAATTAGTTAATAAGGTGTGAATATTTGCTGAACATCTAGGCTGCATTACTCGGTTAATCGGTTCAATTAAGCCAAATTTAGATCATTCGTGGATCATGCAGATAATCTGTTCAGCTTAACCAGCGAAGTCATGGTGTTTAAAAAGTTAAGAAAATTGAACACTGCACGGATGTGAATAACTATAAATTGATTAATAATGTCTTAATTGCTTTGGAATTAATCGGTAATCCCGATAGCAACATGATTTTGTTGATTATGGCTGAATTAATAACATATTTGGTATATAGGCCGAATGAAGGAGCTAGGCTAACATTACATCCCGTTACCCTACATGTTATCTTTTTATTTATGTATTTTTTTAACAATGTGATCGTTTTTTGTGTAAACTGCTCTCCTACAAATCGTTAATGACCCCAACAATTTGTAAATCATTATCTCTCATGCAACCTAGGTACCGACTATAGCAGCTTCACTTCCACTTTTCAAAGTGAGAACAGCCACACAATCTCACGCAACCTCCGTAAAATAGTAGAAGCACTGAACAAACAAAGATCTCAACTCACCATTGTCAACCCGTACGGAAAAGTGCGAGGTCAACCACACGCCATCACCGGTTGCTGCCCAATCTTCAAGTCAGTGTGGGTCAAAATGAAAGCAAAATGCAGACAAGCTCAACAGTTTTGCCTTTGGTGCGGTCAAGCACAGAACTTCGGTTTGAATTCTTATTAAACATAAAGATTTGTTGTATAAGAAGTTCGTTGGTAGTTGAGATTTGCTTAGTTTCAACGCGGCAAACATCGAGTGCAGAAGTGTTCAAATGTGAGTCAATGCTTAAAAACTTTTTTTTTTTTCATTCTTGGGTGAAACTAATTCTAATAAAATGATAGAAGTTGCAAACTTTGCTGGAATCGTGTAATGGAAAATATTTCTAGCAAAAGTAAACTGTTCACTACGATAAAGGGAAGAACGAAGCAGTAACGAAAAAACACTGCGCAAATTTGAATAAAGTTCACGAAGGGCTCTTTTTTACCAGTGGAAATATTTTGACCTGAATGCTCGTTAGCATTTTCCGTTTTCATTTTTTCAAGTGGTAGCGTTTGGTAACTGGTTATTTTTTTTTCTTTCTGAATATGTGACTATTCAACACTCGTTGTGCGTTGTTTGTTGCTGTGCCATGTCAATAAGAAGAGTTAAAAGTTTCGAAAAACTAGCTCAGAGAGAATTGCCAGTTATCAAAAGTTTGTGTCGTAGTTAAGTTGAGTTTCTGTCGTCCTTTTTGAGCCGCTAACGTTGCACTTCATATGAGGCAAACAGATCTAGTGAAGTGTATGCGCGCGGTATTTTTGGAAACTTTCCCCTCGCTTTATCAGAAGTGCCATTGGTATAATAACACAAAGCCAAGAGAATGGAAAAGCAAAAGAGGGAAAACTTCATCGTTTCAGAGAAGATGTTTGAAAAGTTGCTAGTGCATGTGTATTGATGTTTTGTTAATTAAAATATGTGTACAGATAGTTTGTGTAGTGATTTAAGATCAACATAAAATTTGTTCTTGGTGGGCATGAGTTCACAGCTGCCACCAATGACAAAGTTTTCGATGACAAAGAACATACTTCATTCGTTTGAACGGATTTTAGAAACACTCTGAGTTATGTTTCGTTGAGAAATTATGTGGAAATTTATCTAATGTATAAACAAAGACTAGGGAAACTGCCCCCATATTAATCTCATTGTTCCTATATTCATCCTACGATGAATCAAAGAATTGGGCAGTTGAAGGGTCGGTTTCGTTTTCTAATAATGTTTGCTTACGTTCAATAACTACAGCAAACATTACTAACTAATCCTTCAACTGCCCAATTGTTTGATTCATCGTAGGATGAATATAGGAACAATGAGATTAATATGGGGGCAGTTTCCCTATAAGATTAATATTGGGTAGGATAATGGTCGAACAATTGAAACAGATTGATAAAATTTGTGTTTGAGTAGCAAAGATAATTTTTTTTTTATTTAAATATGCAGAAAACCATTCGCAACTGTGTTCCACCACGAGCAGTACTTATGGATGGCAAATGTCTTTTCGTGGTTACACATCACAAGACAGGCAATGCATCGGTGAATCAAGGAGGGCAAATTTCCATATGATTTTTTTTTATTTGGTAGGCCATATGATACATTTGATTAAAGTTCGTTTACTCTCGTACATTTTTGAAAATTTCCTAAGCAGTTTTTGGCAATGCATCATTTTAGATTGTTTTGAAGATGATTGGTTTAACGGGCGAATTTTGCCGAATATTTGTGTGTGTCGCAATTTGATTCCGTACACCCTTTAAAAGGCTCACGATGAATTAAAAAGTTACAAAAAGACGCAAGCGTTAGTGATCTGAAAGTTAATGAGGCTAGCAAACTTACTGTATTTGTTTAGTTGATAAGCAACCTTAAAGAGTGCAACGATAAAAAATTGATGAGTCATGAATGTGGGTAAATTTTTAAAAAAATAAATAATCAAAATAATATTTTTTTTAAGTTCAATTATTATGAAATACCGGGAAAATAAGCAGCAAATCTCTCGGTTGACTAAAACCTAATTGTTGGGCATTTTATTTAACTCTATTCATCGGATTATGTGCAACAATGTCATCCACTTTGATTGCCGCCTATTGCCAGTTTGCCTTAAACTGCTTCTCGGTTCTAACTTCTTCAAGTTCCGCGTGACGAATGTTTCTCTATTGGGTGGAGTGTTTATGTATTTATTTATTGATTCATCTACAGATAACAATGTTTAACCCAATGACAATTAGATAAACTAAATTTCATACAAAAATTAACAAATACATCTTCGGAAACAACTCCCTTAGCTCAGTCGATAAAGGCGCGGCTACAAAGCAACACCATGCTGGAGGTGGCTGGGTTCGATTCCCGGTCTGGTCTAGGAATTTTTCGTTAAGTAAAAATGCTCGACTCTATGAGCATTGGTTATGATTGTACTTGCCACATAATCATACTAATGCAAAAATGGTACCTGACATCGAAAGCTCTTAATTAATAACTAAGGAAGTGCATTTAGAACACTAAGTTGAGAGCAATCAATACGCTAATTGCGAAAGCAATAAGTTTGAAACTCTAAGAAAGAAGAAAGATCTTCGAAAACAACACTTATCGACCTCACGAGACACATTAAAATCAACAACGTTGTAGCAGCTGTGAAAAACCTTCGCTGAACGGCTTCGATCCTCTGGACTGCATTTTTGTAAAAAGCGGACCGAACGACGGCACAGTACTCAAAAAAGGACGAACCAAAGAGCAGCATAATGTCTTCAGGCAATAAACGTCTTTGAAGGTACCAGACAACGAACAGTTGCAGTTCCTGCTGAAGAAAGTGGGCGTCTTCTGGACATTTTATAACGTAGTACAACTTCAGGTCGTCCGCCTGAGATAATTTTTGGCATCTGAGGACCAAATTCACGTCGTTCATATAAAACAGGAAAAGGAATGGATCAAGTTGGCTGCCTTGAGGAACGCCGGATGTTACTGGAAAGCTAGACGAGGCATAATCTGCAATCTTCACAGGAATAGTTCTACCAGTCAGGTATGAGCGAAGCCAGTTCAACAATTGATCGTTAACCCTCATTTTGTCGTATTTGGACATTGCACTCTAATGGTTTATTTTATCGAAGGCAGCAGAGAGATAATCGCGTTCCAATTCGCGGATAATGAATGATGTAGATACGGTTAGATTGATCGCCGTCGAGCGCCTGGGCATAAAACCGTGTTTGTCGGGAGAAATAGTCTGTGAATAGTCATGCACTAGCCTTTGGAGTACAATTAGTTCGAATAGCTTGGATACAGCTCTTAGCGCAGCAATCCCACGATAGTTGGCGACAGACCGTCTGCATCTCTTTCTGTGTATTGGGAAAACAAACGACTCTTTCCAGCATTCAGGAAACATGCCGGAAATGTATCACAAATTGAAGACCATAGCAAGCGGCGCAGCTGCTTCCCAGCTGTAATCACCATATTACTATGGAAAGTGAGTTCAGAGCTAAACACAGACAAGCAGGGAACATTGCTAGTAGCACCTCCAGGCCCTCGGCATCCAAAATTTTGACACAGAAGGCACTGCTGAACTGCGTACGGAACATATCCACGACAGAGTCAGCTTCAAGAGTGGAGGGTAAACCTGTTTCCTTCCGTTGTTCATTCTCGAACCACCAGAAGCTCTTTGGATTCGTTTTGAGACGACTCTGCAACTGATGTGCGTTGTACAAGTTGTTATTAAGGTATTTGTAATCGTCGTTGTCACGTGCGTAGTTTGCACTCGTAAAATCGGTGCGTTTTTAGCTGTTTTTCCCCAGCACTGCCCTTTTAAATCGATTCAATTTTTGGAGAGAATAATTTCTGCAGCCTCTGACAAGCGGTGTCGGAGTTTGAAGAACGGAACATCTTTGGTCCAATTCTTCGCTAAAGAAACGTAGATCCAGTAAACAGCTATTCCCGTTCGGAATTCTATTAACTTGGCGAAGTCTGGCGGTAGAATAAGCATCAAACAAGGAGAGAGATGTCGGTCTGAATAACGAACAGTAATTGTCTAGATAGCGGAAGCCGTTAGTATCGAAATGCCATGAAATCGTGCAGAGGTTAAACACCCCCACTACGACGATGTTGTCGCTGGGTCCCATTTGTGACACGATCAAATCCAAAGAAGG